>OZ024859.1:32487881-32740381 GCA_964017155.1 Oasisia sp. SBJ-2009
TGTTTATGTGGTGTGTATTTGGTGTGTGTGTGGTGTGTGGTGTGTTTGTAACATGTGTGTGTGTATATTTATGAGATTTGTATGTGTCTACATGGTGTGTGTGTGTGAGTGTGTGTGTGTGTGTGTATGTATGTGTGTGTGTGTGTGTGTGTGTGTGTGTGTGTGTGTGTGTGTGTGTGTGTGTGTGTGTGTGTACCTATGTGTGCATCCGTGTGTGTATATGTACGCACACGCATGTGTGTGCATATATACGTGTGTGTATGTATACTTGTTTGTGCATAAGTGTACTTGTGTGCATGTGTATATGTGGTGTGTGTGGTGATTATGTATTGTGTGTGTATGTGTGTTGGTTTTCTATATGTGTATACCTGTGAATCAATCCGTGTGTGCATACGTATGCACACATACATGTGTGTGCATATGTATGTGTGCACATGTGTGTGCATACGAGTGTGTGAACACGAGTGAGTGCACATTTATGTTTATGCGTACATACATAGGTGTAAATATCTGTGTTTATGTCGTGTGTGGTGTATGTGTGTGTAAACGTGTGTGTGAGTGTAAACGTGTGTGTGCGCGCGCGCGCGCGCGCGCGCGCGCGCGCGTGTGTGTGTGTGTGTGTGTGTGTGTGTGTGTAAATGTGTGTGTGGGTGTATGTGTGTGTACATGTGTGTGTGTGTGAGTGTGTTGTGTGCTATGCTGTTGTGTGCATTTAGCTGGGGTGTGTTTATAGATGTGTGTGAGTGTGTGTACATGTGTGTGTGAGTGAGTGAGTGTGTTGTGTGCTATGCTTTTGTGTTCGTGTAACTCTGGTGGTTTGTAAGTAGATGTGTGTGAGTGAGTGTGTTGTGTGCTATGCTTTTGTGTACGTGTAACTCTGGTGGTTTGTATGTAGATGTGTATGAGTAAGTATGTTGTGTGCTATGCTTTTGTGTACTTATAACTCTGGTGGTTTGTATGTATATGTGTGTGTGAGTGTGTTGTGTGCTATGCTTTTGTGTACGTGTAACTCTGGTGGTTTGTATGTAGATGTGTGTGAGTGAGTGTACATGTGTGTGTGTGTGTGTGTGTGTGTGAGTGAGTGAGTGAGTGAGTGAGTGAGTGTGTTGTGTGCTATGCTGTTGTGTGCATTTAGCTGTGGTGTGTTTGTAGATGTGTGTGAGTGTGTTTCCATGTGTGTGTGAGTGAGTGAGTGAGTGAGTGAGTGAGTGTGTTGTGTGTTATGCTGTTGTGTACGGGTAGCTCTGGTGGTTTGTATGTAGATGTGTGTGAGTGAGTGTGTTGTGTGCTATGCTGCTGTGTGCGTGTAGCTGCGGTGGTGTGTATGTATATGTATGTGAGTGTGTGCATGTGTGTGGGTGTATTTATGTGTAGTGATGTGACAGTATCAATGTTATGAGCAGTTCCATATTAATAAGCCATTATTAAAAAACCAAGACCTGAATGTGTGCTATATAAGAAACGAAGAAAGAAGAAAATACAAGACCAAAAAGGATGGATGCTCCAACGTTGACCTAACATTGAGCCAATGTTGGGCCAACAGTGGCACATCCATAGCCCAACGTTGGGCCAACGGTGGCACATCCATAACCCAACGTTGGCCCAACATTGATCCAATGTTGGCCCAACATTGACCCAACATTGGCCCAACATTGAGCCAACGTTGGCCCAACATTGAGCCAATGTTGGGCCAACAGTGGCACATGCATAACCCAACGTTGGGCCAACGGTGGCACATCCATAACCCAACGTTGGCCCAACGTTGATCCAATGTTGGCCCAACATTGAGCCAACGTTGGCCCAACATTGGGCCAATGTTGGATTATAATTTGCCAAAGTTGGCCCAACTTTGGATTATAATTTGCCAACGTTGGCCCAACGTTGGGTCAACATATTGGGCCAACGAGGGGCCAACGAGCAAAATGACATTGGCCCAACGTACGTTGCCAATGTTGGCCCAACGTAAAATGCCAACGTTGGCCCAACGTGGGTCTGCTATATGGGTGGTGACTAAATATCGCGCCAATATCGTTTGGACAGCTGCATACTTCAAAACTCGACGTCGCCGACGTTTCTGCGGATCTTGACCCACTATATACTTACTATATATAGAAACGTCCTATTCGAAGCAACGTTCTTCGAAGTTGCCGTATCTTACAACATTGTGTTTACAAATCGACATAATTGAACTACATCATCGGACACGTGACTTTAAAGTCGGTTCTGCGTTACTAGTTGGTCAAGCAGCAGGGAGCGGCGCGTTTTTCGCTGTTCATGGCCGCCTTCATGTAGTCGGTGATTTTAGTAAAAATTTCCACTTTGAAATGATTTTACCAGTAAGCCACTGACGTTAAAAATTTGATTACCGTTCAAAATAGTTCGTTTGTATTAACTCTTTCACGTGCATATAGCATGTAACTTTTCAGTTTTGTTTTCCTTTAAATTAGGCCTACATGTTGCAAGTGTGAACCCCCGGTTGGGCCGCGTGCGCGAGGGGTGTCACTCTCACCGTATTGTGAAGAAGGTGTGAAGTAATTGTAGTCATCATCGTGTTGTGTGAATCGCGCTCGCCATGAATCAGGATTGACTCAAAGATAAAGTATTAACGCTTGTCCAAGTTCGACTGACTTCGAATTTTATTCATGATGGCGTTCAAGTAATACACACGAATATGTTAGCTATAACATCGAAACTCTGAATCCCCTACTCTTCTTCAGGTCCGCTTTCATAAGTTCCTACAAGTTAACATGTTTTAAAGTTCGCCGGTTAATTTAGAAGTTCATCATCAAATATGAGCAATAGTCCCATATTAGTATAATAATTTAGAAGCCAAAATCGTAGACCAGAGTCATGTTTGCGCGGCTCTGGTTCTCCCCCTCTGTTTGTCTGTCCTAGGTTTTTAAAGTCCCTATCTTCATCTCTAATGACGTCCGTCCTCTCAAGATGGCGTCGCAATGACGTCCGCTTTCTCAAGATGACAGATTATTCACCCACTTTTACTTTACTTTAAACACTTCGTGTCTGGCCGAGTTTCTCCCGTGCCTTTCGAGTCAACACTCACCCACACACACAATCTTACTTTAGTCTTTCAATTGACCGAGCGTGATTCCCTATTAATCGTATCTTGATATACGGCTTTAGCTTATCATCGGTGAACGTCGGTGTATTGACCCAATCTAGCTTTTTGATCGCTTCGGTTGATATTGGCGGGAACAATCAACATGCAAAGTAAATGTTGAAGCGATCAACTCTGATGAAGTTTGTCGACGGCTTAAATCTTATCCTGTTGATTATGTGAAAGTTTACTGAAGGCATCAGCAGATTATATTTTGGAATGTCGAACTTGTTTGTGTCTGCATATTAACTATCATATTACTTATAGATTTAATAACGCTTTTCTACACTATATAGATATTAACTATATATTTAATAAACATAGATAATTCTATACTCTGTAAAATTATAGCTGTGGTTCTTTACAATGTGTGTACTTGCATGTATAAAATATGTGTGTGTGCGCGCGCGCGCGCGCGCGTGCGTGTGTGTGTGTGTGTGTGTGTGTGTGTGTGTGTGGGTGGGTGGGTGGGTGGGTGGGTGGGTGGATGTGTGGGTGATTGAGTGAGTGAATGAGTGAGTGAGTGTGAGTGCGTTTTTGCGTGCGTGCGTGCGTGCGTTTTTGCGTTTTTGCGTGCGTGCGTGCGTGCGTGCGTGTGTGTGTAAATAAGTATGCGGACAGTTTTGACGAACACCAACAGTACTAGTGCCGCCGTGGCAACCGGGCCACGAATGCGGAATTCTCTAGCATGCTTGCTATTGGAAAAAATATACCTGTCAAGCAAGTTGCCTCTCAACATTGACACATTGACGCTGACTAGTTTCTAATTCAGAAGTTATCTTTCTGTCGATAGATACTTGTGTCATTTTTATTTAGGATTAGTGTTAACCATAACAATAGTATAGTAGGGTCTTTTCAATGGACCTTGGAGCGGAGCAACGGAGGAGGTCAAAGGTCACATGTCAAGGTCAAGTGGCGCCCCTGGCTGTCATGCACTAGTGGCGCCCCTTACGGTCAAGTCACGAAGTAGTACTGTCCAAATTCGTGCGTTTTATTTTTTAAAGGCGCCTCCTGGCGGATAGGTCTTAAACTAGTGTCGCCGCCTGGTGGTGGACAAGTCACGAAGTGTTACTGTCCAAATTCGTGCGTCTTATTTTTGAAAAGGTCAAAATTGGGTTAGGGGTCATGTAGCGCCCCCTGGTGGATAGGCGACGAACTACAAAATAGGTGAAAGAACAAGTGGAGCCATGTGACGGATATGTATTCAGCTAATACCCCATAAATACGTGTGTCATATTTGTTAACTACTTCTAAACATAGTCAAGAGGTCAAGAGGCTAACCTGACGAGCGTTTTCATTGGCTGTTGCGCATGAAGAAGAGTTTTCACTGGCTGTTGTGGAGAAGGTAGGAAATGGGGTTTTAGGGTGCAGTTTTGGAGGAGCAATACCTTTAATCAAATAGGGTTTAACATTGTTTTAATGAAAAGGCTTTATGAAAAACCGAATAGGTCTTTGTCTCATGACATGGAGCGGAGAAATGTAAACGGTTATAAATTATTGTATTAAACTATACCAAAACAGACCATATGGCAGACCTGTCGCCGGTTCAACTATAGGTTGTTAGGCAACCAGCAGTAAATAATAAAACAATGAAACACATTGTATCTGGAGCGCAGGAAGGAAGAATGTTATAAGTTATTGTGTCTTTATTAAAACTATACCAAACAGGCCTTATCGCAGCGCCCTATACAGGATGCCTCCTCTCGTGGTAGTGAGGTCCCCACGTATGCGACTAACATACCTGGTCCTTCATGTCCAGTGTGGGTGCAACACGGGCGTGTCTATCTACCCAAGTCCAAGTTTGGTCCCTCCCTAGCAGGTCAGTCGGTTGCTGTGTTCTTATCGAGGGACACTGGGTCAGTCAGCAGGGGACGACGTTGTAATGTTGCAAGTGGTTGGTGCACTACGCTACGACAGGTAGGACATACCAACCTTCGTCCATTCTCCCTCCGACTGTGCGACTTGCAAAGACCACCGCTAGTGTAAGTCACCGGTTGAACAATAGGTTGCTAGGAAACAAGCAGTAAATAAAAACAATGTAATACATTGTATCTGTTACGTAGTGTCGGTACGTTCTCAAGTCTGGACACGTTTATGACCAGTATGTATCACACACCGGTCACGTTCTGCACGTAGGCAACTTACATATGTCGTGCAATGCTCATGCGTGTTGTCCAGTATGTAGGTCGCACAAGTCTTCCCCAAATACATCATTTTAGTTCACGCGTCGCTACCATGTCCAGTATCAAGGTTAGACAGGTCACACGTTCTCCACGTAGGCAACTTACACATATGTCGTGCGATGCGCATGCATGTTGTCCAGTATGTGGGTCACACAAGTCTTCCACCAATATAACATTTTAGCTCACGCGTCGCTACCATGTCCAGTATGTAGAACAAACCGGTCACGTTCTGCACGTAGGCAACTTACTTATGTCGTGAAATGCGCATGCGTGTTTTCCAGTATGCGGGTCACACAACTTTTCCACTAATATAACATTTTAGTTCACGCGTCGCTACCAAGTCCAGTATCTGGTTTACCCAGGTCACACGTTCTCCACGTAGGGAACGTACATATGTCGTTGCGCAGCCAATAAACACGACGGTAGGACAGTTTTATATCATGTTCAAACCATAACTTCCGTTAAAATTACGCTTCCTACCACGTGGAAAACACAAATTCCGTAAATATGGCGGGACAGATCAGGGTCGTAACACAATTTATTGCATAACTACACCTTCCATCATAGTCATAACGTTAAAAACTAGTCCCATTTAAAGTTTCCACGCAATGACCATGCCAGCTTTTCTTATTTGACTGAGTCCGTGTGCTAACTACATCCCATTTCGTAATAGAATATTTTTCTGTTTCGACGCGATAACTTTGTCAAGTGTTTACATTTTATCAAGTGGGTGTGACAACTTTGTACCATTTCCCAACTTTTCACCGTTTCGTCGCGAGAGCTGTGTCACATCGACGTATTTTTCTAAGTCATCTTGGTAATTTTATAACATTATGTGTGAAAGTTATGCCACTTTCTATCGTAAAACGAAAACATTGGTGTTTTTTTCTTACGTCATAGAAAAACTTGGGTTGTGATGTCACTTCTTTAAAAGCTGGCACCATCTTGCTGATAACTGTGACATTACGTTAGACGCTAGAGCCATCTAGCGCCATCTAGGTAAATATTTGTGTTTTACGTAAGTAATGTTGCTAACTTCGTTGCATTTCATAAAGTTTCATCGTTTCAGAGCGCTAGACAGGTAGTGTTTTCATATGTTTAACTAAGTTAGCCTTGTAACTTGTAGTAAAATCTCAATATTCTATTGTTTCTACCTTACATCCTTTTCACATTGTACTATTTTTACTAAGTCGGTGTGGATATTTCCTAACATTTACCGACTCAACGAGACTGAAAAAGCGATTTTATCAAAATGACGTTTCCGGTCAAGTTCAAAACATAACTTCCGTTAAAAGGTCGCGTTATGTCACGTGCAAAACATAATGCCCGGGTAAATGACGGCTTCCATCACAATTATAGCATATCTTTTAGCGTTTCGAGTCAATAACCTTGTCAAGTATTCGTATTTCACTAACTCGTTATGGTAATTTCCTAACATTTAAAGTTGCATTCTGACTTCCGCCATGTTTAAAATAAAAATTTCCAGTAAACCAGCATTCTCTATACACTATATATTGTTTTCCTCAACTACCTATCAACTTATTTTCACATACTATGCCATTTTAAGATAAAAAGGAGCAAAAGACGAAAATTGTCCTGGCGAGCCTCGCCAGTTAGAATTCACTGATTGGCTTAGACCTCGAAGAAGGGAATTCCAGTGAAAAGCGCTGTCAGGAGGGGGCCACACTAAAAGGCGGGCCACAATTGGCAGACCGCACGGAAACGGCATACCACATTCACAAAGATGCCACCGCTCGATACGCTCATATATATATTTACGGCATGCCCAGTTGCCCACATACAAACAATCGCTGGCTACGCGCATGTACGGTCAATGGCTAATTGAGGATGATTTAAACAACATGGGTCTAGTTGCCCAGTGGCGCCTCTAGCGACTAACGTGGATTTGTGGAACCCCATTGTGGCCCGCCTTTTAGTTTGCCCCATCGTTTACTTACGTTGACCGGAGAGTTTCGATGGTAAAAATAGATCAACTTTTGGGAAACTCTAGAGCCGTTGTTTGTTGCAAACTTATATTTGATCAAATAACGTATAAAACCACAAAGTGAGACATGTGGTAGGAAGTATACTAATAACCAAATATCGGTACTTCCGTTAAAAGGTCGTTGACTTATCTAAAATGCGTTAAAAATGGGAAATTATGTCACAATGCAAATTTAAAGCCGCAAGCCGTAACGAGCTAGAAAGGAGAACGTTTTAATACATTTAATTAAGTTAGCTTTGCAACTTAGCATATTTTTCAGCTCAACCACATAACGTTTGGTAAAACTTTGAATATTCTAGCGTTTCCCTGCAACAGGTTTGTCACCGTCGTATTTTACTTAACCAACTTGGAACATTCGTAACTTTATACCGGAAAACTGCGGTGCTTTCAATCATAAAACGACAAAGTCGGTGGTTTATCTTACTTCATAGAACATTTTCATAATCAAATCTAGAAAATGTTGAGTTGTGACGACACTACTTTAAAAGCTAACACCGTCTAGCGGACAACTCTAACACAACACTTGACGCGAGCGCCATCTCGCTGACAAAACAATAATAAGTACGCAATTGCAGCAGCCCTTCGCTTCGTATACTGGAACTTGAACGAAACCCGTCGTAGTGTCGCAGATACACAATCAAGATATGTGAATCTCGACAAATTCGATGGGAAAGTCGGAGAATGGGACAATTGGTATCACCAATTTGAGTTTCTCGCTACCCACTACAACTGGGAGGACAGGGAACGGTTGGTACGGCTCGCGTCGTGTTTGAAGGGCCCTGCACTGACAGCTCACCGAAGCTTCTCCCAGAGAGCACGCAACACATATGCACACTGCATTGCTGTACTCCAGGAGAGATATGGTAGCAGGAGACCCGCCCTAATTATAACACTTCGGGCAGAACTGTCTACCGTGCGACAGGAGGAGGGGGAGAGTATAGACACGTTTGGAGATCGGGTCTACGCCCTGACCAACCAAGCTTATCCAGACTTGGCTCCTGCCCTACTCCAAAGCCTTGCGGTACCTGCATTTCTGAAGGGACTTAGGGATAGGAACGCGGCACAAGAGGCCACGAAGTTCCGCGATCCCAAGTCTATCCAGGAAGCAGTGGTAACAGTAACGCACATCCAAGGCGCGTCACGCATATTTGGTAACCGGGGAGTGCCCACGGCCTGACAGGTCTCTTTCGAGGATAAGCCTACAACAGAGGCCCCTTCGACTGACATGGACAGGCTACAGGGTGTAGTTAGGCAGCTCCAACAGTTAGCGGTTACAAACAAAGTGACACTCACGAGTGATGCTTGTTACACTTGCAGGGGCTGTAGTCACCGATCACGGGACTGTGCGAACAAAAGAAGGCGCTCGCCTTCACCGCTCACCTGCTTCGAGTGCAATGGAAAGGGACATATCGCTAGCGAATGTTCGAATAGATTGCGCCGTCGCAAGAAGACGGTAAGAACACGCCACAAACAGTAGTAGCAGTAGTTCCAATAACAGCTCTGTTGACTCTGATTCTGATGACTCCCGTATCCGAAGGAGAAATCATAGGCACCGCCATAGGCGGAGCCACCATCGCCACGGTAACTATCAGGATAGTCGGAGGAGTCCCCGACGTGGCGACCGTTCACACGGGCATGGCGCACGGCAAGCTGACCAGAGTCGTGACGGTAGTGATACATCCCGCGGTAGGGAGTATGATCGGGCGAAGTATCAGAGCAGGGATGGTGTAAAGACATCTGACTATAATAGTTAAAACCCACGACCACGTGAGATTTCCATCTCTCCCCTGCGAAGGGTAGATGAGGCTATGAAACCACGGTCAAACTAACCAGGGTGAATTATGTTGGCCACGGATCCACCCCAGAGGTTTTCCAACAATGAAAAGGCCAACAAAACATGTAGCTGAGTCAATGAATGGCGCCGATCATGAGATAAAAATGTTGGGTGGTCTAATCGCAGCAACAGTGTCAGAACAATTAACTGAACCTGCGGTTAGACATTCACAATGAGACCCAACATTAGGCCACACCTTACTGATTCCAGCATCTATCCATGCTGTAGATGCGTTATCGGTTGTGGATACTGCTGCGCAAATTTCCATGATCAGCCAATCATTCTTAGACTCGCTAAAACCGACTGTGAAAGTATCCCGGGCCAGTGGGAATCCCTACGATGTGGTAGGCCACGCCGCCAACGTTGCAAAACACCTCAATCTACCAACCTGGATTGTACTGCGGATCGCTGCCCTCAATGCGAAAGCATTTTACGGGGTGTACGTCCAGACGTTGCATGACCATGAATGGTATGATTATATCAAGGTCGGGAATGATCATACCCATGAACGGTATTACTATACCTATGTTGAATATAACCATACCCATAAGCTAAGAACTGTATGATCATACCAAAAGCGGGTATCATCATACATAATGTTCAGCATGGTTCAGCGGGAAAGGTATGATTATACCAACATCTAAACCGCTAGTTGAATCTTGCAAAAGATACACATAATGTCGATATTAGGCGGAAGAGGTATGATTATACCTACAACTAACCCGCTATTGTTATTGTTAATCAAAATTAAATAAGTCGGGAATCACTATTCCCTTGTTAAGAGGTGTTAACGTTTCGTAAGGCTAGGCGGGAGAACCCGATAATTACAACAACGACGAGCGTCAGTCTGATTTATGTCGACTAGTGACTAATATCATGGCACCTGCTGGTGCCTCTTGAGTTTATTGTTGCAGTGGAACCGATGCAATGCAATTGCTCTCCAATGCGGACGTCAGGTTAACCATGCGTGACCTCGCCGGACTGTCGACTGAATCACTGCTTGGTCGAGACGATGCCGAACTGATGTTTCCGACCACCGCAGGGACGTGGCATGACGCGAAGACGTTGCCAGGGCAGATATGGATGCGAGGTACGACGTCAGTGATTATTCTGCCCGTGTCACAGACAGCGGTATATGGCGGAGTAACAGAGCACGCAAACATCGTGCATGTCCGTACAACGATGTGCGGACGTCAGACTTCACCTGTAAAGACGCTTAAAACTATGTGTCGTGGAACATTCCGTGAAGATTAGTTCGACAAATGTGAACAGTCTCTCATCTGGTAGCATACAGACTCATGCCACGTGGTGGTTGGTACACGAAATGTGGACAGTAATTATCATTATTATTATAAGATTCGCACACATGCAGTGACACTTTATCGAAAGCGACTTTCAACAAGGCTTCATGCTACAGACGAACTTTCGCACAAGTGTGAACTTTAATAATTGCGTGAACTGTTTTTTCTTTGTTGCAGGTCATTATCATTATTATTATTATAAGATTCGCACACATGCAGTGACACTTTATCAAAAGTGACTTTCAACAAGGCTCCATGCTACAGACGAAGTTTCGCACAAGTGTGAACTTTAATAATTGCTTGAACTGTTTCATTATTTGTTTTTGTTGCAGGTCTTTGTATTTGTTCGCTTATATGTTATAGACCTAGGATAATATTTCATTATTTTATATTAAGCGCAAATACTAGTCACAGTACATTGTAAAAAATACGTAGGAGGCAAGTGTGGCGGGGCCTGTTCCATGGTTACGTTCCCGCGGTTTCTCCACTCCTAACTTGTCCCTAACTCAGCAATAACTGTTACTGCGGTTTCGCTACTCTAAACTATATAAGGAGGGAAGAGTGTCGCAGGGTGTTAACTGCTTGCTTGCGCAATGTAGTCCGTGTATAAGTACGCAATTTTAACCGTATATAAACTGCTGCACGCGAACAAACCAAGCGTATCCCTTCTTGATAAACGATCCCACTTCTGACACTAATGTGGAAGGACGCAAGACACGTGGGGTTTATTGCCTGCATGTGTTTATTGCATCCAACATTAGCATCGTTCAGTCTTGCCACGAATAATAGGCTCTCGGTTTATGATATAAAGTGACAAAGTTTTTTCCACAGAAGGATATGAATGTACCAAGATGACTTAGAAAAATACGTCAAATTGACAAAGTCATCGAGGTGAAACGCTGGAAAGTTGAGAAATGGTACAAAGTTGGCAGGCATACTTAGTACAATATGAAAACTTGACAAGTTTATCGCATCGAAACAGAAATATATTCCATGTTACTACAAGTTACAAAAATAACTTAGTTAAATTGGTGAAAACGCCACCTGTCTAACGCAATGCAACGGTGAAACGTTACGAAATGGAACGAGGTGAACAAACCGACTTAGTAAAATATGTAAAACTTGACAAAGTTATCGCATGTAAACACTAAAAATACGTCAAATTGGCAAATTCATCGTTGTGAAACGCTGAAAAGTTGTGAAAACGGTACCAAGTTGGCATGCAAACTTAGTAAAATATAAAAATTTGACATGTTTATCACATGGAAACACTAAAAGGTATGTTATGACTGTGACCGAAGCCGCCATTTTACAAGAATTTCTTTTATGGGCATAGTCGATGCCATATTTTCTATGTCAAACCCAAATTAGTGGCTATTGTGTCCGCTAGATGGAACTAGCATCTAACGTAGTGTGAGAATTATCTGCTAGATGGCATAAGTTTTTAAAGAAGTGACGTCGCAACCCAATATTTTTCTAGATTGTTCACGGTGTATGACAGAAAGTGCCAAAGTTTGTCCACAGAAGGTGATGAAAGTACCAAGATGACTTAGAAAAATACGTCAAATTAACAAAGTCATCGCGGTAAAAGGCTGAAAAGTTGTGAAATGGTACAAAGTTGGCATACCGAGTTAGTAAAATATGAAAAACTTAACAAAGTTATGGCATGGAAACACTAAAATGTATGTTATGACTGTAACCGAAACCGCCACGTTGCCAGAAATCATGCTATTGTCCGCCATTTCCCCGGAAGTTGTGATTTGTATCTGACAGGAAGCGTCTGATTATATTGCTGACTTAGTAAAATACGACAATGTAAACAGGATGTCCGGGTGAAACGCGCGAATATTAAGATGTTGCTACAATCATGTCATCAACACAACATAATTATGTGTTCCGAAGTGAAAAAACTAAGAAAAGATACGAAGTTATCATACTAACTTGGTAACAGTTGTGAAAAGACAGCTGTATTCATCTCGTTGAAGTGGTAAACGATATGACAGGACTGTATTGTCTTAGTAAAATACGAAAACTTGACAAGGTTATCGCCTTAAAAACACTAAAATTAGGTTATGGCTGTGGTCGAAGTGTGCCTAATCCTAATTAGTGGTTGTTTTGTCAGCGAGATGGCGCTTGCATCAATTGTTGTGTTAGAGTTGTCTGCTAGACGGTGTTAGCTTTTAAAGTAGTGTCGTCACAACTCAACATTTTCTAGATTTGATCATGAAAATGTTCTATGAAGTAAGATAAACCACCGACTTTGTCGTTTTATGATTGAAATCACCGCAGTTTTCCTGTATAAAGTTACGAATGTTCCAAGTTGGTTAAGTAAAATACGACGGTGACAAACCTGTTGCAGGGAAACGCTAGAATATTCAAAGTTTTACCAAACGTTATGTGGTTGAGCTGAAAAATATTCCGATTTTACGACAACTTGCAAAGCTAACTTAATTAAGTGTATAAAAACGTTCTCCTTTCTAGCTCGTTACGGCTTTACATGTTAGGAAATTACCATACCGAGTTAGTGAAATACGAATACTTGACAAGGTTATTGATTCGAAACGCTAAAATATATGCTATAACTGTGACGGAAGCCGTCATTTTCCCGGACATTATGTTTTGCACGTGACATGAAGCGACCTTTTAACGGAAGTTATGTTTTGAACGTGACCGGAAACGTCATTTTGATAAAATCGCTTTTTCAGTCTCCTCGAGTCGGTAAATGTTAGGAAATTTCCACACCGACTTAGTAAAAATAGTACAATGTGAAAAGGATGTAAGGTAGAAACAATAGAATATTGAGATTTTACTACAAGGTACAAGGCTAACTTAGTTAAACATATGAAAACACTACCTGTCTAGCGCTCTGAAACGAAGAAACATTATGAAATGCAACGAAGTTAGCAAAATGACTTAGTAAAACACAAACATTTACCAAGGTTATCAACTTTGTTCTGTGACTGACTCTAATTACTGACTGTTTTATGCTCTAGATGGCGCTAGCGTCTAACGTAATGTCAGAGTTATCCGCAAGATGGTGCCAGCTTTTAAAGAAGTGACGTCACAACCCAAGTGTTTCTATGACTTAAGAAAAAACCATCAAGGTTTTCGTTTTACGATAGAAAGTGGCATAACGTTCACACATAATGTTATAAAATTACCAAGATGACTTAGAAAAATACGTCCATGTGACACAGCTCTCGCGATGAAACGGTGAAAAGTTGGCAAATGGGACAAAGTTGCCATACCGACTTTATAAAATGTAAACACTTGACAAATTTATCGCGTCGAAACAGAAAAATATTCTATTTTACTACAAGTTACAAGACTAATTTTGTTAAATTTGTTAAAACACCACCTGTCTAACACAATGAAACGGTGAAACGTTACGAAATGGTATGTAGTTAGCACACGGACTCAGTCAAATAAGAAAAGCTGGCACGGTCATTGCGTGGATACTTTAAATGGGACTAGTTTTTAACGTTATGACTATGATGGAAGGTGTAATTTTGTAAGAAATTGTGTTACGGCCCTGATCTGACCCGCCATTTTTAACGAATTTGTGTTTTCCACGTGGTAGGAAGCGCAATTTTAAAGGAAGTTATGGTTTGCACATGACATAAAACTGTCCTATCGTCGTGTTTATTGGTTGCGCGACGACATATGTAAGTTCCCTACGTGGAGAACGTGTAACCTGGGTAAACTAGATACTGGACATGGTAGCGACGCGTGAACTAAAATGTTATATTGGTGGAAGACTTGTGTGACCCGCATACTGGACAACACGCATGCGCATTGCACGACATAAGTAGTTGCCTACGTGCAGAACGTAACCGGTTTGTTCTACACACTGGACATGGTAACGACGCGTGAGCTAAAATGTTATATTGGTGGAATACTTGTGCGACCTACATACTGGACAACACGCATGCGCATTGCAAGTTATATGTAAGTTGCCTACGTGCAGAACGTGACCGGTGTGTGCTACATACTGGACATGTAGTGTAGCGCCATATGAATAAACATGTCCAGACTTGAGAACGTACCGCCACTACGTGACAGATGCAATGTGTTACATTGTTTTTATTTACTGCTTGTTGCCTAGCAACCTATTGTTCAACCGGTGACTTACACTAGCGGTGGTCTTTGCAAGTCGCACAGTCGGAGGGAGAATGGACGAAGGTTGGTATGTCCTACCTGTCGTAGCGTAGTGCACCAACCACCTACAACATTACAACGTCGTCCCCTTCTGACTGACCCTGTGTCCCTCGATAAGAAAACAGCAACCGACTGATCTGCTAGGGAGGGACCATGCTTGGACTTGGGTAGATAGACACGCCCGTGTTGCATCCACACTGGACATGAAGGACCAGGTATGTTAGTCGCATACGTGGGACCTAACTACCAAGAGAGGAGGCACACTGTATAGGGCGCTGCGTTGAGGCCTGTTTGGTATAGTTTAAAAAATACACAATAACTTATAACATTCTTCCTTCCTCCGCTCCAGATACAATGTGTTTCATTGTTTTATTATTTACTGCTGGTTGCCTAACAACCTATAGTTGAACCGGCGACAGGTCTACCATAGGGTGCTGTGTTAAGGTCTTTGTTGGTAATGTAGTTTGTAGTTCGTCACCTATCCGCCAGGGGGCGCTACATGACCCCTAACCCCATTTTGACCCTTTAAAAAATAAGACGCACGAATTTGGACAATACCAGTTCGTGACTTGTCGACTAGGCGGCGACACTAGTTCGTGACCTATCCGCCAGGGGGCGCCTTAAAAAACCGCACGAATTTGGACATAACTAGTTCGTGACTTGTCCGTAAGGGGAGGCCACTAGTGCATGATATATACACCAGGGGGCACCACTCGTTCCTTACATGTCCGCCAGGTGGCGCCATTATTGCATGACCTATCCGCCAGGGGCGCCACTTGACCTTTACACGTGTCCTTTGACCTCCGCCCGCCACGCTCCGCTCCGCGGTCCATTGAAAAGACCTTACTATACTACTCATAACCATACCCTAAACCTAAGAATTGACTAGTCGAGCGTCTCAAATTATGTCCAATCGCAATAGTATTTGGGAAATCAACGTTAGCAGGGTTGTGACAATTTTTTTATAATGGTTCCCTCAACGACAATTCAGTGACACCAGCGTTCACAGTACCCTACCAGAACAGAATTTACGACAGAATATCCAACAGCTGGTTATATACGTACTCGCTTTCAAGGCTTGGTAGACGCTGTTGCTCGGTCTATGCCGTGGCATTCGATTTTATAATAATCATCACGAGATGGGCATAGGTAGTCTGTTCACTGTAATTTTTTTTTAAACTATGCAAAACGTATGTCAATTTTCGCGTATGAATCTGTCGCCAACAGAAAAATGTCAAGTAACCCCATATAGATGACAATTATTATAAAAGATCTAACTTCCAAGCCTTTTAACATAATTGTGATATGTGATATGTTACCAAAGTAACGTTATTGAACGTGTAGGGATGTCGAGTGCCTGCCTGCTGGGGTGAGCCAATATACAATGCAGATCTGCGCATGAGAAATGGAACTTTTAAAGAATGGTAATCGTCATTTTTGAATACTTGCAGACATGCAACGATGGTAAGATTATTATAAATGTTAACATGAAGTATTACATATTTTGTATAAAATTTATAATATAACAGTCGAATTAAAATATAGCCCTATAAATTAAGCGGCTGGCAGTATGTTGTTGAACGCTGGTTAATTATCCTACATATTATAGTCGTACAGAGGTCTAAAATATGGACTGTTGAGAAGTGTACATGGTTACGGGCGTATGAACCAATTTATGAACCAATCGTGCGCGTGCGCGTGCGCGGGGAGGTGACAATTTGTGTGTGTGTGTGTGTGTGTGTGTGTGTGTGTGTGTGGTGTGCGTGTGTGCGTGTGTGCGTGTGTGCGTGTGTGCGTGTGTGCGTGTGTGCGTGTGTGCGTGTGTGCGTGTGTGCGTGTGCGCATGTGCGTGTGTGACAATGTGTGTATTCCACTTTCCGGTCAGTTTTGCATGTATCGGGCTGAAATTGTTCATGTGACTTAGTTACTGGGTCCATCATAATTGTTTTAAGGCCCACACAGCGTGGCGGCAGGCGGCACACCGCAAGCACTAGTTGTTTACAGAGAGCGTGGCAATCTTCGACGGCGAATATGCAAGTTTGCAGTTTGTGGACCTGTAAACAGGTCAAGAGCTTGACGCAGTTTGAGCTCATATCAAAAACAACAGCGCTGCATTTCTGATCAAAATATATCTTCTATATCGATTCTCGCCAGCTTCCCGTCGAGCAGTTTTGCCATGGAACTATGTAACGGTTCTCAGTAACTCAATTAGAAGTGATTTTTATTTTGCCACTTAATTGCTGTCGCAGTTTGTCGTCATGCCTTATTGTAGTTTTGTCCCGAGCACACGTTTGTGGAAGCGCTCCCTAAAATACATACCTATTTAGTCGATAAATATATCATTGACATTTTAGCCATGGATTGGCCATCAGGGATTTGATCGCAGTTTTCAAAATACGTTTAGTGCATGACTGCCTTTTCCATATGTGCGTGATCGCTAACTCGGCTTGTTGGAACATCGTAATTACGTTCTCGGAACGTTGTTGAAGCATTACGTTGCACTAACGTTTTGCGAACGTTCCTACTATTAGCAAATACATATACCATTTTAACTCACAGTCGAAGTTATGTCCATGTCTTGATTAAACGTTTGGGATATGTAGAATACACTAATTAGTCCATGGGCCAGACCAGAATTTGGTATCACCAAGATTAACAAAGCCTAATGGGTTTTTTCTGATAGGTGTATGTCCCTAGGTGTTGAATTGGGGTCATAACCATGTGTATCGAGTAGCTTTCTGTATTTTCTACCCCACAAGATTAATTTAAGAGTTCACGAAATCTGAATCAAATTTCAGGGGTAGGGGAAACCTAATTAGCCAAAACTGTGGCCAGAATAGTGCTAGAACAGTCATCTACCACTCAAGATGTGTGGTTTGAATCACTCTATTCAAGGAATATAATTGTTTGTAAGTTAGTCTTGAAAGTAGGTCAACAAAGGTCAAAAGGTCACAAATTTGGGTCATGCCAAAAATTGGTGGCACGAACATTTCTGGCATTGAATTGTTTAGCCCAAGTCATCAAAAATGCTTAGAAAAGATAAGATGCAGTGCCAGAAGCTATATCAAATCAATTGAAGATCCTGGCCTATATCAAGGTCAACCACTGTCATGGAAAGGTCACTATGTTCCTCAACAGGCATTATGAATTAGAGGTCTCTGTCATGTTATTGATTAATCACTGAACCCTATGTCTGTTTCCTGCTGAACATGTAAAACAAGAACATAGTAAACAAGTCATTGCATTCAACTTGGTACATGTATCAAATACCAATTGTCCTTCTCCTTCCCTGTCCTCATCAGTATCACAGTCCACATCAGAACAGTCAGAATCGTTCTCAAATGTTTCATCTTCTACCTTCTGATTTTCACATATCTGGAGGCGGCACATATAGGTGCATATGAAGTCATTCACCATACATGGACAATCATCTGGTACACATGTCCGCTTGCACTGGCATGCAAGAAGCTCCAGTACAGCATCAGGAGCAACCTGTCCGCGTATCCAATTCAAGTCAAGGCCCCCATCAGCTCTCTTGATCCATCCATGGCCGTCTGGTTCAGGAATGTCAGGCATTGGCAGCAATTCCCCCCGCCACACTCCGGCTTGGTAATTTACACGCTGTATGTGCTGCTTGAGACCTCACATGGGGGGAGTGTGCTGGAATCAACTTCTCCTCTCTTCGAAAGAAACATTTCATGTCGGAGAATGTTCACTTTGCATATTTTTGAAGAAGCAACATGTGAACTCCTGCAGTTTGCTTGTTAGCGATTGATCCACGTTCCTGGATGTTCCAAGCTGCACAAATGCATCAATTGCTACTTCGTCCTTTTTCAGTTGTTTCAGAGGGCGTGTCTTCCCTCGGCCAGCAAAGGCACTTACAGTGTCACAGTCTGTAAAGGCGTGGAAAGCAATCAAGGCCTGTGACAACTTGTCTCCCAACACTGCCCTCAGTTTCCTAAAGTCCATGTATCGCACCCTAGTTGAAGTTCCCCTTTTCTGATAAAGGGAAACAGGTATTTCTTTTGCGAATGCAATGAGGAGCACAAACACGTCAGTGTCCTCTGATACAACTATGACTGACGTATATCCTTGGTCAGATGCATGCTTTGCATGCAGAAGGATCCGTGTGTCTGCCTGTACTTGAGAGGACTTCAGATCATTGACAAGGGACGCTCCCATCTGACCAATGCGCCAACACTTCTCACCACATGTGACGAATAGTGTTTTTGGCCAATTATTCAATTGCTTTCATTGGACTTCCATTCCTCTGTGATGAATTCAATCAGCATGGTCTTATTTTGGGCTTCGGAGAGGAAACTTCGCCACTGTTTGACATTATGACCTGTGGCAAGACTTCTGAACTTCACACCAGACCCAGAGCCCCGATTCACTCGTTCTGCATCTTTGATTTAACCTTCTCGATAAACATCGAACACAACATCAATCCTGTCGCATTTGTCTCCTTTGCGAATAACTATCTTCAACACTGTCTTGGCAATGTCACCAAGGTTTTTTTGGTTAACATCCAATTTCTGTACAATGCTCATACCATCAACGATGCATGCTGATTTTTCGGTGAAAACTTCAACCAGTGGAACGTCTTGTGCTATGTCATTCACGAATTTCGCCTTGTCAGTTTTTCTGAGTGACCCATCAGCATTTGCAAGCGCCCACGGAATTGGGCCAAGAGGATAGCTTAGAACTGTCTACATCTCAGGTTTTCGTGTCTGGGTAACAACAGTGATATGTCCAGAGAGATTCCTGTCAGCTTTGAGGACAATTTCCTTTCCTTTGCACGTCACCTTCTTTGTGTACACATCGCTGAAGGTCTTCAGTTTCTGCTTCTTCATTGTTGCAAAGAAGTCAACGGTATTGTTCTCTAAGCGCCGAGTTCTAAATGCCTCGAATGCCTCTTCGCCAATATTCGAAGCATTCATCAGATCGTGTGCGATTTCACTTGGTGGCATAGCTGCTGTGGCCAGACTCACAAGACTGTCTTGATCTGATTTGAATGAGTTTATCCAGCTGTCCTCCATTAGGTTGACAAGGGACTGGACGTCTGCCTCATCCTTCAGTATCCTGCTTTGTTGTAGATCCGGGTGATTCAATCGAGAACCTACAAGGCCGATCATTTCCCTCAGTTGTCTAAAAAAGAGGCTCCCGTGTTCTGCATTCAGGTAGTTCTTTTGTACAGTAAATTAATTAGTGGCGTTTTGTAGTAAAATGTACATTGTATCAGAGCTTTCTAATCTAACAACAGTATAATTAATAACATTATCGAAGCGTTATGTTCCAAATTAAGAACTTTCGTGAAATGGTGAGTCAGAACATTCTCGTGTCGTTCTTATAACGTTATTGGCGCATTACTTTGCACGAACGTTTTGCGAACATTCGTACAATTAACACATGCATATACTATTTGAACGCACAGTCGATGGTAATAATAATAATAATAACTTCTTTTGCACCAATATCCTCGAAAATCAAGCTCAGTGGCGCGACAAAACCAAGGAATTAATCAATCTCATAATCGAAAGCAATGCGTGAGTCGTCAACGTTATGAATGAAGAAGCTAGGAGGTTAAGGCAGCATTAAAGAGATAGGTTTTTACACGTCGGCTGAATGAAACTATTATTACCTTCTGATTTTACACTGACAGGAAGCGAATTCCACATCGTTGGTGCGGCAACCAAGAAACCTCGGGTCTCTCCGGCTTTCGTTTTCACCCGAGGGATGTAAAGAGGGTTAGGCCCCTACTACTGGTTGAGCGTAGCTGTCTGGAATTTCTTGCTGGAGTTAAAGGGGAAGTGAAACACAGCTGTAACATTCCATATACCTAAATGTACACTATATAAGTATACATTAATGGTGGCAGAAGCACATTCACTTATCAGACAAACTGGAAAAAAAAAATTTTCAATGCCTAAATCGTCGTCATAGAACACTGCGTAGCGCCATCTTTATTCCAAGCCGAGTGGTTTGATTACCTCCTATCTAGCCCATGTAAAATTTTGGTTTTTTCCGGTTTTCTTCATAATTATACATTTCTACGCAAAAACAAAAATATGGTGCCTTATTGTACACGATAGGTGTCCTATGTATCCACAAATAATATTTATTTGCATTCGAAATAAAAAGGTGAAATTAAATACCGACGATTTTGAACCAATGAAACATTTTCATTTTTACGCTCTCTGTGTTGACAGCCTTCAAGGGGCGGGGCTTACGACCGGAAGGTCTATCGGGACTATTTCTTATTTTGTTTACACAGATATCGGAAGTGTTTTGCGTTAGACTTAGCCTTAGAAGAGTCAAGAGGCGCTAGTTGTTAGTGGTTTTGGATAAATCACAATAGAAAATGGATCCGACAGAGGAATAATTTGTAGCACAAGTGAGAGAAGCATCTGTTGCACAAGTGACACACGTAAAGCCATTTTTGCTTCACCCAGCGTGCGAGCCGAGGTGTGAGATGGCGAGAGAAGATCGCCATGTGATGTGGCATGTTTATGGTCATCTTTGATTTTGGGATCAACGTGCTATAAAACAATGTGAATGTTGCATGGTGTTTGTGTGGATACTGCGTCCCGATGTCGACGCACATCGTTGTATGTTGTCTGGAGATAGCTGACGACCGAGCCAGACCGGGCTGACAGATGCCTGCATGAACCATGACTGACCACGATCGAGTGGCACGACAGCTGTCAGTGACAATGTTGGGAGTATCGGTCTGTTGTCTAAGTGCGATTTGCGTGCAGACTCGTTCGTTCGACCAATAGCTACCCTCGGGGTAGTAGGTAAGTAATACGTAGTTCAACAGGTATCGAAAAGTAATTTAGCACTTCAAACCTAAACAAAACAATTATACTTGTATGGCCACACAATGTCAATGACATATGTATAATTTAAATAATAAAGTCATTCTATCTTCGAATTCGTAACGTAAATCTATTACAAACTTACTTTTTATTTCTGACAAGATGTTATATGATGTGTGCATCCTTTTAATATAATTAATTAATTTAAAATGCTAATACAATTTGTTTAATTTATGTAAATAATGTTATTTACATATGCATGCTGCCATGCAATTTATAATAGTCTGAATAATAAATATATGTGTAATAAGGACATTGTGCAATTCACATGGGAATATTGAAGTGGAGTTTTAATGTATTGTGTACTATGTATTGTATATGTGCGTGTGTGTATGTTATCAAGACCACATCATGACAATGAATCATAAATTCATGTGTTTGCAAAATGCTGTAACAATTTTACATACAAATCATTTGTTTGTAAAATACTGTGATAATTTTATTAAAGTATTTCACAAACAAATCAACCAATGCGCTGACTTTGTGATGTGATATTGATAAATTACACAGTTTTGCCAATTACTAATACATGGTGTAATTATAAGATAATGATTGTTTACTATAAATCAAATATCAGAATGTATCGGTTAGCTGCATATCATCACTGCACATGTTCAATGGGATGCTTCCATGCAGGCAGCAGGCATGTTATAACAACCAGGGTGTTTTGCAGGTGCAGAAAAGAGAAATACATTTTTTCTCATTAGTGGCAGAACTGCTTCAGTCATCATCAGTGATATTGCTGTCATCCGCTAACACATATTCTGCATAACTCTTTTCAGTGTTTTCCATCTGTCTGTTCCAGACAGAATGATCTGAAGATGGCGACAGTGAGACTGGGACATCCAAGGTGTCATCCACATTGACATGACTGCCATGGTCAGTCGAAGAAGGCATGCAGGACTGCGACGACAACTTCGCATACCCATGGTCATGATGAATATTCAATGGAACAACAATATTATCTGTAATAATTGCTGCATCGATAAAGTATCGCATTGGCGACATGATCACTGGCTCTGTTTGAGTTTGACACTACGAGTTAATGGCGTTGCAATGTGACACCCGTACTGCCATGAGGGACAATATCATCTGGTGCACTGGATCCTTTGAAAGTTGTGTTCAGTATTTGTGAATCCTTCATCTGAAAGAATGATACATATGTATGAGAGTATGTATCTTCTGTGATATACATATAAATAACAATGTTTTGACATCTTTTGTTTTCTCATTGCAGTACCTATACATCATAAAAATTAAAACTGATTAAATCAACTTATAATTAGCATTTCGGAAAGTGTTCAGGATCTAATTTTGTGTAGATGCATAGATCTGTGGATATTGTAACTATGCATGAGAAATCTAAATTTGATTGAATTATTTTGCAGGCCCCATATGGTCCTCCATGGTCCCCCAGACTATTTTTCCACAATTGTTAAACAAATCTACTTTTGCATGGTTGTTGCATGTGGTGGTGCTGATATACACAAAAAATCTGTATTTTATTACATCATTCTATGGGCCTCAAAACACAAAGTAATGCTGGTGATTTGGTTTTTGAGAAGGTCCCTTGAAATGACCCCCAGATCAGTTTGATGTATTAGGTATCTGCTTTCTGGCTTGTCTGCTGCTGCTAGCCAAGTTCATTGGTCAGCTCTTGTCTCAATGAAACTAGTAGACAGTGGGCTGAGCAAGGTGTTGTGTTTCAATCAGGGAACATTCATGCAATAAATAGAACATTACCTTTTCAATGGTGCATTCTGTGTAGATTCCATTATATTATGACTAACCTTCCTGGCATATTTTAATATGTGTGTATCCCGAGTCATTCAGACATCATTACAAACAAGCAAACCCACTCCTACATAAGCAACACATAAATTACATGGTAAGCCAATTATACAAGCCTACTTGCACATATAAGAAAATAAAATGTTTAAGTTAGTTACGTGCAATCAGTGTCCTCCTTGGTCCAATCAGAGACAACTACTTGGCCATAGTCAAAGTCATACTTGTATTTTCAAAAAGTACAAATGTCAATTTAAGACTAAATTTGTTTACATTGGGTTTTATACGTAAGTTTCATTTGTGGGTGGGGTTTTGTCCAACCGAGTCTTTTTCGAGATATGTAAGTTTTTTTTATTGCAATGTATAAGGTTTTCTAAATAGACTTCTTAGCCATTTTCCTAATAAATAATTTTGGGAAGTGATTATGGACACCTTACAGTTATCAAACAGTAACTGCACAAACTGCAACTAACTGAACAATGCTGATGTCTGCGGTACTATTGAAAGCAAAATACATGCCTTATCAAAATATAATTTTCGTACTTTATATTCTTATTTTAGTCTTATTTTGTTATACGCAATAATACTATTCATTTCAGATTCAATATACTAGTCGTGTTAGTCGATAATCATTCTACAACAGCCATGAACCCCAAACATTTTGAAGTTTTATTTAAACACTCAATTTAAAGCTGACCTCTGTTGCACTGGTTTGTCTTTTCATCATGCTCTAGCACATGACTGTGAACTGGTAAGAAATGCAAGTGCACTAGAGAGATAGTGGGGCTTTGTCCAGGCAGTGATGTTTGTATTGGGTATGGGTAGTCTTTTCACTCTTGCTGGGAAACACAGGACACTGGTAAGATTGTGATTTTATTGCCTAATTTGCACTAGGCTATTAATGGCAATTAGTAACAGCAGTCCTCTGTTGTACTTTGATCATGATGTTTGCAACCCTTTCCAGTAACAATGGAGGCTATGGGCTAATGTAAGGTTCCAAATGTTTTTTCACCCATGTAACTATTAATTTTAGTCATGGGATCAGTGATCTTACTACCTGCTGTCAGGAGACTATTCAGATCCCCACCTAAAAAATGTGTGCTTGTTTATCACTTGGAAAGCAAAACTGCAGATTCTTAAAGGTGAGATCCACATTTGGGTGCATAATGTTTTGGGCGATAAACAAAACTGTTGTCTTAGATTATTTAGAAATGTATTAATCTGTCAGTGTTTAAATATCGGATACTACCCCTGGAGGGTAGTGACTTATTATGTATGTCAAAACAGTTGCTTAAAAAAAATTGAAATAAGTTCCATGTGTTTTGTGTATTTTGACCACAGTCATGCATTCTACAGCAATAACAGAATGTGCATACATGAAATTATAAAATATTCTACGGATATTTTATGAATTAAAATACTAAATGTGTTCCCAGGTAATATTGCCAACTGACTTGGGTTATGATGGGTAGTGTCATTGGATAGACACATTAACATACTTAATAGTGACACTATGTTAAGTGTGATTGATTCTGTAGCGTGTTTTATTGTTGTTATACTAATTATTTTATAGAAAGTTGTGCGATGCACACATGTACATATGTTACCAGAAACAAATACAATGATACCATAATCATAATGACAATAATATTTTACTAACCTGCATGGCTGCTGCTCACCGTTTCCTACTTGTCGTTCTGGTATCTTGCTTTGATGATATAATGCATATAAACAGTACATCCTCAGCTTGCATAATGTCAAAAACAGTGTCCTCGTGTAATGGCCAAGATTAAATTGTACGCAAACTAGTGATCAACAGACAGTATTCATAAGTCAACAGCTATGTCTGCAATTCTTTGCTGTGATGTTAAAAGCTTGAGGATTTTTTTTCACTCTACATTTTTCCAGTTCACTCAGCTGTATAAATGAGTACCTGCATGGCTATAGACAGTGGTGGATATGTGTATGAGTAGCTTTTGCGAATTAATTGTAGCATATTGCTGGATGCTTCCCAGAGAAGTTGAGATGGTATATGATTGAACAGGTCTGTCAGGGAAATAAAGTGTAAAGCGCTTTCAGCAATCCTGAGGATTGGTTACTACGCTCTTTAAGATCTTACCTTTATAAATCAGCAATTAATAAAAAAAAATTCTTTAGTGATTTTAATCAGTTGATTTATGGGGTCAAATATTTTTTATACACACTAGTGTTTTATTGAATGCAGTTAACAGTCTAATTTAAATAATAACATAAATTAGTATTTTGCTGTTTCTGTTAATTCATTATAAATAATGCCTGTTATATATCTGTGTCTGTGATTCGTGACTGTTCAACAGTTGTTGACTAATTAGCGAGTCACCCTAATTTAAGTAATTAGCATATGACGACGCTAACAAACACGTCATACGCCTGATACGGTCGTAGCTGGCATTTCTTTTTATGTCACTATCTTGAAGAAAATTATTCCACCACTGTCTATGTCAAAAACATTTTTTTACTTGTACCTAGAAACTCGAGCTGGTTCTAGCAACCAACGCACCGCTAGATCTGGCGATCTGTTGACCTAAACAAATTCAGTGGATTTTAAACATTTTTATTTCAAATTAAATACTTGTATCTACACATAGATTTATTTTATTACATTCACATTTCTTACTACATTTAAACTTTTCTTAGGTCACATTCGTGTATTATGCAGACAGTGAAATACAACTGTGGGATTAAATTGTAGTCGTAACGATACATGACGGAACTCGTGAGTGCCGAGTCGCCGGCTTGTCACTTCCTACGCGCCGAATCACATTCCAAATAAGGAAATCATGTCCGGTTTTCCTGTCGAGTTCGACGAACTTTACTTCGTCGCTGCGTACTTATATGCAAGCCAATCAATCAAACACGGACCTGTAGCTCTGGTCGAAGCTTATGTTTTGAGGTTCAGCGCCTCGTTGTGCTCGTCACATTCGAAATTAGGCTTACAATCGGCGTTCGAAAGTGACCACCGCCGACTCCGCTGAACTCGCCGCAGGCGGACACGCAAACTTCATCATCTCAAACCTGCTTTTTCTACAGGAATCCTTTGTGGAAGTATGTTAAATAATGCTTACTAACAATTATGGTATATCTATTAGGCATACAGTGCATTAATGTGTTTAATTATATTTGGTTTGAGTGCGTTTCGTCCGTTTTTGCGAGAGCTATGCTGCGCCGCCTATCGACACGTGCTTCCGGTGATTGTAAACAAACCCGAGTACAACCAGCAATATGGCCAGGCGGAATGGCGGCGCCCTGTGTCGAAAGTAGCTCACTTTGAAAATTTATTAAAAATATACCGTGACACTGGGCTTGTCAAATTATGGTCACTAGTGCTGTAAATTATATGTTCTTATGTTTGGGCTGTGGTTGTTCGGCCGCTTCAGTCCCCCTTTAAGCATTGCATTTAGATATGCTGGTTCTGTAGATGAGAGTGCTTGATAGGATATTGTAATACATTTGAAAATGATTCGATAGTGTACAGGTAGCCAATGCAATGATTTTAGAAGTGGCACTGAGCGAGAGAAACGAGGAGAACGCGTGGCTACCCTTGCTAAACAATTTTGAACACGCTGAAGTTTTGCTATGTCCTTGTTTGCGGTATTCTAAAGGAGGGAATTGCAGTAGTCAAGTCTGCTGCTTACTAGAGCTGTGGCGATGGTGTTAGCAACGGAAAGTGTTATAAACCGGCGGATAAGGCGAAGATCACGGATATGGTAAAAACAGCAACGGCATGTTTTCGAGATATGTTCTTTGAAATTGAAGTTTTCATCAAACGTTACTCCGAGATTTAAAACTGAGGCGGCTGGTGTGATACCCTGACTCAGAATTTGTGTCGGGAAAAAGCCATCGAGTTTTGCCCGCTGCGTTGAGGTACCAATGATGAGAAATTCGGTCTTATCTGCATTTAGCTTTAATTTACTATTTTTCATCCAAAGGGAGACATCTAGGAGACAATCCCTGAGCTGGTTTAGGGAGCGACAAGTATCTGGTGTGGTCAAAGAAACATAGATTTGTGTGTCATCTGCATAAAGGTGATGATCCAGGTTGTGACTCTGGATAACTAAGCTTAATTGTGTTGTTAAACGTCTTGACTAAACATTAACGGGACCTATATAGAATACGCACTATTTAGGTGCGTTTTGCCGTGGTATGCACAATGTGTCAAAACGTTCTGATAACGTTATCGTAACGTTTTTGAAGCATTACGTTGCACGAACGTTTTGCGAACGTTCCTGCTATTAGCAGATGCAGATACTATATACTAACTGACAGTCGTCGGTTTCTCTATGTCTTGAGCAAAACGTATCGGTGATATATAAGAACACACTATACTTGGCTTACGATTTATTGTAGAAAGTACATATTGTCAGAACGTTCTAATAACGTTATCGTAACGTTATCGAACCGTTACGTTCCACGAACGTTCTTCAAACATTGAATCAGAACGTTCTGGTAACCTTCCAATAACGTTCTTGAAGCGTAACGTTCCAAAAACATTCTGCAAACGTTACTATTACTACTACATTAACATGTTTAAACCAAAAATACTGTTTATTTCACATTACAGCGTTTATAACTTATCATTGATGGTGTAGAATACCTGTTAGCCACCGTTAAACGTCATGTATGAAGAACAAAAACGTCTAACCTAAATATAACCTTAAGCTAACGTTACCAAACGTTATGTGTTTGCTGGGTAGGTGATACCATTGCAAAGTATTATCGAAGTGGTTACGTAGCGGAGCATCGGAACCCTGTACCTCGGCGTTATAGGTCCGAGCACTCAACGCGCATGCGCCAATTGTCACGTGTTGCGTCTTGCTTCCGCTCTTTCTCACGGCAGCCGAGCATGGGTTGAGGTTGGGATGAACGTAGGCGATGGTTTTGACGCAAATAAAGGAAATAAAACAGCTGTGCAACTCTACATTGACCACAGGCGGGACTGTAAGACATCGGCTGCGTCGGTGGCTCTATATCCTGGCTGCGCTGGAAAGATTAAGCCCGAGCACAAGTACTTCGAAGACAAATGCCAGTCGATTCGGCACCCAGACAACTCGGCCCAGGCCGAGCAGGCGTACGACCACCAAAATGTGCACGCCCGCCAGAGTACGTCCGCAGAGTACGTCCGCAGAGTACGTCCGCAGAGTACGTCCGCAGAGTACGTCCGCAGAGTACGTCCGCAGAGTACGTCCGCAGAGTACCTTATATTTGCTTATTAGTATACTTCCTACCACATGTCTCACTTTGTGGATTTATACGTTATTTGATCAAATATAAGTTTGCAACAAACAACGGCTCTGGAGTTTCCCAAAAGTCGATCTATTTTTATTATCGGAACTCTCCGGTCAACGTAAGTAAACGATGGGGCAAACTAAAAGGCGGTTCCACATATCCATGTTAGTCGCTAGAGGCGCCACTAGCCTGCACAAAAACGTCATTTATAATCACTCCACACTACATATGTGCTCACAGATATTCAGACAACGTGCACATATGTAGTGTGGAGTGATTATAAATGACGTTTTTGTGCAGCGTGACATCAGAGCTGTCAAATTACGACAGGTGTCATTCGGTGCATTTCTGCGTATTAATACATTTGTCATTTTGCTTGGTGATGTAATCAGGGGCAATCCGTGGGTGGTTCAAGCAGAAATGGAGGGGTGTAAGGTTTGAATGAACTTTGTGGGAGCCTGAGGTATTAAAAGTTCACGAATTTTTCACTGAACCTCTGTCTATGGAGGGTAAATATGCTATGAAATTGTCAATAAGAGAGCTGATCAAGAGTAATAGGAAATGAAGGAAACGTTATAATGGTCGCCTATGGAAAATGCAAATGTGGTCTTACGCCAGCCGGCTCAAGATAACTCGTCGCCGATCATGAGACGACTCGGCGTCCATATGAGACAACTGGGGACATTTGTTTAAATTTTGCACCACCTAAATTTTCCTGTTATCACTATCTTTATCGAATTGCATTATGACATTTTTGACCACAGAATAAGTATCCGTTTTATATTACAATAATAATATAATTCATGCTTAATGTTATTATACTAGTTATTGTTTTGCTTGATTAATTTTATATTAGTGAAATAGTTATGTGCATTATTACGTTTTAATACAAGATTTATTTATATAAAATTATAATAAAATGTACTAAAACTGCAATTAAAATGTCGCAAGCATAATGACCATAATTTTCATTTTTTTATTTGTTTATTATAAGATGTATGTCATGTTGACTAAATTGTTTATGATTGATATTGTTTGCCTACATTTCATTATTTCAGTGCAGTAAATTAATAATTATCCCAGGCATAATTATGTTTTACAAATATAACCTTCATGTCATGTATATGTATAAATTCACCTTCATGTCATGTATATGTTTTACATTTCTCCTCTTACATAAACACTGCAATCAAAATACTGCAACCATAACGAAACTCAAAACTGGCAGTGTTGACTACATGAGCTATTTTCCCATTTCGCTACATTACCCACTAATCTAGCATGTGTCATGGTAACCCTTTTGTATAACTATATAACTAGTATTGTGCCATTTGTGAAATGTATATATGTTTTACATTTCTCCTTTCTTACTTTTATGCTTATATTAGTGCACTACATATGCATGTTTTACATTACTGTGTCAGATTTCAAGTGCATGACGTAGTTATATACCCTGTTAATAATGTCGGTATGGAATCAGTTACCATAAATTAGTAATGTATTCTAGATAATAGAGATCACATAGCAAGTTTTTTTTTTCATTAGTGCAATACACGAGTGTGCTTTACATTACTGTGTCAGATTGCAAGTCGATTTATCTTCGCGCATGACGCATACATACGTCACTTAAATATTAATGTTACCCAGGTAATTATCATTGTATAGATGTCCTTTTGTCATCTTCCAGTAATAAACTGCTACATACAATATTGCTACATTACACGTGTGTATTTAATAATTCTGCATAAAGTAATACAGCAGATATATAATTTCAGGAAACAGCAACTATATTCGTATTATTTGTGCCACAGCAACTATTATATAAGCTGCAAATAAATATTATCTTCTAAAGTACACATATTACTTATATTCTTTTTCTAATGGAACTGGTTCTATTAAAATGACAATATTAAATTTACTATATAAAAACATGAAGTCCATAAATCATTCAGCTATACTACAGCAATTACAATCTGCAGTTCTCAAAACGCAATTACTTTGGCCTGTTATGCCCTATGAATAAAATAAATTCATCAACCAGCCATATGCTGTATGATGCCCCTGTTGTTTCTTTCGGTGCTCATAATTAATAATGCTCATATTTATTAATTATAATGTCGTTATGGGTATATATTACGTACTTAGATTCATACCATTAACGCAAAAAAACATTTGTAATCATGCAATTGGGCTTATCAATTTTAAGTATTTATTTCATTTTTTTCCATAGGCTATGACTTGTTATAATGGACTTATAAATATTATTCGAATATCCTTATGAACCGCTAGTAGCAGTAGTACGATTACGCACCCATACTGATACTGATGCGAAGGGTAACGTGAAAGTACGACCAAGAAATCGCCTGTGTGTTGAATGCTCGGACCTTTATCACAAACAAACACGGTTCCGATGCTCGGCCTGCTGCACCGCGTCCGAGCACCGGGGAAAGTCAAAGTAGGCGCATGCGCGTTGAATGCTCGGACCTTTATCACCAGCGAACACGGTTCCGATGCTCGGCTACGCAACAACGTCCAAGTACTATTTAACAAGATTTAACAAGATTGCCACCTAGAGAATCAACTCTAGATGGCAGGTGGACAAGGAAGCCGTTTGGCTTATCGAGAGTCCAACCTATCTATCTAAGTATACCCTGCCCGTCTTAGGTATATGTCAATTTTATTTTTAAACATATTAACACTTCTAGCACCTACACAATCAGCTGATAATTTGTTCCATTCGTTTACTATTCTTTGGGAAAATGAAAATTTTCTAATATCTAGTCTACACTGCTTCTTTGCTAATGCAACTCGATGTCCTCTAGTCCTTCTCTCTTCCTTGACCGTGAAAAAAATATTTCTGTCAATATTTTCATACCCATTCAATATTTTAAAAACCTCAATCTGATCTCCTCTCAATCTTCTGGTTTCTAGTGTTGTTAGACCACATTCTTTTAGACGCATTTCATAACTAATATTCCTGAGTTTTTGTATCATTTTTGTTGCTCTCCTTTGTACTCTTTCTAGCATATCAATATCCTTCTTGCGATATGGCCTCCATGCTTGTATACAATATTCTAAATGAGGCCTAACTATTGTTTTATAAAGCGGTATTATTAGTTCTTTTTCTTTGTATACTATATTTCGCCTAATTAATCCAAGAATTTGGTTTGCCTTCGCTGCTGCAATTCCACACTGCTCTGATACCTTCATGTCAGCACTAATGGTTAAACCTAAGTCCTTTTCCTTTACAGTAGTATTTAGTACAGTACCACCCATTGTATATTGTGCATTTTCATTCCCATGTCCTGTGTGGAGGCACTTACACATTCCAAAGTTAAACAGCATTTGCCATTTCTCAGACCATTCTATCAACTTATTTAGATCATCTTGTAAATGCTGTCTATCTGCATCACTTTTTATTTTCCTAAACACTTTTGTGTCGTCCGCAAACTTCAACACCTTGCTTGTTATGTCATCATCCAAATCATTGATATATATTAAGAATAAAATAGGTCCCAATACTGATCCTTGCGGTACTCCACTCAAAACAGATTTCCAATTTGAAACCTCCCCATCAACTACTACTCTTTGTCTTCTATCAATAAGCCATTTTTCTATCCAGTTAATCATACTATTTCCTATGCCATGGGATATCACGCGTTTTAAAGTTGCATTCTGACTTCCGCCATGTTTAAAATAAAATGTTCCAGTAAACCAGCATTCCCCATACACTATATATTGTTTTCCTCAACTACCTATCAACTTATTTTCACATAATATGCCATTTTAAGATAAAAAGCAGCAAACCTCGATGAAAGGAATTCCGGTGAAAAGCGCTGTCAGGAGGGGCCACACTAAAAGGCGGATCACAATTGGCAGACCGCACGGAAACGGCATACCTCATACACTAAGATGCCACCGCTCGATACGCTCCATATTTATGGCATGCCCAGTTGCCCACATACAAACTATCGCTGGCTACGCGCCTGTACGGTCAATGGCTAAAAGGGCCCGTAAGTGTGTCACGATACACGGCGAGACTCCGCGCGATTGGAGCTGATTTGGGGACTGGTCATTAGAATAATATTCGATGGATGACAGTTGTAACTTCCGACTGATGAATATTAGGAAAATCAGGACATAAATATCTTGTGTTGTACCTTTCTTATCTTAAATGTCCGATTTAATATTGAGTTTACCACACTATCATAGACATAGCGATTTATGTAGTGCAGATAATAGACACTCCCCACAAATTTTAGCCGTATGTTTTTTTTTACGGATTTTGTATTTTACATTGCTGTACGTTGTGGTTTCGATAAGCACTTATATCTGACAAATTGTCTAAATGCACATAATCATAACACATGTATACGTTTGGTCCAAACAGGTTGTAGAAGGGTGCAAGTCGGGTCCGGTATACGTGAGCTCTGGAGTCCCACAGGGCACTGTCCTTGGCCCCCTCCTCTTCCTTCTTTACATAAACGACATGCCCTCCCATATTTCACCAGGAACCTCCCTCAAACTTTTCGCCGACGACGCAATGCTATACCGACAGATCAATAACCACACCGACCAAGACAACCTACAGAACGACCTTGACAGACTAACTGACTGGGAAAAAACATGGCAAATGACTTTCAATCCATCCAAATACGAAATTATGCACATCACCAGATCTAAATCACCCATACACAACCCATACACAATACATGACGAACCACTCAGAGCAGTACCAGTAGCAACCCACCTTGGCATAGATATATCAAACAACCTCTCCTGGAATCCACACATCAACAAAATAGTAAATAAGGCAAATAGCAAACTTGGATTTATTAAAAGAAACCTAAAATCTATCCCACAATCCATCAAGATATATGCCTATAGGAGTCTGGTCCGCCCACACCTCGAGTACTGCTGCCCGGTGTGGGACCCATATACCATCCGAAATATCAACCATCTAGAGGGGGTCCAGCACCGGGCAGCAAGATTCGTGGCCCACAATTACAGCTGGGAGACATCTGGATGCACATTGGCCTCTGCCCTCTCCTGGCCAACCCTGGACCAGAGGAGGGCTGAGGCCAGACTTTGCACACTATACAAAATAACCAACAATCTTGTAGACATCAATCCCAATCAATACCTCATACCCGGACACAGCCAAACAAGATCCAACCACCCACACAAATACAGACAAATATCCACCTCTCACAACTATTATAAATACAGTTTTCCCCCCCCGAACAATAGCCCAGTGGAACAAACTTCCACCTAACGTGTTTGCCCACAACAGTCTTGACGCCTTCAAGGGTGCATTGCAGGATATTAACCTGACAACTGCACCCTTGAGGCACCTCTAATAGACAACATACCCCCCCAGACCCCCTCCACATCCCATCCCTACCACACCCATATCATCCCCCAACATTAAATTTTACTTTTCCCCACCCACCCCATCCTAATTCCACATTCCCAAGCACACATACTCTTATTCCACTTCCAGATAACATGAAGCCAGCCATCATGAAACCAACCACCCTCACTAGTGCGTGATGCCCCAGTAGGGGTTTTGTACTACAAACTATCAGAATCAGAATCAGAAACTGTGCGAAAAATGGCACTTTTCATAATTACTCAAGATCGCCAAACGCAAGTACTTGCCGATGTTGCCATGGCAACCACCATTATAATCGATTAAAATTCATGATATCCGTGATCATTGTCACCGGCAAAGTGTTCCACTGCTTTTGCTTGTAAAAATCTTTCGGACTGTATAACTAAAATTGTTAGACTGGAACAATTCGAATATTACAACCAAAAACAAAACGAAGTCCTATACGTTAACATGGAGAATATGGACCTTCTGCCCCCAACTGCCCCCAGCCTAGTTTTCGCGCGCGAGACTTACACGCCCTATTGAGCATGATTTAAATAACTAGGCTAGTGGCGCCTCTAGCGACTAACATGGATATGTGGAACCGCCTTTTAGTTTGCCCCATCGTTTACTTACGTTGACCGGAGAGTTCCGATGATAAAAATAGATCGACTTTTGGGAAACTCCAGAGCCGTTGTTTGTTGCAAACTTATATTTGATCAAATAACGTATAAATCCACAAAGTGAGACATGTGGTAGGAAGTATACTAATAAGCAAATATCGGTCATGGTGTACATTGACTTTTCTAAAATGCGTTAAAAAGGGGAAATTATGTCAGAATGCAACTTTAATGCTTTTCCTATTTCTGCAGTAAGTGTTTTCTGTGGACCTTACTACACAGATTTTCTTTTATGTCTCGTTTGGATTTATGGGATTGATACATCGTATTGTCCGAAAACTATATATATTATCAATATATAATTATAATTGTGAATTTAAATAAAATTTAGATAGGTGGCCTATAGCTATATGGACGGTTTGAAATTAGTGATCAAGGCCGATGGTGAGTAGCTGGCTTGTATGAACAGGAATGTGAAGTGGATTAATCTGTCAGCGAAAGTAGCAATAATTAACTCTACTCTCTCAATAAAAGGAATTTATATCACACAAAGGTGTATAACTAGCATACATTAAAGCGGGTGACAATTGCGGAGGCAGGGCATGGCTCGACCCACGCGTATATTGTTTAATTATTTAATTATGCTTCAATTTATATAAGTGTTCTTATTATTAATATTGAAATCCGCTGCATTTATGTAATAGTACCACTAATTATCTATATTAGAAGAAGAAGAAGAAGAAGAAGAATTTGTTTTTATTTGACCATTATTTAAAAACAATACACACATACACATTATCATGTCATACATAAATAATCAGAACAATACAAACATAAAAAAATTATAGCAAACATGGTAATAATGCGTATAATTAACAATTACAACCTGGGGTCAGGAGACTCCTCTAAGACCAGGCTAGTCGCTATCGAGGAGCCACCTATCCGAAAATTTAACGTACATAATAATTTCGTCATCTAGAACAAATTCTTCCAGAAACAAACCAAAAAAAATATCACCAAACATACATAATATGAAGATGCTTGTGCGCAGCTGACAAGATTATTGTATTTCAAGTAGAAAGGCTCTGTTTTTAAATATAAATACTGAATGAAGTTTTTAGGTGGTTTTAGATTCTTAATTTTGCATACAAACATAGCAGTTTTGTCTAGTGCATATTACTTCATAACTTTGTAAGAAATACAGTTTTACATAATTTACAAATCCCTGATTACTATGTGACATAAGTTTTTCTTTCACTATTTCAGGAAGGTTATTTAATAATAGTGGCAAATTATGTCTGAGACATTTTCTTGCAAAATCATGTTTAATTTGATAAGTGTATATTTTATTTTTGTCTCTTGTGTCATGACCATGTACCTCATATTTAAACACAAACCTCCAATTTTGTAAATAGCAAGGTAGGTCATTGTGTAGATATTTATAGTAAAATTTTAATTGTTGTAATTTAAGGATGTCATCTACTTTTAATAAGCTAAGTTGTTTGTACAGTGGATCAGTGTGGGAAATGTAGTTACTTAAAGTAATAATTCTCAGGGCTTTTTTTTGTAACTTTATTATTCTATTTGATTCAAAGCCCCATGCCATAATGCAGTAATTAATATGTGGCACTATTAATGAATTATATAATGTTTTCTTAATATCTAGGGGTAAAATATGTTTCAATTTGTTTAAGATTCCAATTTTCTTAGAACACGCATTTGATATTTTTTCAGCGTGCTTTTTCCAGTTTAAATTTGTATCTATAATTAAACCCAAGAAATTAAATTCCTTAACTTGATCAATATTTATATTGTCTATCTTCAGATTTAATATCTCTGTATTTTTCTTTTTCTTTTGAAATATCATAAATTTGGATTTTACTACATTTAGTGATAATTTATTAATCTTGAGCCAATCATTTATCTTAACAAGTTCTTCGTTAATTAAAGATTCTAAATTTCGGTCATGCGTGTTATCATTGAACACATTTAGTGTACTTGACAAAGTTGTGTCGTCTGCATAAATGAGAAAGTTAAACATTTGACTTGCTTGTGCAAAATCATTTATGTATATGATGAATAATAGTGGTCCTAAAATTGAACCTTGTGGTACACCTGTTGTTATTGATAACATATTTGATTTGATATTGTCAATTTCCGTGTATTGTTTACGATTTTCTAGGTAGCTGCTGAATAAGTTGAGATTTATTCCATGTACACCATAATATTTCAATTTATCAATTAAAATTATATGATCAATGGTATCAAAAGCCTTGGAGAGATCTAAATATATATTAATTGGTATTTCATCTTTATCCAGTTGTGTTATTATTCTATCTATTAATTCTAATGCCGCATATTCTGTTGAATGTTTCTGTCTGAAACCGTATTGATGATCAAACAAAAGCCTAGAGTCTCTTAAATAAGATGATAATTGTTCAAAAATTATTTTTTCAAGTATTTTTGAAATAGCTGGTAGAAGTGATATGGGCCTATAATTACTGAAAACAGTTTTCTCACCTTTTTTATAAACAGGAATTACCTTTGCAATTTTTAGTTTATCAGGGAATATTCCTGTTGTTAATACTTGATTTATTAATAATGTTAAAGATTTGGTTAGTGCTGGTTCAAGAATTTTTAGTAATTTAGTGGAGAGACCATCATATCCACAGCTACTTTTGTTAGGTAAATTGATTATTGTCCTCTTTATAATATCTTCTTCAACATAGCTAAATGTGAAATTTCTCTCTACTATTTTATTTAGATAATATGTATGTTCACGAGTGCCTTTATATTTTATATTACTTGCCAGATTACTACCTATATTAGTAAAAAAATCATTAAATTTGTTTACAATTTCTGATTTATCTGTCACAATAGAATCAGAGTCTTTAAAATATTTGGGAAATGATTTGTTAGTTTTATTTCTAGAAAGGATTTCATTTATAGTTTTCCAAGTGTTTTTTATATCAAATTTAAAATTATGAAAACATTTATCATAGTAGATTTGTTTTGCTTTACGAAAACTTGTTTTTAAAATGCTATTGTACGTTTTTAAATTGACCAATAATATGGCATATTCGGAAGATTCAGGATTAATGAGTTTTATTTGTTTGTAAAGTTTATCTCTGTATCTTATTGAGGTTAGCAGTCCTTGGGTTATCCATGTAGACTTCTTATGCTTGTATTTGTTAAATTTCACTAATTTGCTAGTCATATATTTATTTTTAGCTTGGTTGATTTCATCTATGATAATATTATAATTATAATTTGGATCAGTATTTGGGTTTGTGTCTAATTTTGTGTATATATCAGAGGAGTGAAGATCATTTTTTACCTTTAACATAGCCTCTTTATTTTGTACATTAACTTGTATGAATTTTGTAGTATGATCCTCTTTAAGGGTGGTATTCACAAACATAAAATATGGCTGATGATCAGAAAATTTCTTAATTAGTATTCCTGCTGTACTTTGTAAAATACGTTTTGTTAAATTACAAAAGAAGTTGTCAATAAGAGTACCAGTCCTTGTTGTGAACCTTGTAGGAAGTGTAATTTGGGGGAAGAGACTGAATGAAGTTAACATATCAAAAAAAGTGCTACAGTGTTCTTGTTCATTTATTTTTAACATATTTATGTTATAATCCCCTGCAAGGATAACACTGTTGTTTTGGTGACATGGCAAAGTTGATATTACAGTTGAAAATTCATTTATGAATTTGTTATAATTTTCCATTGAGGGCCTTGGAGGACGGTAAATGTTTCCTATAATGACTGGCTGCGATAATCCTCCTCCAGTTATTTGTATTATTTGACCCTCCCAATGCTCATACATATTCAAATTCATCTTTACTTCATAGTCAAAACGATTATCTATATATATTAACAATCCACCTTTACTACTGCAGCTTTTTCCTTGTGAAATGCAGTCATATCCAGTTAACTGGATTAATGACAAGTCATCATTCTCAGATAACCAACTCTCCTGAAGGCATATTATGCTGAATTTAAAGTTTAACGAGGATACGTCATTTACATATGCCTCAAGTTCACTAAACTTTGCATTTATGGACTGTATATTTGAACTTAAAATACTTAACTGTTTTCCTTGTTTTTTGGCTAATGAATTAAATTTATCAAAGTCATAATATGATGATCGGCGTATTATTGGCAATTCGTTATTTCCGTCAATAGTATTGCCTGCGTTTAAAATATTATTTAGACAGTTATTTGTAACACCACCTGTAAATTGGAGAAACGTTTCGTCAGTTACCATTTACCTGTAATTTAAATTTTACTGAAATCATCTTGTTTTCAATGTATAAAAATATTTCGTTAACAGTAAGTGCCTTTCGGGTTTTGGTTTCACAAACGGTGCATGTTAAATAGCTGCATACAACTCCACAGATAGAAACAAACAGTTTTTGTTTGGCAAAAAATATAAAGAAAATAGTAGAATACAAAATGTGCATAATAGTGACATAATAGTTCAACACAATTGCATACATAGTTGACTGAGTAAGAACCATTGTCAACAACGAAAACACAATTAAGCAAAACATAACCAGTTAATTAGTATGAATAAAGTAAAGCGGGTCTCATTAATAAGTATTAAAATGTTATAATAATTATCCCATTTGAATTAATGTGAAAACAATTTTTATACCTGCATCGGCATACTTTGTGAACGTGAGCCTTTAACGGTATAAGTGCGTGTCAAATGTCACACAGCCTGCTTGTCGAGATCACGAATGTTCTTGATTTGGGACACACGACTGGCGTTGTCCCGTATCAGGATATTTCCATCAATGCTCCAGGTTTCCTTGATCTTGCCGTTCTTCTTGGCCTTGCGACACTCGTAGAGGAGGTGCGAACGTGTCTTTGTCAAGTCGTCATTGACAAAGACTGGGTGCGTCGTCAGTGTTGTTGACGGTCCCGGCGCTGGCTGCGTGAACTTGATGCCTCTTCTTGCCGTGAAAACACGGCGTCTTGTTCTGTACGTGGCGAGTTTGATCAGGATCTGTCGAGTTTTGTCCGGCAGCTTGGGTCCGACACGATGCACACGATCAATCTCCTCAACCGTCAACGGAGGGAGGAGCGTCGAGTTGACGACTCGAAGCGTCTCCTGCAAGACGTCCTCCCCCTCTCGTTCCGGAATTCCTGAAATTCTCAGGGAGTTCCTCCTGGAATACTGTTCCAGGTCATCGGCCTTATCCTCAAGGTCTTGCACTTTTGTCGTCAGATCTAAGATCTGCTTGTCCTTTGCCATTATGATTGTGCGTAGCTCAGCTACCTCGTGCCGTAGTTCGTCCACGAGCAGTTCTTTTAATTTTTTGGCCACTTTCGGCTCACAAAGAGCCTCAAAGAGGTCGGAGGTGAAGTTTGTGGTCGACGCGGTCGACGCCCCCCTTGATCGGCTCATTGCGCTGTTTGGCTTCGAGGAGGACAGGTGCAGAGTGTTGTGTCTGGCAGGTACTCAAGCGTGGCGGGATCGTCGGCGTGGCACAGGCGATAATATATTGATTCTAGGTCATGTACAAATGTTCCTTCTTTCCAACACTACCAACGCATTCCTAATAAGGAAAAAAACTAGCCAAATCTCCTTACTACAACATCACTGCCACAGTGTCCATGTTTCACCTTTCTGTTAAAACTACCTCCTGTCAAACGTACTTACTTCTGAGGACCACACCGCTGGTCACTGTCACTCACACATGGTCCCGTGATGATGTATTAGAACGATGGTTGTAGGCCTACGTTACAATATTGCTTACAATCTGGGTAATTATGTCCACTTGTTAGGGTTACAGTCTCATAAGGACAGTGACTGTCATGTAAATCAACTGTTGTCTCATGTGTTGACAAACTCACATCACTACATAACAACTGTCAGGGCAATTTGTGTTAAACATGTGAAAAATGGCCCATGTGTCAACTCTCCCCTACTGCTTGAGATATTGCAAACATACTTGGTTCGTTTTAATGATCAGCATACGATTGAGCGATATTGCTATTCCCAGCAACCAACCACATCAAGAACATTTAGAAACCTTCGATATTATTTGAGTTTCATTTGGTGAGTAGCGTACGTCACAACTTTACGTCGATCGACTTTTTTTATTATTATTGCCTAAATTATGGTGCGATATTTCATAGTCAGTTGTTGTCTATGCCTCCAGTATAACAAAAGGCATCTTTTAGGAAGAATAGAACCATCTTCTAAGGTAATTAAATATGTCATAGTCAGCAGAGCGATGAATTGACAAAATCTGGCCCATATCTTACTTTGCGGAACGCTGATCTAGCTATAGGGTCTGCATAACAACGTGTATGGTCCACTAAAAGCAGTAGCCTCGATTACCTACGCTCCGTGAGGTGGCAGCACGTTTTAGCCTGTCAAATCCTACTTGGTATTTAATTATTTTCTGCCAATGCATGTTGTCACCAGGGTAGCCTTATCCCCAAATAGGGTAGAAACGCTGATTGATTCTCAGGCCGAATTTGAAATGACGCATTAAATAACGATACCATTTTATAAGATAATACTGTATTATAAAAACGATTTATATTAAACATAAACTAATAAACAAAATAAAAATAAATACAAATTTGTCGTTGTTTATAAAGCAGCTGCTCCTCGGCAATTGAGACTAGACCCTATTCCTACCATTATTCCTAAGAATTATGGTAGGATTAGTCTAAATTATCCAGGTTCCGTGAGGTGGCAGCACTTTACACGGATAACATTTAAAAGTCAGTTAAGTGACTAGATTAATTATCTTCTCGGAGAATTTACGCAGCTGAGCGACAATCGGTTGAGCTAGACTAGAACACTACAGTAGCCGGCGCCGTGTTCCCAGCTCTATACGATCGGTGTGGTGGGCCAAGATACGGCAGGTCCCAGATTCTGCTAAACACACATCTGGCGTAAGACCACATTAGCATTTTCCATAGGCGACCATTATAACGTTTCCTTCATTTCCTATTAATCTTGATCAGCTCTCTTATTGACAATTTCACAACATATTTACCCTCCATAGACAGAGGTTCAGTGAAAAATTCGTGAACTTTTAATACCTCAGGCTCCCACAAAGTTCATTCAAACCTTACACCCCTCCATTTCTGCTTGAACCACCCACGGATTGCCCCTGATTACATCACCAAGCAAAATGACAAATGTATTAATACGCAGAAATGCACCGAATGACACCTGTCGTAATTTGACAGCTCTGATGTCACGCTGCACAAAAACGTCATTTATAATCACCCCACACTACATATGTGCTCACAGAAATTCAGACAACGTGCATAATGCTGCTTTTATAAGGTACTCTGCGGTCTGGCGGACGTGCACATTTTGGTGGTCTTACGCCAAATAGATTGGCCGAAAACGTCAAAAGTTCACAAAAATTAGTCATACATCAAGAATGACATATAGCTAGATTAAGTGTCTAGGGAAATTTACACCATCTCGATAATAATTATAATATGCGTCTTCAAACGTTGCACCCCTCCAAGATAAATAGCACCGTGTGTGGGTTGAAACACGTTTATTCAGAAACCGATAATAGATCAGACGTTTGCCTGAAACTAATGGCCCTGCACACAACAAACAGTCCACCACAGTCTCTTAACGATCTGACAGTAACATATAGAGAATATTGAAGATATATATTTGTTGACAATTTTTTTACAAAATGTTGTAAATTTCACCATAAAAATGCAAAAATCATATTTTTGAACAGCATATTTTCGAACACGCAAAGTTCTAAATTTCACGAATTTCTGTATATCATAATGCTCACCAACTTTGCTTAATTGTATGATGCAATTATGAACTGTACGTCGTATATATGCGTCCCCAGGAGGGCTCAGAATCACAGGCCAGTTTCTCATAAAATTTCGCAGTATTGAAAGGCCAGGCAGCGTCTTTCGATGGTAATTTCAATTCAATTGTATGTAGAACGCTGAAATGTGGGATATACATTCAGGAATATACACGTTACATGACGGAAGCATATTCGTGATACACAGTAGAACGTATCTCTTGCGTCAAACAAATGATCACCCTACCCCCCTTGCAATAAGCCGCACTTTACTCGGGCGCAACCCATTATATTAGACAGAGACACTTCCATAACCATCACACGTCGTTTATTTTGCCACAAATTATTTCGCTGGTGTACATACACTATTGAAGACATCAGATACAGCTGGTAGATTAGTTACTGTCAGAAAAAAATGTTGGCCAGTGACACCATAGACACGTGGCAAATGTTGAATACACAGTTGCGGCACCCTCTGTCGCAACTTGATCGCTGTAAACGCATTCATTGTGGTAATAATGTTGTTACTAAAACATATCCAGATTGCTCTTAGTGCATTAAAGAGCATCTTAGATGTTGACAATTCGGTTAGAACATACAAATTACCAGTTATTTATATAGTTTCTTATCAGACTATATATCACTTATGCATATGATTAGTTTAAGTTGACATGTCATACGCAAATATCTGTATAATTCGGTTATGTTACAGCTGAAAAGTGCAAGACTGTAGACAGGGATGGTGTGTTAGTTCTTGTAGAAAATTTCAACATACTGACACTTCTGTTAGGTGCCCAATTTTAGTTGGTATGAGCATCAATGAACCTATTCGGATTACGGCAGTCGGGGCATACTTGGAGAACATGCGCTGCTTTCTTATTCTCAGTCACATCTGGGGTATATTTAAATATATTCTCAATTGTGTTCGGTGTTTCAGTTAGGGTATATATGTCGCTAAAATGACCAGGTGAAAGGTAGTTAATTTTTAGACGCGCATGGACAATCCGCTTCATTCGGCGACCAACAATTGACTCAAATAGAGGCTGCGTTTAAGGGGTGGGGGTGTAATCAAATGTCCTTTGCTCGCCCGTTGATGCTTATTTTGTGTTTTAAATGCGACACAAGCAAGCATCACATAATTAGGATTAACAAATAGGAAGCTATCGGATGTCCATTTTAGTATTTGTTATTAAGAAACACGCATTTGTAGATGTCGCATACCCAGTATAAGTATTGTAATAGCAGCTAAACTTAGCGTACTGGAAGTATGTCGTTAATGTGGCGCATTTGTTAAAATACGAAACAAATTATTCACGCTCTTGAACAGGGACACATGAAGCACAAACTCATGCTATCCTCATTATAGGATATTACGCATAGTGTGTAAAATGCAGCGTGTAACTTCCACATAACCAATATTTTCAGTGTATTTTCCTTGCATATCACGCGGTAACTAGCTTGCTAATTACTTTTAATGACTCTCCTAGATGGAGCATTATCAGTAAATAATGACTCCATTGTATTCCAGTCAATAGCAACTTCAAATGAAGTAAAACAACAACCTCACGCATCGCTCAAACTACGTTTTCGTGCCTCTTATGTCAAAACGGCCGTTTTTCAATTAGATTGGCCGAAAACGTCAAAAGTTCACAAAAATTAGTCATACATCAAGAATGACATATAGCTAGATTAAGTGTCTAGGGAAATTTACACCATCTCGATAATAATTATAATATGCGTCTTCAAACGTTGCACCCCTCCAAGATAAATAGCACCGTGTGTGGGTTGAAACACGTTTATTCAGAAACCGATAATAGATCAGACGTTTGCCTGAAACTAATGGCACTGCACACAACAAACAGTCCACCACAGTCTCTTAACGATATGACAGTAACACATAGAGAATATTGAAGATATATATTTGTTGACAATTTGTTTACAAAATGTTGTAAATTTCACCATAAAAATGCAAAAATCATATTTTTGAACAACATATTTTCGGACAAGCAAAGTGCTAAATTTCACGAATTTCTGTATATCATAATGCTCACCAACTTTACTTAATTGTATGATGCAATTATGAACTGTACGTCGTATATATGCGTCCCCAGGAGGGCTCAGAATCATAGGCCAGTTTCTCATAAAATTTCGCAGTATTGAAAGGCCAGGCAGCGTCTTTCGATGGTAATTTCAATTCAATTGTATGTAGAACGCTGAAATGTGGGATATACATTCAGGAATATACACGTTACATGATGGAAGCATATTCGTGATACACAGTAGAACGTATCTCTTGCGTCAAACAAATTATCACCCTACCCCCCTTGCAATAAGCCGCACTTTACTCGGGCGCAACCCATTATATTAGACAGAGACACTTCAATTACCATCACACGTCGTTTATTTTGCCACAAATTATTTCACTGGTGTACATACACTATTGAAGACATCAGATACAGCTGGTAGATTAGTTAATGTCAGAAAAAAATGTTGGCCAGTGACACCATAGACACGTGGCAAATGTTGAATAGACAGTTGCGGCACCCTCTGCCGCAACTTGATCGCTGTAAACGCATTCATTGTGGTAATAATGTTGTTACTAAAACATATCCAGATTGCTTTTAGTGCATTAAAGAGCATCTTAGATGTTGACAATTCGGATAGAACATTCAAATTACCAGTGATTTATATAGTTTCTTATCAGACTATATATCACTTATGCATATGATTAGTTTAAGCTGACATGTCATACGCAAATATCTGTATAATTCGGTTATGTTACAGCTGAAAAGTGCAAGACTGTAGACAGGGATGGTGTGTTAGTTCTTGTAGACAATTTCAAAATACTGACACTTCTGTTAGGTGCCCAATTTTAGTTGGTATGAGCATCAATGAACCTATTCGGATTACGGCAGTCGGGGCATACTTGGATAACATGCGCTGCTTTCTTATTCTCAGTCACATCTGGGGTATATTTAAATATATTCTCAATTGTGTTCGGTGTTTCAGTTAGGGTATATATGTCGCTAAAATGACCAGGTGAAAGGTAGTTAATTTTTAGACGCGCATGGACAATCCGCTTCATTCGGCGACCAACAATTGACTCAAATAGAGGCTGCGTTTAAGGGGTGGGGGTGTAATCAAATGTCCTTTGCTCGCCCGTTGATGCTTATTTTGTGTTTTAAATGCGACACAAGCAAGCATCACATAATTAGGATTAACAAATAGGAAGCTATCGGATGTTCATTTTAGTATTAGTTATTAAGAAACACGCATTTGTAGATGTCGCATACCCAGTATAAGTAATGTAATAGCAGCTAAACTTAGCGTACTGGAAGTATGTCGTTAATGTGGCGCATTTGTTAAAATACGAAACAAATTATTCACGCTCTTGAACAGGGACACATGAAGCACAAACTCATGCTATCCTCATTATAGGATATTACGCATAGTGTGTAAAATGCAGCGTGTAACTTCCACATAACCAATATTTTCAGTGTATTTTCCTTGCATATCACGCGGTAACTAGCTTGCTAATTACTTTTAATGACTCTCCTAGATGGAGCATTATCAGTAAATAATGACTCCATTGTATTCCAGTCAATAGCAACTTCAAATGAAGTAAAACAACAACCTCACGCATCGCTCAAACTACGTTTTCGTGCCTCTTATGTCAAAACGGCCGTTTTTCAATTAGATTGGCCGAAAACGTCAAAAGTTCACAAAAATTAGTCATACATCAAGAATGACATATAGCTAGATTAAGTGTCTAGGGAAATTTACACCATCTCGATAATAATTATAATATGCGTCTTCAAACGATGCACCCCTCCAAGATAAATAGCACCGTGTGTGGGTTGAAACACGTTTATTCAGAAACCGATAATAGATCAGACGTTTGCCTGAAACTAATGGCACTGCACACAACAAACAGTCCACCACAGTCTCTTAACGATATGACAGTAACACATAGAGAATATTGAAGATATATATTTGTTGACAATTTGTTTACAAAATGTTGTAAATTTCACCATAAAAATGCAAAAATCATATTTTTGAACAACATATTTTCGGACAAGCAAAGTGCTAAATTTCACGAATTTCTGTATATCATAATGCTCACCAACTTTACTTAATTGTATGATGCAATTATGAACTGTACGTCGTATATATGCGTCCCCAGGAGGGCTCAGAATCATAGGCCAGTTTCTCATAAAATTTCGCAGTATTGAAAGGCCAGGCAGCGTCTTTCGATGGTAATTTCAATTAAATTGTACGTAGAACGCTGAAATATGGGATATACATTCAGGAATATACACGTTACATGATGGAAGCATATTCGTGATACACAGTAGAACGTATCTCTTGCGTCAAACAAATTATCACCCTACCCCCCTTGCAATAAGCCGCACTTTACTCGGGCGCAACCCATTATATTAGACAGAGACACTTCCATTACCATCACACGTCGTTTATTTTGCCACAAATTATTTCACTGGTGTACATACACTATTGAAGACATCAGATACAGCTGGTAGATTAGTTAATGTCAGAAAAAAATGTTGGCCAGTGACACCATAGACACGTGGCAAATGTTGAATAGACAGTTGCGGCACCCTCTGCCGCAACTTGATCGCTGTAAGCGCATTCATTGTGGTAATAATGTTGTTACTAAAACATATCCAGATTGCTTTTAGTGCATTAGAGAGCATCTTAGATGTTGACAATTCGGATAGAACATTTAAATTACCAGTGATTTATATAGTTTCTTATCAGACTATATATCACTTATGCATATGATTAGTTTAAGCTGACATGTCATACGCAAATATCTGTATAATTCGGTTATGTTACAGCTGAAAAGTGCAAGACTGTAGACAGGGATGGTGTGTTAGTTCTTGTAGACAATTTCAAAATACTGACACTTCTGTTAGGTGCCCAATTTTAGTTGGTATGAGCATCAATGAACCTATTCGGATTACGGCAGTCGGGGCATACTTGGATAACATGCGCTGCTTTCTTATTCTCAGTCACATCTGGGGTATATTTAAATATATTCTCAATTGTGTTCGGTGTTTCAGTTAGGGTATATATGTCGCTAAAATGAGCAGGTGAAAGGTAATTAATTTTTAGACGCGCGTGGACAATCCGCTTCATTCGGCGACCAACAATTGACTAAAACAGAGGCTGCGTTTAAGGGGTGGGGGTGTAATCAGATGTCCTTTGCTCGCCCGTTGATGCTTATTTTGTGTTCTAAATGCGACACAAGCAAGCATCACATAATTAGGATTAACAAATAGGAAGCTATCGGATGTTCATTTTAGTATTTGTTATTAAGAAACACGCATTTGTAGATGTCGCATACCCAGTATAAGTAATGTAATAGCAGCTAAACTCAGCGTACTGGAAGTATGTCGTTAATGTGGCGCATTTTTTAAAATACGAAACAAATTATTCACGCTCTTGAACAGGGACACATGAAGCACAAACTCATGCTTTCTTCATTATAGGATATTACGCATAGTGTGTAAAATGCAGCGTGTAACTTCCACATAACCAATATACATTCCATTGCAAGTGTAAGACGTGTTTACGAAGTGCTAGTTTCAGTTACGTATTTCTACCAGTTTTAGTCGATCTTAACAGTGACTCTTATTATCATATACGTGTTGATCACCTTACGATTACACGTATACGTGACATCTTTCATTAGGCCGAGCCGATGTGATAGATTTTAAGTATTTTAATATTTAGCTGGATATCTGGGCCTTTTATCGCCCAACGGGTGAATGAACAATAGGTAAAAGCAATAACATCAGCTTAGCAGCTTAGTTGTAACAAATTGTACCGGTTCCGCCTGAATAACCATGGACAACGACTCTAGCCCGGTGGCTAACAGTTCATGTGATAACTGTTGCGGATCACCTGAACTAACGGTTCATCTGCCGCCAGTAGACGTCACTTGTGACCCGGTGAGTGACAAGACCAGAAAAGCGCGCCGGAAAGTTGCGAAAGATAAACACGCAGGCAACTGGAAATACTGTGTGAAGACCTGCATACACAACGGCAAGGACAACAATCAAATGGTTCAATGCCATTTGTGCCAGTCGTGGGTGCACCCGGAGTGTGTGGGTGAAGACGATAAGGACATTGTAGGCATTTGGTCCTGTACGTCCTGTCGTATGCTACCGACACTCGTGGAGCGTCTACTCGAGAAGACGTCCCTGCTCAAGTCGCTGGTCGTAACACTCGAACGATCGAACCAGCAACTTGTCTCCTTGATGGGCGAGCAGAGCCAAGAAATACGAGGCCTGCGAGAAGACATCGCGACAGGCAAGCGTCCAGACGGCTACGCCGACGCCAACGATGGGAGACCACAGGCCGTGACACTGCTTGTGGGGAACAGCCTGCTACGTGACGTACACGTTGATAAAATGTCCAGTGGCAATCCCATCAAGATTCGAAGGAAGTCAGGCGCCACTCTCGCCGATATCGAACAAATGATCGATGACGCGGCTAATACGGAAACCATCGACGAAATATTCATCGTTGGTGGTACACACGAAACAACGAGTGACGTCAGTGCAGAACACATAAAAGAAAACATCGCGCAACTACTGCGGAAGGCGAAAACCGTGACACCAACCATCACGGTGAGTAGCGTACTGCCGTCGAAGCGTCGAGCCAATCCAGACAGACGAGCCGAAGTCAACATGAAAGTGAAGGAAGCATGCAACGAAGTCGATGTCAAATTCATCGACAACGACGCAAATTTCACGTTCCGGAACGGGGCTGCCGACGACGCGGCTTTCCAGAGAGACGGGCTGCATCTATCTGAGAGCGGAGTTGGCAGATTGCTGTTGAATCTGTCTCTCCCAGAACAGCCACCGAAACAGCACAAACGCCAACATCAACAACAACACCGACACGTGTCAAACGCAACGAACCACGACCGATCGCCGAACGCAACAGTGGCACCTGACGGTAAGTGGACAGTGGTTAAGCGTCGTACTCGTCAGTCGATGGGCAAGTGTGCCAAATGCGGTGAGTCGAACCACGTCACTGCCACCTGCAGACACCCCGACAAAGTGTTGTGTCGTCAGTGCGGGGAACGAGGACATAAAGAAAAGCATCACACCCGTGATTAGGAAATGGGCCTAAACGATCTGGCCATGGAACTTCCCCTGAACACACAAACCGAGAACTCTGATTCAACGCGGTTTTGTGTTCCGAATCCAACAGCGGACAAAATACGCAAATGGGATCTGCCTTCCTTAATTAATTTAAATGCCAGATCTTTGAACAGTGAAAAAAAGGACGAATTGCATGTAACTGTAGCAACACATGATTTCTCAATTGTATGTGTTAGTGAGACATGGTTTAAAGACTATGTGGATTCAAGTAGCCTTACTATGCAAGGGTTTTGCTTAGAGAGAAAAGACAGGGGTCATGGACGAGCCGGTGGTGTAGCTTGCTACATTAGACATGATTTAAAGTATAAGAGATTGAATGATATGGAGGTTGATGATTTAGAGGTAATGTGGATTAAGGTTATGCCAAAGAAAACGCCTCGAAAATGTTCATGTATACTGGTGGCATGTTTATATTATACTCCAAAGACGGAGTATTTAAAAATACGTGATCATTTAATCACCAGCATTGACACTGTAATGCGAAAACACCCAGAATGTGGTGTGATCATAACTGGCGATTTCAACCAGTTGCGGGATAACTTTATGAAAACCCACTATAGATTTGTCCAAGTAGTTAATGTTGTAACACGTGGACAGGCGATATTAGACAAAATATGGACGAATATGGAGGAGGTATACACCCCACCTGTTACTATCTCCGAACTGGGGTCATCGGACCATAACATGGTTTTGCTTAAACCTAAAGCGAAAAGCTCAGTTGATACTGGATGCGTGACACGGTTAACCGTAAGGTGTATGGGGCCAAAAGAAAAAGCCACATTCAATATGGCTTTATCAGCCATTAAATGGGAACCCCTATTTAGGCTTGATTCATGTGCAGATCAATATTCATATTATCAAACGGTTATTAGCAACCTGATGGAAATATGCTTTCCTACTAAAGTTGTTACGAGGCATACGGCTGATAAACCATGGGTTACAGACTGGTTCAGAGACTTAGTTCGTAAACGACAGCGAGCTCACATGAGTGGTGATATGAATCAAGCAAAAATATTGCGTAATAAGGTCAACCGAGCCGCGTCGAAACTTAAGTATAATTTTTACCAAACACAAATTGCAGCAATGCATGAATCGGGATCCCACGATTGGTGGAAGCATATGAAAACAATAATGGGACTTAAAACAAATGGCAATTCATGCATGCAAGGTCTAGCTAACAAAACAACGGATGGTGATTGTGGCTTACTGGCCAATACAATGAATGATTTCTTTGTGTCTGTGAGTGACCATTTGCCTCGGTTAAATAAGAACCACAAGGTGTTCGACGTTAACGAGGAACTGCCGGATCAGTATGTGATAAGCGTATATACTACTTTTAAAGCTTTGGAGAGTGTTAAAGCCAACAAGGCTACTGGGCCTGACAACATACCTGCATGGGTGTTAAGAAACTATGCAAATGTTCTCGCCCCTCCATTAACTGCTATTTTTAACAATTCACTAAGAAAAGGTGTACTCCCTATGGAATGGAAAATGGCCAATATAATACCGTTGCCAAAAACAAGCCCCCCTGTGTCGATTGAAAAAGACATTAGACCAATTTCACTAACTCCAATAGCTGCCAAGGTGTTTGAATCAATAATAATGAAATGGGTGGATGAAACAATTGAAGGTGAAATTGATGCTAAGCAATTTGGAGGAATTAGCGGAACGTCCACAACAGATGTTCTTGTCGAACTGGTTCATATGTGGTATAAGGCGACAGATAAATTGAATTCTTATGTCAGAGTTGTAATGCTAGACTTTAGCAAAGCGTTTGATCTTATTAATCATCATTTGTTGCTAGATAAGCTACAATCGTATGGGTTGCCCGCACATATTTTAAGATGGATGGCAACATTTCTATTAGACAGAACTCAACGAGTAAAAATAGGAAATGAATATTCCCATTCTGGTCATCCCAATGGGGGAGTACCGCAAGGGACATTGTCTGGACCTAAATGTTTCCTTGTTTACATAAATGATTTAAGAACGACTGTTCCACTATATAAGTATGTAGATGATAGTACGTTATTTGAAATATGCGACAGAAAGGGTGTATCTGTCATTCAAGAGTCGGTTGATATTGCTGCTAGATGGACAGAAAAAAATGACATGAAAATTAATTCCGAAAAATCAAAAGAAATAATCATTAGTTTTGCACAAGATGGCAATTTCAGAAGCACTATCCCGAATATAAAAATTGATGGGAGGGATGTAGCACAAGTTTGCCATGCCAAACTATTAGGTGTGACCATTTCTCAGGATCTGACATGGAACAAACACGTAGATACTATTGTGAAAAAAGCTGGTAAACGCTTGTACATGTTATATCAGTTAAAGCGTGCAGGGATTACACAGAAAGATCTGGTCAGTGTATATGTTAGTGTGGTGAGACCAGTTCTAGAATATGCATGTCCTGTATGGCACACTAACTTGCCCCAATATTTGTCTGACAATATTGAAGTTATACAAAAAAGGGCATTAAAATGTATTTTTCCTGGATTGGGTTACGCGGAGATACTAAGACGTGTTAACCTGGATACGTTGAATGTAAGACGGGAGAGCATTTGTCAAAAATATTTTGATAAAATTAAAGTCGGCACACATAGATTAAATTATCTGCTGCCTGACAAAAGACATACCGAGTATAATATTAGACAAGAAAATGTGTACCCGTTACCAGTTACTAGAACGAATAGATTCCGTAACTCCTTTATACCGTGGGCTTTATACAACTGTCAGTAAAAAGGTTATTAGTACGGTATGATTTGCGGTATCAAATGTATTTCTATTGTATTTGTATGATGTTTTGATGAGTCAATTGTAACCTATTGTAATGTCAATCCAACTCAGTTGAGTTGCTAATAAAACTTGTGTTATTAATATTATCAGTGTATTTTCCTTGCATATCACGCGGTAACTAGCTTGCTAATTACTTTTAATAACTCTCCTAGATGGAGCATTATCAGTAAATAATGACTCCATTGTATTCCAGTCAATAGCAACTTCAAATGAAGCAAAACAACAACCTCACGCATCGCTCAAACTATGTTTTCGTGCCTCTTATGTCAAAACGGCCGTTTTTCAATTAGGCGTAAGACCACATTAGCATTTTCCATAGGCGACCATTATAACGTTTCCTTCATTTCCTATTAATCTTGATCAGCTCTCTTATTGACAATGTCACAGCATATTTACCCTCCATAGACAGAGGTTCAGTGAAAAATTCGTGAACTTTTAATACCTCAGGCTCCCACAAAGTTCATTCAAACCTTACACCCCTCCATTTCTGCTTGAACCACCCACGGATTGCCCCTGATTACATCACCAAGCAAAATGACAAATGTATTAATACGCAGAAATGCACCGAATGACACCTGTCGTAATTTGACAGCTCTGATGTCACGCTGCACAAAAACGTCATTTATAATCACCCCACACTACATATGTGCTCACAGAAATTCAGACAACGTGCATAATGCTGCTTTTATAAGGTACTCTGCGGTCTGGCGGACGTGCACATTTTGGTGGTCTTACGCCAAATAGATTGGCCGAAAACGTCAAAAGTTCACAAAAATTAGTCATACATCAAGAATGACATATAGCTAGATTAAGTGTCTAGGGAAATTTACGCCATCTCGGTAATAATTATAATATGCGTCTTCAAACGTTGCACCCCTCCAAGATAAATAGCACCGTCTGCGGGTTGAAACACGTTTATTCAGAAACCGATAATAGATCAGACGTTTGCCTGAAACTAATGGCACTGCACAAAACAAACAGTCCACCACAGTCTCTTAACGATCTGACAGTAACATATAGAGAATATTGAAGATATATATTTGTTGACAATTATTTTACAAAATGTTGTAAATTTCACCATAAAAATGCAAAAATCATATTTTTGAACAGCATATTTTCGAACACGCAAAGTTCTAAATTTCACGAATTTCTGTATATCATAATGCTCACCAACTTTGCTTAATTGTATGCTGCAATTATGAACTGTACGTCGTTTATATATGCGTCCCGAGGAGGGCTCAGAATCATAGGCCAGTTTCTCATAAAATTTCGCAGTATTGAAAGGCCAGGCAGCGTCTTTCGATGGTAATTTCAATTCAATTGTATGTAGAACGCTGAAATGTGGGATATACATTCAGGAATATACACGTTACATGATGGAAGCATATTCGTGATACACAGTAGAACGTATCTCTTGCGTCAAACAAATTATCACCCTACCCCCCTTGCAATAAGCCGCACTTTACTCGGGCGCAACCCATTATATTAGACAGAGACACATCCATTACCATCACACGTCGTTTATTTTGCCACAAATTATTTCACTGGTGTACATACACTATTGAAGACATCAGATACAGCTGGTAGATTAGTTAATGTCAGAAAAAAATGTTGGCCAGTGACACCATAGACACGTGGCAAATGTTGAATAGACAGTTGCGGCACCCTCTGCCGCAACTTGATCGCTGTAAACGCATTCATTGTGGTAATAATGTTGTTACTAAAACATATCCAGATTGCTTTTAGTGCATTAAAGAGCATCTTAGATGTTGACAATTCGGATAGAACATTCAAATTACCAGTGATTTATATAGTTTCTTATCAGACTATATATCACTTATGCATATGATTAGTTTAAGGTGACATGTCATACGCAAATATCTGTATAATTCGGTTATGTTACAGCTGAAAAGTGCAAGACTGTAGACAGGGATGGTGTGTTATTCTTGTAGACAATTTCAAAATACTGACACTTCTGTTAGGTGCCCAATTTTAGTTGGTATGAGCATCAATGAACCTATTCGGATTACGGCAGTCGGAGCATACTTGGATAACATGCGCTGCTTTCTTATTCTCAGTCACATCTGGGGTATATTTAAATATATTCTCAATTGTGTTCGGTGTTTCAGTTAGGGTATATATGTCGCTAAAATGAGCAGGTGAAAGGTAGTTAATTTGTAGACGCGCGTGGACAATCCGCTTCATTCGGCGACCAACAATTGACTAAAACAGAGGCTGCGTTTAAGGGGTGGGGGTGTAATCAAATGTCCTTTGCTCGCCCGTTGATGCTTATTTTGTGTTATAAATGCGACACAAGCAAGCATCACATAATTAGGATTAACAAATAGGAAGCTATCGGATGTTCATTTTAGTATTTGTTATTAAGAAACACGCATTTGTAGATGTCGCATACCCAGTATAAGTAATGTAATAGCAGCTAAACTCATCGTACTGGAAGTATGTCGTTAATGTGGCGCATTTTTTAAAATACGAAACAAATTATTCACGCTCTTGAACAGGGACACATGAAGCACAAACTCATGCTTTCTTCATTATAGGATATTACGCATAGTGTGTAAAATGCAGCGTGTAACTTCCACATAACCAATATTATCAGTGTATTTTCCTTGCATATCACGCGGTAACTAGCTTGCTAATTACTTCTAATAACTCTCCTAGATGGAGCATTATCAGTAAATAATGACTCCATTGTATTCCAGTCAATAGCAACTTCAAATGAAGCAAAACAACAACCTCACGCATCGCTCAAACTATGTTTTCGTGCCTCTTATGTCAAAACGGCCGTTTTTCAATTAGGCGTAAGACCACATTAGCATTTTCCATAGGCGACCATTATAACGTTTCCTTCATTTCCTATTAATCTTGATCAGCTCTCTTATTGACAATGTCACAGCATATTTACCCTCCATAGACAGAGGTTCAGTGAAAAATTCGTGAACTTTTAATACCTCAGGCTCCCACAAAGTTCATTCAAACCTTACATCCCTCCATTTCTGCTTGAACCACCCACGGATTGCCCCTGATTACATCACCAAGCAAAATGACAAATGTATTAATACGCAGAAATGCACCGAATGACACCTGTCGTAATTTGACAGCTCTGATGTCACGCTGCACAAAAACGTCATTTATAATCACCCCACACTACATATATGCTCACAGAAATTCAGACAACGTGCATAATGCTGCTTTTATAAGGTACTCTGCGGTCTGGCGGACGTGCACATTTTGGTGGTCTTACGCCAAATAGATTGGCCGAAAACGTCAAAAGTTCACAAAAATTAGTCATACATCAAGAATGACATATAGCTAGATTAACTGTCTAGGGAAATTTACGCCATCTCGGTAATAATTATAATATGCGTCTTCAAACGTTGCACCCCTCCAAGATAAATAGCACCGTCTGCGGGTTGAAACACGTTTATTCAGAAACCGATAATAGATCAGACGTTTGCCTGAAACTAATGGCACTGCACAAAACAAACAGTCCACCACAGTCTCTTAACGATCTGACAGTAACATATAGAGAATATTGAAGATATATATTTGTTGACAATTATTTTACAAAATGTTGTAAATTTCACCATAAAAATGCAAAAATCATATTTTTGAACAGCATATTTTCGAACACGCAAAGTTCTAAATTTCACGAATTTCTGTATATCATAATGCTCACCAACTTTGCTTAATTGTATGCTGCAATTATGAACTGTACGTCGTTTATATATGCGTCCCGAGGAGGGCTCAGAATCATAGGCCAGTTTCTTATAACATTTCGCAGTATTGAAAGGCCAGGCAGCGTCTTTCGATGGTAATTTCAATTCAATTGTATGTAGAACGCTGAAATGTGGGATATACATTCAGGAATATACACGTTACATGATGGAAGCATATTCGTGATACACAGTAGAACGTATCTCTTGCGTCAAACAAATTATCACCCTACCCCCCTTGCAATAAGCCGCACTTTACTCGGGCGCAACCCATTATATTAGACAGAGACACTTCCATTACCATCACACGTCGTTTATTTTGCCACAAATTATTTCACTGGTGTACATACACTATTGAAGACATCAGATACAGCTGGTAGATTAGTTAATGTCAGAAAAAAATGTTGGCCAGTGACACCATAGACACGTGGCAAATGTTGAATAGACAGTTGCGGCACCCTCTGCCGCAACTTGATCGCTGTAAACGCATTCATTGTGGTAATAATGTTGTTACTAAAACATATCCAGATTGCTTTTAGTGCATTAAAGAGCATCTTCGATGTTGACAATTCGGATAGAACATTCAAATTACCAGTGATTTATATAGTTTCTTATCAGACTATATATCACTTATGCATATGATTAGTTTAAGCTTACATGTCATACGCAAATATCTGTATAATTCGGTTATGTTACAGCTGAAAAGTGCAAGACTGTAGACAGGGATGGTGTGTTAGTTCTTGTAGACAATTTCAAAATACTGACACTTCTGTTAGGTGCCCAATTTTAGTTGGTATGAGCATCAATGAACCTATTCGGATTACGGCAGTCGGAGCATACTTGGATAACAGGCGCTGCTTTCTTATTCTCAGTCACATCTGGGGTATATTTAAATATATTCTCAATTGTGTTCGGTGTTTCAGTTAGGGTATATATGTCGCTAAAATGAGCAGGTGAAAGGTAGTTAATTTGTAGATGCGCGTGGACAATCCGCTTCATTCGGCGACCAACAATTGACTAAAACAGAGGCTGCGTTTAAGGGGTGGGGGTGTAATCAAATGTCCTTTGCTCGCCCGTTGATGCTTATTTTGTGTTCTAAATGCGACACAAGCAAGCATCACATAATTAGGATTAACAAATAGGAAGCTATCGGATGTTCATTTTAGTATTTGTTATTAAGAAACACGCATTTGTAGATGTCGCATACCCAGTATAAGTAATGTAATAGCAGCTAAACTCATCGTACTGGAAGTATGTCGTTAATGTGGCGCATTTTTTAAAATACGAAACAAATTATTCACGCTCTTGAACAGGGACACATGAAGCACAAACTCATGCTTTCTTCATTATAGGATATTACGCATAGTGTGTAAAATGCAGCGTGTAACTTCCACATAACCAATATTATCAGTGTATTTTCCTTGCATATCACGCGGTAACTAGCTTGCTAATTACTTCTAATAACTCTCCTAGATGGAGCATTATCAGTAAATAATGACTCCATTGTATTCCAGTCAATAGCAACTTCAAATGAAGCAAAACAACAACCTCACGCATCGCTCAAACTATGTTTTCGTGCCTCTTATGTCAAAACGGCCGTTTTTCAATTAGGCGTAAGACCACGTTAGCATTTTCCATAGGCGACCATTATAACGTTTCCTTCATTTCCTATTAATCTTGATCAGCTCTCTTATTGACAATGTCACAGCATATTTACCCTCCATAGACAGAGGTTCAGTGAAAAATTCGTGAACTTTTAATACCTCAGGCTCCCACAAAATTCATTCAAACCTTACACCCCTCCATTTCTGCTTGAACCACCCACGGATTGCCCCTGATTACATCACCAAGCAAAATGACAAATGTATTAATACGCAGAAATGCACCGAATGACACCTGTCGTAATTTGACAGCTCTGATGTCACGCTGCACAAAAACGTCATTTATAATCACCCCACACTACATATGTGCTCACAGAAATTCAGACAACGTGCATAATGCTGCTTTTATAAGGTACTCTGCGGTCTGGCGGACGTGCACATTTTGGTGGTCTTACGCCAAATAGATTGGCCGAAAACGTCAAAAGTTCACAAAAATTAGTCACACATCAAGAATGACATATAGCTAGATTAAGTGTCTAGGGAAATTTACGCCATCTCGGTAATAATTATAATATGCGTCTTCAAACGTTGCACCCCTCCAAGATAAATAGCACCGTCTGCGGGTTGAAACACGTTTATTCAGAAACCGATAATAGATCAGACGTTTGCCTGAAACTAATGGCACTGCACAAAACAAACAGTCCACCACAGTCTCTTAACGATCTGACAGTAACATATAGAGAATATTGAAGATATATATTTGTTGACAATTATTTTACAAAATGTTGTAAATTTCACCATAAAAATGCAAAAATCATATTTTTGAACAGCATATTTTCGAACACGCAAAGTTCTAAATTTCACGAATTTCTGTATATCATAATGCTCACCAACTTTGCTTAATTGTATGCTGCAATTATGAACTGTACGTCGTTTATATATGCGTCCCGAGGAGGGCTCAGAATCATAGGCCAGTTTCTCATAAAATTTCGCAGTATTGAAAGGCCAGGCAGCGTCTTTCGATGGTAATTTCAATTCAATTGTATGTAGAACGCTGAAATGTGGGATATACATTCAGGAATATACACGTTACATGATGGAAGCATATTCGTGATACACAGTAGAACGTATCTCTTGCGTCAAACAAATTATCACCCTACCCCCCTTGCAATAAGCCGCACTTTACTCGGGCGCAACCCATTATATTAGACAGAGACACTTCCATTACCATCACACGTCGTTTATTTTGCCACAAATTATTGCACTGGTGTACATACACTATTGAAGACATCAGATACAGCTGGTAGATTAGTTAATGTCAGAAAAAAATGTTGGCCAGTGACACCATAGACACGTGGCAAATGTTGAATAGACAGTTGCGGCACCCTCTGCCGCAACTTGATCGCTGTAAACGCATTCATTGTGGTAATAATGTTGTTACTAAAACATATCCAGATTGCTTTTAGTGCATTAAAGAGCAACTTAGATGTTGACAATTCGGATAGAACATTCAAATTACCAGTGATTTATATAGTTTCTTATCAGACTATATATCACTTATGCATATGATTAGTTTAAGCTGACATGTCATACGCAAATATCTGTATAATTCGGTTATGTTACAGCTGAAAAGTGCAAGACTGTAGACAGGGATGGTGTGTTAGTTCTTGTAGACAATTTCAAAATACTGACACTTCTGTTAGGTGCCCAATTTTAGTTGGTATGAGCATCAATGAACCTAATCGGATTACGGCAGTCGTGGCATACTTGGATAACATGCGCTGCTTTCTTATTCTCAGTCACATCTGGGGTATATTTAAATATATTCTCAATTGTGTTCGGTGTTTCAGTTAGGGTATATATGTCGCTAAAATGAGCAGGTGAAAGGTAGTTAATTTGTAGCCGCGCGTGGACAATCCGCTTCATTCGGCGACCAACAATTGACTAAAACAGAGGCTGCGTTTAAGGGGTGGGGGTGTAATCAAATGTCCTTTGCTCGCCCGTTGATGCTTATTTTGTGTTCTAAATGCGACACAAGCAAGCATCACATAATTAGGATTAACAAATAGGAAGCTATCGGATGTTCATTTTAGTATTTGTTATTAAGAAACACGCATTTGTAGATGTCGCATACCCAGTATAAGTAATGTAATAGCAGCTAAACTCATCGTACTGGAAGTATGTCGTTAATGTGGCGCATTTTTTAAAATACGAAACAAATTATTCACGCTCTTGAACAGGGACACATGAAGCACAAACTCATGCTTTCTTCATTATAGGATATTACGCATAGTGTGTAAAATGCAGCGTGTAACTTCCACATAACCAATATTATCAGTGTATTTTCCTTGCATATCACGCGGTAACTAGCTTGCTAATTACTTCTAATAACTCTCCTAGATGGAGCATTATCAGTAAATAATGACTCCATTGTATTCCAGTCAATAGCAACTTCAAATGAAGCAAAACAACAACCTCACGCTTCGCTCAAACTATGTTTTCGTGCCTCTTATGTCAAAACGGCCGTTTTTCAATTAGGCGTAAGACCACATTAGCATTTTCCATAGGCGACCATTATAACGTTTCCTTCATTTCCTATTAATCTTGATCAGCTCTCTTATTGACAATGTCACAGCATATTTACCCTCCATAGACAGAGGTTCAGTGAAAAATTCGTGAACTTTTAATACCTCAGGCTCCCACAAAATTCATTCAAACCTTACACCCCTCCATTTCTGCTTGAACCACCCACGGATTGCCCCTGATTACATCACCAAGCAAAATGACAAATGTATTAATACGCAGAAATGCACCGAATGACACCTGTCGTAATTTGACAGCTCTGATGTCACGCTGCACAAAAACGTCATTTATAATCACCCCACACTACATATGTGCTCACAGAAATTCAGACAACGTGCATAATGCTGCTTTTATAAGGTACTCTGCGGTCTGGCGGACGTGCACATTTTGGTGGTCTTACGCCAAATAGATTGGCCGAAAACGTCAAAAGTTCACAAAAATTAGTCATACATCAAGAATGACATATAGCTAGATTAAGTGTCTAGGGAAATTTACGCCATCTCGGTAATAATTATAATATGCGTCTTCAAACGTTGCACCCCTCCAAGATAAATAGCACCGTCTGCGGGTTGAAACACGTTTATTCAGAAACCGATAATAGATCAGACGTTTGCCTGAAACTAATGGCACTGCACAAAACAAACAGTCCACCACAGTCTCTTAACGATCTGACAGTAACATATAGAGAATATTGAAGATATATATTTGTTGACAATTATTTTACAAAATGTTGTAAATTTCACCATAAAAATGCAAAAATCATATTTTTGAACAGCATATTTTCGAACACGCAAAGTTCTAAATTTCACGAATTTCTGTATATCATAATGCTCACCAACTTTGCTTAATTGTATGCTGCAATTATGAACTGTACGTCGTTTATATATGCGTCCCGAGGAGGGCTCAGAATCATAGGCCAGTTTCTCATAACATTTCGCAGTATTGAAAGGCCAGGCAGCGTCTTTCGATGGTAATTTCAATTCAATTGTATGTAGAACGCTGAAATGTGGGATATACATTCAGGAATATACACGTTACATGATGGAAGCATATTCGTGATACACAGTAGAACGTATCTCTTGCGTCAAACAAATTATCACCCTACCCCCCTTGCAATAAGCCGCACTTTACTCGGGCGCAACCCATTATATTAGACAGAGACACTTCCATTACCATCACACGTCGTTTATTTTGCCACAAATTATTGCACTGGTGTACATACACTATTGAAGACATCAGATACAGCTGGTAGATTAGTTAATGTCAGAAAAAAATGTTGGCCAGTGACACCATAGACACGTGGCAAATGTTGAATAGACAGTTGCGGCACCCTCTGCCGCAACTTGATCGCTGTAAACGCATTCATTGTGGTAATAATGTTGTTACTAAAACATATCCAGATTGCTTTTAGTGCATTAAAGAGCAACTTAGATGTTGACAATTCGGATAGAACATTCAAATTACCAGTGATTTATATAGTTTCTTATCAGACTATATATCACTTATGCATATGATTAGTTTAAGCTGACATGTCATACGCAAATATCTGTATAATTCGGTTATGTTACAGCTGAAAAGTGCAAGACTGTAGACAGGGATGGTGTGTTAGTTCTTGTAGACAATTTCAAAATACTGACACTTCTGTTAGGTGCCCAATTTTAGTTGGTATGAGCATCAATGAACCTAATCGGATTACGGCAGTCGGGGCATACTTGGATAACATGCGCTGCTTTCTTATTCTCAGTCACATCTGGGGTATATTTAAATATATTCTCAATTGTGTTCGGTGTTTCAGTTAGGGTATATATGTCGCTAAAATGAGCAGGTGAAAGGTAGTTAATTTGTAGCCGCGCGTGGACAATCCGCTTCATTCGGCGACCAACAATTGACTAAAACAGAGGCTGCGTTTAAGGGGTGGGGGTGTAATCAAATGTCCTTTGCTCGCCCGTTGATGCTTATTTTGTGTTCTAAATGCGACACAAGCAAGCATCACATAATTAGGATTAACAAATAGGAAGCTATCGGATGTTCATTTTAGTATTTGTTATTAAGAAACACGCATTTGTAGATGTCGCATACCCAGTATAAGTAATGTAATAGCAGCTAAACTCATCGTACTGGAAGTATGTCGTTAATGTGGCGCATTTTTTAAAATACGAAACAAATTATTCACGCTCTTGAACAGGGACACATGAAGCACAAACTCATGCTTTCTTCATTATAGGATATTACGCATAGTGTGTAAAATGCAGCGTGTAACTTCCACATAACCAATATTATCAGTGTATTTTCCTTGCATATCACGCGGTAACTAGCTTGCTAATTACTTCTAATAACTCTCCTAGATGGAGCATTATCAGTAAATAATGACTCCATTGTATTCCAGTCAATAGCAACTTCAAATGAAGCAAAACAACAACCTCACGCATCGCTCAAACTATGTTTTCGTGCCTCTTATGTCAAAACGGCCGTTTTTCAATTAGGCGTAAGACCACATTAGCATTTTCCATAGGCGACCATTATAACGTTTCCTTCATTTCCTATTAATCTTGATCAGCTCTCTTATTGACAATGTCACAGCATATTTACCCTCCATAGACAGAGGTTCAGTGAAAAATTCGTGAACTTTTAATACCTCAGGCTCCCACAAAATTCATTCAAACCTTACACCCCTCCATTTCTGCTTGAACCACCCACGGATTGCCCCTGATTACATCACCAAGCAAAATGACAAATGTATTAATACGCAGAAATGCACCGAATGACACCTGTCGTAATTTGACAGCTCTGATGTCACGCTGCACAAAAACGTCATTTATAATCACCCCACACTACATATGTGCTCACAGAAATTCAGACAACGTGCATAATGCTGCTTTTATAAGGTACTCTGCGGTCTGGCGGACGTGCACATTTTGGTGGTCTTACGCCAAATAGATTGGCCGAAAACGTCAAAAGTTCACAAAAATTAGTCATACATCAAGAATGACATATAGCTAGATTAAGTGTCTAGGGAAATTTACGCCATCTCGGTAATAATTATAATATGCGTCTTCAAACGTTGCACCCCTCCAAGATAAATAGCACCGTCTGCGGGTTGAAACACGTTTATTCAGAAACCGATAATAGATCAGACGTTTGCCTGAAACTAATGGCACTGCACAAAACAAACAGTCCACCACAGTCTCTTAACGATCTGACAGTAACATATAGAGAATATTGAAGATATATATTTGTTGACAATTATTTTACAAAATGTTGTAAATTTCACCATAAAAATGCAAAAATCATATTTTTGAACAGCATATTTTCGAACACGCAAAGTTCTAAATTTCACGAATTTCTGTATATCATAATGCTCACCAACTTTGCTTAATTGTATGCTGCAATTATGAACTGTACGTCGTTTATATATGCGTCCCGAGGAGGGCTCAGAATCATAGGCCAGTTTCTTATAACATTTCGCAGTATTGAAAGGCCAGGCAGCGTCTTTCGATGGTAATTTCAATTCAATTGTATGTAGAACGCTGAAATATGGGATATACATTCAGGAATATACACGTTACATGATGGAAGCATATTCGTGATACACAGTAGAACGTATCTCTTGCGTCAAACAAATTATCACCCTACCCCCCTTGCAATAAGCCGCACTTTACTCGGGCGCAACCCATTATATTAGACAGAGACACTTCCATTACCATCACACGTCGTTTATTTTGCCACAAATTATTTCACTGGTGTACATACACTATTGAAGACATCAGATACAGCTGGTAGATTAGTTAATGTCAGAAAAAAATGTTGGCCAGTGACACCATAGACACGTGGCAAATGTTGAATAGACAGTTGCGGCACCCTCTGCCGCAACTTGATCGCTGTAAACGCATTCATTGTGGTAATAATGTTGTTACTAAAACATATCCAGATTGCTTTTAGTGCATTAAAGAGCATCTTAGATGTTGACAATTCGGATAGAACATTCAAATTACCAGTGATTTATATAGTTTCTTATCAGACTATATATCACTTATGCATATGATTAGTTTAAGCTGACATGTCATACGCAAATATCTGTATAATTCGGTTATGTTACAGCTGAAAAGTGCAAGACTGTAGACAGGGATGGTGTGTTAGTTCTTGTAGACAATTTCAAAATACTGACACTTCTGTTAGGTGCCCAATTTTAGTTGGTATGAGCATCAATGAACCTATTCGGATTACGGCAGTCGGAGCATACTTGGATAACAGGCGCTGCTTTCTTATTCTCAGTCACATCTGGGGTATATTTAAATATATTCTCAATTGTGTTCGGTGTTTCAGTTAGGGTATATATGTCGCTAAAATGAGCAGGTGAAAGGTAGTTAATTTGTAGACGCGCGTGGACAATCCGCTTCATTCGGCGACCAACAATTGACTAAAACAGAGGCTGCGTTTAAGGGGTGGGGGTGTAATCAAATGTCCTTTGCTCGCCCGTTGATGCTTATTTTGTGTTCTAAATGCGACACAAGCAAGCATCACATAATTAGGATTAACAAATAGGAAGCTATCGGATGTTCATTTTAGTATTTGTTATTAAGAAACACGCATTTGTAGATGTCGCATACCCAGTATAAGTAATGTAATAGCAGCTAAACTCATCGTACTGGAAGTATGTCGTTAATGTGGCGCATTTTTTAAAATACGAAACAAATTATTCACGCTCTTGAACAGGGACACATGAAGCACAAACTCATGCTTTCTTCATTATAGGATATTACGCATAGTGTGTAAAATGCAGCGTGTAACTTCCACATAACCAATATTATCAGTGTATTTTCCTTGCATATCACGCGGTAACTAGCTTGCTAATTACTTCTAATAACTCTCCTAGATGGAGCATTATCAGTAAATAATGACTCCATTGTATTCCAGTCAATAGCAACTTCAAATGAAGCAAAACAACAACCTCACGCATCGCTCAAACTATGTTTTCGTGCCTCTTATGTCAAAACGGCCGTTTTTCAATTAGGCGTAAGACCACATTAGCATTTTCCATAGGCGACCATTATAACGTTTCCTTCATTTCCTATTAATCTTGATCAGCTCTCTTATTGACAATGTCACAGCATATTTACCCTCCATAGACAGAGGTTCAGTGAAAAATTCGTGAACTTTTAATACCTCAGGCTCCCACAAAATTCATTCAAACCTTACACCCCTCCATTTCTGCTTGAACCACCCACGGATTGCCCCTGATTACATCACCAAGCAAAATGACAAATGTATTAATACGCAGAAATGCACCGAATGACACCTGTCGTAATTTGACAGCTCTGATGTCACGCTGCACAAAAACGTCATTTATAATCACCCCACACTACATATGTGCTCACAGAAATTCAGACAACGTGCATAATGCTGCTTTTATAAGGTACTCTGCGGTCTGGCGGACGTGCACATTTTGGTGGTCTTACGCCAAATAGATTGGCCGAAAACGTCAAAAGTTCACAAAAATTAGTCATACATCAAGAATGACATATAGCTAGATTAAGTGTCTAGGGAAATTTACGCCATCTCGGTAATAATTATAATATGCGTCTTCAAACGTTGCACCCCTCCAAGATAAATAGCACCGTCTGCGGGTTGAAACACGTTTATTCAGAAACCGATAATAGATCAGACGTTTGCCTGAAACTAATGGCACTGCACAAAACAAACAGTCCACCACAGTCTCTTAACGATCTGACAGTAACATATAGAGAATATTGAAGATATATATTTGTTGACAATTATTTTACAAAATGTTGTAAATTTCACCATAAAAATGCAAAAATCATATTTTTGAACAGCATATTTTCGAACACGCAAAGTTCTAAATTTCACGAATTTCTGTATATCATAATGCTCACCAACTTTGCTTAATTGTATGCTGCAATTATGAACTGTACGTCGTTTATATATGCGTCCCGAGGAGGGCTCAGAATCATAGGCCAGTTTCTCATAAAATTTCGCAGTATTGAAAGGCCAGGCAGCGTCTTTCGATGGTAATTTCAATTCAATTGTATGTAGAACGCTGAAATGTGGGATATACATTCAGGAATATACACGTTACATGATGGAAGCATATTCGTGATACACAGTAGAACGTATCTCTTGCGTCAAACAAATTATCACCCTACCCCCCTTGCAATAAGCCGCACTTTACTCGGGCGCAACCCATTATATTAGACAGAGACACTTCAATTACCATCACACGTCGTTTATTTTGCCACATATTATTTCACTGGTGTACATACACTATTGAAGACATCAGATACAGCTGGTAGATTAGTTAATGTCAGAAAAAAATGTTGGCCAGTGACACCATAGACACGTGGCAAATGTTGAATAGACAGTTGCGGCACCCTCTGCCGCAACTTGATCGCTGTAAACGCATTCATTGTGGTAATAATGTTGTTACTAAAACATATCCAGATTGCTTTTAGTGCATTAAAGAGCATCTTAGATGTTGACAATTCGGATAGAACATTCAAATTACCAGTGATTTATATAGTTTCTTATCAGACTATATATCACTTATGCATATGATTAGTTTAAGCTGACATGTCATACGCAAATATCTGTATAATTCGGTTATGTTACAGCTGAAAAGTGCAAGACTGTAGACAGGGATGGTGTGTTAGTTCTTGTAGACAATTTCAAAATACTGACACTTCTGTTAGGTGCCCAATTTTAGTTGGTATGAGCATCAATGAACCTAATCGGATTACGGCAGTCGGGGCATACTTGGATAACATGCGCTGCTTTCTTATTCTCAGTCACATCTGGGGTATATTTAAATATATTCTCAATTGTGTTCGGTGTTTCAGTTAGGGTATATATGTCGCTAAAATGAGCAGGTGAAAGGTAGTTAATTTGTAGACGCGCGTGGACAATCCGCTTCATTCGGCGACCAACAATTGACTAAAACAGAGGCTGCGTTTAAGGGGTGGGGGTGTAATCAAATGTCCTTTGCTCGCCCGTTGATGCTTATTTTGTGTTCTAAATGCGACACAAGCAAGCATCACATAATTAGGATTAACAAATAGGAAGCTATCGGATGTTCATTTTAGTATTTGTTATTAAGAAACACGCATTTGTAGATGTCGCATACCCAGTATAAGTAATGTAATAGCAGCTAAACTCATCGTACTGGAAGTATGTCGTTAATGTGGCGCATTTTTTAAAATACGAAACAAATTATTCACGCTCTTGAACAGGGACACATGAAGCACAAACTCATGCTTTCTTCATTATAGGATATTACGCATAGTGTGTAAAATGCAGCGTGTAACTTCCACATAACCAATATTATCAGTGTATTTTCCTTGCATATCACGCGGTAACTAGCTTGCTAATTACTTCTAATAACTCTCCTAGATGGAGCATTATCAGTAAATAATGACTCCATTGTATTCCAGTCAATAGCAACTTCAAATGAAGCAAAACAACAACCTCACGCATCGCTCAAACTATGTTTTCGTGCCTCTTATGTCAAAACGGCCGTTTTTCAATTAGGCGTAAGACCACATTAGCATTTTCCATAGGCGACCATTATAACGTTTCCTTCATTTCCTATTAATCTTGATCAGCTCTCTTATTGACAATGTCACAGCATATTTACCCTCCATAGACAGAGGTTCAGTGAAAAATTCGTGAACTTTTAATACCTCAGGCTCCCACAAAATTCATTCAAACCTTACACCCCTCCATTTCTGCTTGAACCACCCACGGATTGCCCCTGATTACATCACCAAGCAAAATGACAAATGTATTAATACGCAGAAATGCACCGAATGACACCTGTCGTAATTTGACAGCTCTGATGTCACGCTGCACAAAAACGTCATTTATAATCACCCCACACTACATATGTGCTCACAGAAATTCAGACAACGTGCATAATGCTGCTTTTATAAGGTACTCTGCGGTCTGGCGGACGTGCACATTTTGGTGGTCTTACGCCAAATAGATTGGCCGAAAACGTCAAAAGTTCACAAAAATTAGTCATACATCAAGAATGACATATAGCTAGATTAAGTGTCTAGGGAAATTTACGCCATCTCGGTAATAATTATAATATGCGTCTTCAAACGTTGCACCCCTCCAAGATAAATAGCACCGTCTGCGGGTTGAAACACGTTTATTCAGAAACCGATAATAGATCAGACGTTTGCCTGAAACTAATGGCACTGCACAAAACAAACAGTCCACCACAGTCTCTTAACGATCTGACAGTAACATATAGAGAATATTGAAGATATATATTTGTTGACAATTATTTTACAAAATGTTGTAAATTTCACCATAAAAATGCAAAAATCATATTTTTGAACAGCATATTTTCGAACACGCAAAGTTCTAAATTTCACGAATTTCTGTATATCATAATGCTCACCAACTTTGCTTAATTGTATGCTGCAATTATGAACTGTACGTCGTTTATATATGCGTCCCGAGGAGGGCTCAGAATCATAGGCCAGTTTCTTATAACATTTCGCAGTATTGAAAGGCCAGGCAGCGTCTTTCGATGGTAATTTCAATTCAATTGTATGTAGAACGCTGAAATGTGGGATATACATTCAGGAATATACACGTTACATGATGGAAGCATATTCGTGATACACAGTAGAACGTATCTCTTGCGTCAAACAAATTATCACCCTACCCCCCTTGCAATAAGCCGCACTTTACTCGGGCGCAACCCATTATATTAGACAGAGACACTTCAATTACCATCACACGTCGTTTATTTTGCCACATATTATTTCACTGGTGTACATACACTATTGAAGACATCAGATACAGCTGGTAGATTAGTTAATGTCAGAAAAAAATGTTGGCCAGTGACACCATAGACACGTGGCAAATGTTGAATAGACAGTTGCGGCACCCTCTGCCGCAACTTGATCGCTGTAAACGCATTCATTGTGGTAATAATGTTGTTACTAAAACATATCCAGATTGCTTTTAGTGCATTAAAGAGCATCTTAGATGTTGACAATTCGGATAGAACATTCAAATTACCAGTGATTTATATAGTTTCTTATCAGACTATATATCACTTATGCATATGATTAGTTTAAGCTGACATGTCATACGCAAATATCTGTATAATTCGGTTATGTTACAGCTGAAAAGTGCAAGACTGTAGACAGGGATGGTGTGTTAGTTCTTGTAGACAATTTCAAAATACTGACACTTCTGTTAGGTGCCCAATTTTAGTTGGTATGAGCATCAATGAACCTAATCGGATTACGGCAGTCGGGGCATACTTGGATAACATGCGCTGCTTTCTTATTCTCAGTCACATCTGGGGTATATTTAAATATATTCTCAATTGTGTTCGGTGTTTCAGTTAGGGTATATATGTCGCTAAAATGAGCAGGTGAAAGGTAGTTAATTTGTAGACGCGCGTGGACAATCCGCTTCATTCGGCGACCAACAATTGACTAAAACAGAGGCTGCGTTTAAGGGGTGGGGGTGTAATCAAATGTCCTTTGCTCGCCCGTTGATGCTTATTTTGTGTTCTAAATGCGACACAAGCAAGCATCACATAATTAGGATTAACAAATAGGAAGCTATCGGATGTTCATTTTAGTATTTGTTATTAAGAAACACGCATTTGTAGATGTCGCATACCCAGTATAAGTAATGTAATAGCAGCTAAACTCATCGTACTGGAAGTATGTCGTTAATGTGGCGCATTTTTTAAAATACGAAACAAATTATTCACGCTCTTGAACAGGGACACATGAAGCACAAACTCATGCTTTCTTCATTATAGGATATTACGCATAGTGTGTAAAATGCAGCGTGTAACTTCCACATAACCAATATTATCAGTGTATTTTCCTTGCATATCACGCGGTAACTAGCTTGCTAATTACTTCTAATAACTCTCCTAGATGGAGCATTATCAGTAAATAATGACTCCATTGTATTCCAGTCAATAGCAACTTCAAATGAAGCAAAACAACAACCTCACGCATCGCTCAAACTATGTTTTCGTGCCTCTTATGTCAAAACGGCCGTTTTTCAATTAGGCGTAAGACCACATTAGCATTTTCCATAGGCGACCATTATAACGTTTCCTTCATTTCCTATTAATCTTGATCAGCTCTCTTATTGACAATGTCACAGCATATTTACCCTCCATAGACAGAGGTTCAGTGAAAAATTCGTGAACTTTTAATACCTCAGGCTCCCACAAAATTCATTCAAACCTTACACCCCTCCATTTCTGCTTGAACCACCCACGGATTGCCCCTGATTACATCACCAAGCAAAATGACAAATGTATTAATACGCAGAAATGCACCGAATGACACCTGTCGTAATTTGACAGCTCTGATGTCACGCTGCACAAAAACGTCATTTATAATCACCCCACACTACATATGTGCTCACAGAAATTCAGACAACGTGCATAATGCTGCTTTTATAAGGTACTGTGCGGTCTGGCGGACGTGCACATTTTGGTGGTCTTACGCCAAATAGATTGGCCGAAAACGTCAAAAGTTCACAAAAATTAGTCATACATCAAGAATGACATATAGCTAGATTAAGTGTCTAGGGAAATTTACGCCATCTCGGTAATAATTATAATATGCGTCTTCAAACGTTGCACCCCTCCAAGATAAATAGCACCGTCTGCGGGTTGAAACACGTTTATTCAGAAACCGATAATAGATCAGACGTTTGCCTGAAACTAATGGCACTGCACAAAACAAACAGTCCACCACAGTCTCTTAACGATCTGACAGTAACATATAGAGAATATTGAAGATATATATTTGTTGACAATTATTTTACAAAATGTTGTAAATTTCACCATAAAAATGCAAAAATCATATTTTTGAACAGCATATTTTCGAACACGCAAAGTTCTAAATTTCACGAATTTCTGTATATCATAATGCTCACCAACTTTGCTTAATTGTATGCTGCAATTATGAACTGTACGTCGTTTATATATGCGTCCCGAGGAGGGCTCAGAATCATAGGCCAGTTTCTTATAACATTTCGCAGTATTGAAAGGCCAGGCAGCGTCTTTCGATGGTAATTTCAATTCAATTGTATGTAGAACGCTGAAATGTGGGATATACATTCAGGAATATACACGTTACATGATGGAAGCATATTCGTGATACACAGTAGAACGTATCTCTTGCGTCAAACAAATTATCACCCTACCCCCCTTGCAATAAGCCGCACTTTACTCGGGCGCAACCCATTATATTAGACAGAGACACTTCCATTACCATCACACGTCGTTTATTTTGCCACAAATTATTTCACTGGTGTACATACACTATTGAAGACATCAGATACAGCTGGTAGATTAGTTAATGTCAGAAAAAAATGTTGGCCAGTGACACCATAGACACGTGGCAAATGTTGAATAGACAGTTGCGGCACCCTCTGCCGCAACTTGATCGCTGTAAACGCATTCATTGTGGTAATAATGTTGTTACTAAAACATATCCAGATTGCTTTTAGTGCATTAAAGAGCATCTTAGATGTTGACAATTCGGATAGAACATTCAAATTACCAGTGATTTATATAGTTTCTTATCAGACTATATATCACTTATGCATATGATTAGTTTAAGCTGACATGTCATACGCAAATATCTGTATAATTCGGTTATGTTACAGCTGAAAAGTGCAAGACTGTAGACAGGGATGGTGTGTTAGTTCTTGTAGACAATTTCAAAATACTGACACTTCTGTTAGGTGCCCAATTTTAGTTGGTATGAGCATCAATGAACCTATTCGGATTACGGCAGTCGGAGCATACTTGGATAACATGCGCTGCTTTCTTATTCTCAGTCACATCTGGGGTATATTTAAATATATTCTCAATTGTGTTCGGTGTTTCAGTTAGGGTATATATGTCGCTAAAATGAGCAGGTGAAAGGTAGTTAATTTGTAGACGCGCGTGGACAATCCGCTTCATTCGGCGACCAACAATTGACTAAAACAGAGGCTGCGTTTAAGGGGTGGGGGTGTAATCAAATGTCCTTTGCTCGCCCGTTGATGCTTATTTTGTGTTCTAAATGCGACACAAGCAAGCATCACATAATTAGGATTAACAAATAGGAAGCTATCGGATGTTCATTTTAGTATTTGTTATTAAGAAACACGCATTTGTAGATGTCGCATACCCAGTATAAGTAATGTAATAGCAGCTAAACTCATCGTACTGGAAGTATGTCGTTAATGTGGCGCATTTTTTAAAATACGAAACAAATTATTCACGCTCTTGAACAGGGACACATGAAGCACAAACGCATGCTTTCTTCATTATAGGATATTACGCATAGTGTGTAAAATGCAGCGTGTAACTTCCACATAACCAATATTATCAGTGTATTTTCCTTGCATATCACGCGGTAACTAGCTTGCTAATTACTTCTAATAACTCTCCTAGATGGAGCATTATCAGTAAATAATGACTCCATTGTATTCCAGTCAATAGCAACTTCAAATGAAGCAAAACAACAACCTCACGCATCGCTCAAACTATGTTTTCGTGCCTCTTATGTCAAAACGGCCGTTTTTCAATTAGGCGTAAGACCACATTAGCATTTTCCATAGGCGACCATTATAACGTTTCCTTCATTTCCTATTAATCTTGATCAGCTCTCTTATTGACAATGTCACAGCATATTTACCCTCCATAGACAGAGGTTCAGTGAAAAATTCGTGAACTTTTAATACCTCAGGCTCCCACAAAGTTCATTCAAACCTTACACCCCTCCATTTCTGCTTGAACCACCCACGGATTGCCCCTGATTACATCACCAAGCAAAATGACAAATGTATTAATACGCAGAAATGCACCGAATGACACCTGTCGTAATTTGACAGCTCTGATGTCACGCTGCACAAAAACGTCATTTATAATCACCCCACACTACATATATGCTCACAGAAATTCAGACAACGTGCATAATGCTGCTTTTATAAGGTACTCTGCGGTCTGGCGGACGTGCACATTTTGGTGGTCTTACGCCAAATAGATTGGCCGAAAACGTCAAAAGTTCACAAAAATTAGTCATACATCAAGAATGACATATAGCTAGATTAAGTGTCTAGGGAAATTTACGCCATCTCGGTAATAGTTATAATATGCGTCTTCAAACGTTGCACCCCTCCAAGATAAATAGCACCGTCTGCGGGTTGAAACACGTTTATTCAGAAACCGATAATAGATCAGACGTTTGCCTGAAACTAATGGCACTGCACAAAACAAACAGTCCACCACAGTCTCTTAACGATCTGACAGTAACATATAGAGAATATTGAAGATATATATTTGTTGACAATTATTTTACAAAATGTTGTAAATTTCACCATAAAAATGCAAAAATCATATTTTTGAACAGCATATTTTCGAACACGCAAAGTTCTAAATTTCACGAATTTCTGTATATCATAATGCTCACCAACTTTGCTTAATTGTATGCTGCAATTATGAACTGTACGTCGTTTATATATGCGTCCCGAGGAGGGCTCAGAATCATAGGCCAGTTTCTTATAACATTTCGCAGTATTGAAAGGCCAGGCAGCGTCTTTCGATGGTAATTTCAATTCAATTGTATGTAGAACGCTGAAATGTGGGATATACATTCAGGAATATACACGTTACATGATGGAAGCATATTCGTGATACACAGTAGAACGTATCTCTTGCGTCAAACAAATTATCACCCTACCCCCCTTGCAATAAGCCGCACTTTACTCGGGCGCAACCCATTATATTAGACAGAGACACTTCCATTACCATCACACGTCGTTTATTTTGCCACAAATTATTTCACTGGTGTACATACACTATTGAAGACATCAGATACAGCTGGTAGATTAGTTAATGTCAGAAAAAAATGTTGGCCAGTGACACCATAGACACGTGGCAAATGTTGAATAGACAGTTGCGGCACCCTCTGCCGCAACTTGATCGCTGTAAACGCATTCATTGTGGTAATAATGTTGTTACTAAAACATATCCAGATTGCTTTTAGTGCATTAAAGAGCATCTTAGATGTTGACAATTCGGATAGAACATTCAAATTACCAGTGATTTATATAGTTTCTTATCAGACTATATATCACTTATGCATATGATTAGTTTAAGCTGACATGTCATACGCAAATATCTGTATAATTCGGTTATGTTACAGCTGAAAAGTGCAAGACTGTAGACAGGGATGGTGTGTTAGTTCTTGTAGACAATTTCAAAATACTGACACTTCTGTTAGGTGCCCAATTTTAGTTGGTATGAGCATCAATGAACCTATTCGGATTACGGCAGTCGGAGCATACTTGGATAACATGCGCTGCTTTCTTATTCTCAGTCACATCTGGGGTATATTTAAATATATTCTCAATTGTGTTCGGTGTTTCAGTTAGGGTATATATGTCGCTAAAATGAGCAGGTGAAAGGTAGTTAATTTGTAGACGCGCGTGGACAATCCGCTTCATTCGGCGACCAACAATTGACTAAAACAGAGGCTGCGTTTAAGGGGTGGGGGTGTAATCAAATGTCCTTTGCTCGCCCGTTGATGCTTATTTTGTGTTCTAAATGCGACACAAGCAAGCATCACATAATTAGGATTAACACATAGGAAGCTATCGGATGTTCATTTTAGTATTTGTTATTAAGAAACACGCATTTGTAGATGTCGCATACCCAGTATAAGTAATGTAATAGCAGCTAAACTCATCGTACTGGAAGTATGTCGTTAATGTGGCGCATTTTTTAAAATACGAAACAAATTATTCACGCTCTTGAACAGGGACACATGAAGCACAAACTCATGCTTTCTTCATTATAGGATATTACGCATAGTGTGTAAAATGCAGCGTGTAACTTCCACATAACCAATATTATCAGTGTATTTTCCTTGCATATCACGCGGTAACTAGCTTGTTAATTACTTCTAATAACTCTCCTAGATGGAGCATTATCAGTAAATAATGACTCCATTGTATTCCAGTCAATAGCAACTTCAAATGAAGCAAAACAACAACCTCACGCATCGCTCAAACTATGTTTTCGTGCCTCTTATGTCAAAACGGCCGTTTTTCAATTAGGCGTAAGACCACATTAGCATTTTCCATAGGCGACCATTATAACGTTTCCTTCATTTCCTATTAATCTTGATCAGCTCTCTTATTGACAATGTCACAGCATATTTACCCTCCATAGACAGAGGTTCAGTGAAAAATTCGTGAACTTTTAATACCTCAGGCTCCCACAAAGTTCATTCAAACCTTACACCCCTCCATTTCTGCTTGAACCACCCACGGATTGCCCCTGATTACATCACCAAGCAAAATGACAAATGTATTAATACGCAGAAATGCACCGAATGACACCTGTCGTAATTTGACAGCTCTGATGTCACGCTGCACAAAAACGTCATTTATAATCACCCCACACTACATATATGCTCACAGAAATTCAGACAACGTGCATAATGCTGCTTTTATAAGGTACTCTGCGGTCTGGCGGACGTGCACATTTTGGTGGTCTTACGCCAAATAGATTGGCCGAAAACGTCAAAAGTTCACAAAAATTAGTCATACATCAAGAATGACATATAGCTAGATTAAGTGTCTAGGGAAATTTACGCCATCTCGGTAATAGTTATAATATGCGTCTTCAAACGTTGCACCCCTCCAAGATAAATAGCACCGTCTGCGGGTTGAAACACGTTTATTCAGAAACCGATAATAGATCAGACGTTTGCCTGAAACTAATGGCACTGCACAAAACAAACAGTCCACCACAGTCTCTTAACGATCTGACAGTAACATATAGAGAATATTGAAGATATATATTTGTTGACAATTATTTTACAAAATGTTGTAAATTTCACCATAAAAATGCAAAAATCATATTTTTGAACAGCATATTTTCGAACACGCAAAGTTCTAAATTTCACGAATTTCTGTATATCATAATGCTCACCAACTTTGCTTAATTGTATGCTGCAATTATGAACTGTACGTCGTTTATATATGCGTCCCGAGGAGGGCTCAGAATCATAGGCCAGTTTCTTATAACATTTCGCAGTATTGAAAGGCCAGGCAGCGTCTTTCGATGGTAATTTCAATTCAATTGTATGTAGAACGCTGAAATGTGGGATATACATTCAGGAATATACACGTTACATGATGGAAGCATATTCGTGATACACAGTAGAACGTATCTCTTGCGTCAAACAAATTATCACCCTACCCCCCTTGCAATAAGCCGCACTTTACTCGGGCGCAACCCATTATATTAGACAGAGACACTTCCATTACCATCACACGTCGTTTATTTTGCCACAAATTATTTCACTGGTGTACATACACTATTGAAGACATCAGATACAGCTGGTAGATTAGTTAATGTCAGAAAAAAATGTTGGCCAGTGACACCATAGACACGTGGCAAATGTTGAATAGACAGTTGCGGCACCCTCTGCCGCAACTTGATCGCTGTAAACGCATTCATTGTGGTAATAATGTTGTTACTAAAACATATCCAGATTGCTTTTAGTGCATTAAAGAGCATCTTAGATGTTGACAATTCGGATAGAACATTCAAATTACCAGTGATTTATATAGTTTCTTATCAGACTATATATCACTTATGCATATGATTAGTTTAAGCTGACATGTCATACGCAAATATCTGTATAATTCGGTTATGTTACAGCTGAAAAGTGCAAGACTGTAGACAGGGATGGTGTGTTAGTTCTTGTAGACAATTTCAAAATACTGACACTTCTGTTAGGTGCCCAATTTTAGTTGGTATGAGCATCAATGAACCTATTCGGATTACGGCAGTCGGAGCATACTTGGATAACATGCGCTGCTTTCTTATTCTCAGTCACATCTGGGGTATATTTAAATATATTCTCAATTGTGTTCGGTGTTTCAGTTAGGGTATATATGTCGCTAAAATGAGCAGGTGAAAGGTAGTTAATTTGTAGACGCGCGTGGACAATCCGCTTCATTCGGCGACCAACAATTGACTAAAACAGAGGCTGCGTTTAAGGGGTGGGGGTGTAATCAAATGTCCTTTGCTCGCCCGTTGATGCTTATTTTGTGTTCTAAATGCGACACAAGCAAGCATCACATAATTAGGATTAACACATAGGAAGCTATCGGATGTTCATTTTAGTATTTGTTATTAAGAAACACGCATTTGTAGATGTCGCATACCCAGTATAAGTAATGTAATAGCAGCTAAACTCATCGTACTGGAAGTATGTCGTTAATGTGGCGCATTTTTTAAAATACGAAACAAATTATTCACGCTCTTGAACAGGGACACATGAAGCACAAACTCATGCTTTCTTCATTATAGGATATTACGCATAGTGTGTAAAATGCAGCGTGTAACTTCCACATAACCAATATTATCAGTGTATTTTCCTTGCATATCACGCGGTAACTAGCTTGCTAATTACTTCTAATAACTCTCCTAGATGGAGCATTATCAGTAAATAATGACTCCATTGTATTCCAGTCAATAGCAACTTCAAATGAAGCAAAACAACAACCTCACGCATCGCTCAAACTATGTTTTCGTGCCTCTTATGTCAAAACGGCCGTTTTTCAATTAGGCGTAAGACCACATTAGCATTTTCCATAGGCGACCATTATAACGTTTCCTTCATTTCCTATTAATCTTGATCAGCTCTCTTATTGACAATGTCACAGCATATTTACCCTCCATAGACAGAGGTTCAGTGAAAAATTCGTGAACTTTTAATACCTCAGGCTCCCACAAAGTTCATTCAAACCTTACACCCCTCCATTTCTGCTTGAACCACCCACGGATTGCCCCTGATTACATCACCAAGCAAAATGACAAATGTATTAATACGCAGAAATGCACCGAATGACACCTGTCGTAATTTGACAGCTCTGATGTCACGCTGCACAAAAACGTCATTTATAATCACCCCACACTACATATATGCTCACAGAAATTCAGACAACGTGCATAATGCTGCTTTTATAAGGTACTCTGCGGTCTGGCGGACGTGCACATTTTGGTGGTCTTACGCCAAATAGATTGGCCGAAAACGTCAAAAGTTCACAAAAATTAGTCATACATCAAGAATGACATATAGCTAGATTAAGTGTCTAGGGAAATTTACGCCATCTCGGTAATAGTTATAATATGCGTCTTCAAACGTTGCACCCCTCCAAGATAAATAGCACCGTCTGCGGGTTGAAACACGTTTATTCAGAAACCGATAATAGATCAGACGTTTGCCTGAAACTAATGGCACTGCACAAAACAAACAGTCCACCACAGTCTCTTAACGATCTGACAGTAACATATAGAGAATATTGAAGATATATATTTGTTGACAATTATTTTACAAAATGTTGTAAATTTCACCATAAAAATGCAAAAATCATATTTTTGAACAGCATATTTTCGAACACGCAAAGTTCTAAATTTCACGAATTTCTGTATATCATAATGCTCACCAACTTTGCTTAATTGTATGCTGCAATTATGAACTGTACGTCGTTTATATATGCGTCCCGAGGAGGGCTCAGAATCATAGGCCAGTTTCTTATAACATTTCGCAGTATTGAAAGGCCAGGCAGCGTCTTTCGATGGTAATTTCAATTCAATTGTATGTAGAACGCTGAAATGTGGGATATACATTCAGGAATATACACGTTACATGATGGAAGCATATTCGTGATACACAGTAGAACGTATCTCTTGCGTCAAACAAATTATCACCCTACCCCCCTTGCAATAAGCCGCACTTTACTCGGGCGCAACCCATTATATTAGACAGAGACACTTCCATTACCATCACACGTCGTTTATTTTGCCACAAATTATTTCACTGGTGTACATACACTATTGAAGACATCAGATACAGCTGGTAGATTAGTTAATGTCAGAAAAAAATGTTGGCCAGTGACACCATAGACACGTGGCAAATGTTGAATAGACAGTTGCGGCACCCTCTACCGCAACTTGATCGCTGTAAACGCATTCATTGTGGTAATAATGTTGTTACTAAAACATATCCAGATTGCTTTTAGTGCATTAAAGAGCATCTTAGATGTTGACAATTCGGATAGAACATTCAAATTACCAGTGATTTATATAGTTTCTTATCAGACTATATATCACTTATGCATATGATTAGTTTAAGCTGACATGTCATACGCAAATATCTGTATAATTCGGTTATGTTACAGCTGAAAAGTGCAAGACTGTAGACAGGGATGGTGTGTTAGTTCTTGTAGACAATTTCAAAATACTGACACTTCTGTTAGGTGCCCAATTTTAGTTGGTATGAGCATCAATGAACCTATTCGGATTACGGCAGTCGGAGCATACTTGGATAACATGCGCTGCTTTCTTATTCTCAGTCACATCTGGGGTATATTTAAATATATTCTCAATTGTGTTCGGTGTTTCAGTTAGGGTATATATGTCGCTAAAATGAGCAGGTGAAAGGTAGTTAATTTGTAGACGCGCGTGGACAATCCGCTTCATTCGGCGACCAACAATTGACTAAAACAGAGGCTGCGTTTAAGGGGTGGGGGTGTAATCAAATGTCCTTTGCTCGCCCGTTGATGCTTATTTTGTGTTCTAAATGCGACACAAGCAAGCATCACATAATTAGGATTAACAAATAGGAAGCTATCGGATGTTCATTTTAGTATTTGTTATTAAGAAACACGCATTTGTAGATGTCGCATACCCAGTATAAGTAATGTAATAGCAGCTAAACTCATCGTACTGGAAGTATGTCGTTAATGTGGCGCATTTTTTAAAATACGAAACAAATTATTCACGCTCTTGAACAGGGACACATGAAGCACAAACTCATGCTTTCTTCATTATAGGATATTACGCATAGTGTGTAAAATGCAGCGTGTAACTTCCACATAACCAATATTATCAGTGTATTTTCCTTGCATATCACGCGGTAACTAGCTTGCTAATTACTTCTAATAACTCTCCTAGATGGAGCATTATCAGTAAATAATGACTCCATTGTATTCCAGTCAATAGCAACTTCAAATGAAGCAAAACAACAACCTCACGCATCGCTCAAACTATGTTTTCGTGCCTCTTATGTCAAAACGGCCGTTTTTCAATTAGGCGTAAGACCACATTAGCATTTTCCATAGGCGACCATTATAACGTTTCCTTCATTTCCTATTAATCTTGATCAGCTCTCTTATTGACAATGTCACAGCATATTTACCCTCCATAGACAGAGGTTCAGTGAAAAATTCGTGAACTTTTAATACCTCAGGCTCCCACAAAGTTCATTCAAACCTTACACCCCTCCATTTCTGCTTGAACCACCCACGGATTGCCCCTGATTACATCACCAAGCAAAATGACAAATGTATTAATACGCAGAAATGCACCGAATGACACCTGTCGTAATTTGACAGCTCTGATGTCACGCTGCACAAAAACGTCATTTATAATCACCCCACACTACATATATGCTCACAGAAATTCAGACAACGTGCATAATGCTGCTTTTATAAGGTACTCTGCGGTCTGGCGGACGTGCACATTTTGGTGGTCTTACGCCAAATAGATTGGCCGAAAACGTCAAAAGTTCACAAAAATTAGTCATACATCAAGAATGACATATAGCTAGATTAAGTGTCTAGGGAAATTTACGCCATCTCGGTAATAGTTATAATATGCGTCTTCAAACGTTGCACCCCTCCAAGATAAATAGCACCGTCTGCGGGTTGAAACACGTTTATTCAGAAACCGATAATAGATCAGACGTTTGCCTGAAACTAATGGCACTGCACAAAACAAACAGTCCACCACAGTCTCTTAACGATCTGACAGTAACATATAGAGAATATTGAAGATATATATTTGTTGACAATTATTTTACAAAATGTTGTAAATTTCACCATAAAAATGCAAAAATCATATTTTTGAACAGCATATTTTCGAACACGCAAAGTTCTAAATTTCACGAATTTCTGTATATCATAATGCTCACCAACTTTGCTTAATTGTATGCTGCAATTATGAACTGTACGTCGTTTATATATGCGTCCCGAGGAGGGCTCAGAATCATAGGCCAGTTTCTTATAACATTTCGCAGTATTGAAAGGCCAGGCAGCGTCTTTCGATGGTAATTTCAATTCAATTGTATGTAGAACGCTGAAATGTGGGATATACATTCAGGAATATACACGTTACATGATGGAAGCATATTCGTGATACACAGTAGAACGTATCTCTTGCGTCAAACAAATTATCACCCTACCCCCCTTGCAATAAGCCGCACTTTACTCGGGCGCAACCCATTATATTAGACAGAGACACTTCCATTACCATCACACGTCGTTTATTTTGCCACAAATTATTTCACTGGTGTACATACACTATTGAAGACATCAGATACAGCTGGTAGATTAGTTAATGTCAGAAAAAAATGTTGGCCAGTGACACCATAGACACGTGGCAAATGTTGAATAGACAGTTGCGGCACCCTCTGCCGCAACTTGATCGCTGTAAACGCATTCATTGTGGTAATAATGTTGTTACTAAAACATATCCAGATTGCTTTTAGTGCATTAAAGAGCATCTTAGATGTTGACAATTCGGATAGAACATTCAAATTACCAGTGATTTATATAGTTTCTTATCAGACTATATATCACTTATGCATATGATTAGTTTAAGCTGACATGTCATACGCAAATATCTGTATAATTCGGTTATGTTACAGCTGAAAAGTGCAAGACTGTAGACAGGGATGGTGTGTTAGTTCTTGTAGACAATTTCAAAATACTGACACTTCTGTTAGGTGCCCAATTTTAGTTGGTATGAGCATCAATGAACCTATTCGGATTACGGCAGTCGGAGCATACTTGGATAACATGCGCTGCTTTCTTATTCTCAGTCACATCTGGGGTATATTTAAATATATTCTCAATTGTGTTCGGTGTTTCAGTTAGGGTATATATGTCGCTAAAATGAGCAGGTGAAAGGTAGTTAATTTGTAGACGCGCGTGGACAATCCGCTTCATTCGGCGACCAACAATTGACTAAAACAGAGGCTGCGTTTAAGGGGTGGGGGTGTAATCAAATGTCCTTTGCTCGCCCGTTGATGCTTATTTTGTGTTCTAAATGCGACACAAGCAAGCATCACATAATTAGGATTAACACATAGGAAGCTATCGGATGTTCATTTTAGTATTTGTTATTAAGAAACACGCATTTGTAGATGTCGCATACCCAGTATAAGTAATGTAATAGCAGCTAAACTCATCGTACTGGAAGTATGTCGTTAATGTGGCGCATTTTTTAAAATACGAAACAAATTATTCACGCTCTTGAACAGGGACACATGAAGCACAAACTCATGCTTTCTTCATTATAGGATATTACGCATAGTGTGTAAAATGCAGCGTGTAACTTCCACATAACCAATATTATCAGTGTATTTTCCTTGCATATCACGCGGTAACTAGCTTGTTAATTACTTCTAATAACTCTCCTAGATGGAGCATTATCAGTAAATAATGACTCCATTGTATTCCAGTCAATAGCAACTTCAAATGAAGCAAAACAACAACCTCACGCATCGCTCAAACTATGTTTTCGTGCCTCTTATGTCAAAACGGCCGTTTTTCAATTAGGCGTAAGACCACATTAGCATTTTCCATAGGCGACCATTATAACGTTTCCTTCATTTCCTATTAATCTTGATCAGCTCTCTTATTGACAATGTCACAGCATATTTACCCTCCATAGACAGAGGTTCAGTGAAAAATTCGTGAACTTTTAATACCTCAGGCTCCCACAAAGTTCATTCAAACCTTACACCCCTCCATTTCTGCTTGAACCACCCACGGATTGCCCCTGATTACATCACCAAGCAAAATGACAAATGTATTAATACGCAGAAATGCACCGAATGACACCTGTCGTAATTTGACAGCTCTGATGTCACGCTGCACAAAAACGTCATTTATAATCACCCCACACTACATATATGCTCACAGAAATTCAGACAACGTGCATAATGCTGCTTTTATAAGGTACTCTGCGGTCTGGCGGACGTGCACATTTTGGTGGTCTTACGCCAAATAGATTGGCCGAAAACGTCAAAAGTTCACAAAAATTAGTCATACATCAAGAATGACATATAGCTAGATTAAGTGTCTAGGGAAATTTACGCCATCTCGGTAATAGTTATAATATGCGTCTTCAAACGTTGCACCCCTCCAAGATAAATAGCACCGTCTGCGGGTTGAAACACGTTTATTCAGAAACCGATAATAGATCAGACGTTTGCCTGAAACTAATGGCACTGCACAAAACAAACAGTCCACCACAGTCTCTTAACGATCTGACAGTAACATATAGAGAATATTGAAGATATATATTTGTTGACAATTATTTTACAAAATGTTGTAAATTTCACCATAAAAATGCAAAAATCATATTTTTGAACAGCATATTTTCGAACACGCAAAGTTCTAAATTTCACGAATTTCTGTATATCATAATGCTCACCAACTTTGCTTAATTGTATGCTGCAATTATGAACTGTACGTCGTTTATATATGCGTCCCGAGGAGGGCTCAGAATCATAGGCCAGTTTCTTATAACATTTCGCAGTATTGAAAGGCCAGGCAGCGTCTTTCGATGGTAATTTCAATTCAATTGTATGTAGAACGCTGAAATGTGGGATATACATTCAGGAATATACACGTTACATGATGGAAGCATATTCGTGATACACAGTAGAACGTATCTCTTGCGTCAAACAAATTATCACCCTACCCCCCTTGCAATAAGCCGCACTTTACTCGGGCGCAACCCATTATATTAGACAGAGACACTTCCATTACCATCACACGTCGTTTATTTTGCCACAAATTATTTCACTGGTGTACATACACTATTGAAGACATCAGATACAGCTGGTAGATTAGTTAATGTCAGAAAAAAATGTTGGCCAGTGACACCATAGACACGTGGCAAATGTTGAATAGACAGTTGCGGCACCCTCTGCCGCAACTTGATCGCTGTAAACGCATTCATTGTGGTAATAATGTTGTTACTAAAACATATCCAGATTGCTTTTAGTGCATTAAAGAGCATCTTAGATGTTGACAATTCGGATAGAACATTCAAATTACCAGTGATTTATATAGTTTCTTATCAGACTATATATCACTTATGCATATGATTAGTTTAAGCTGACATGTCATACGCAAATATCTGTATAATTCGGTTATGTTACAGCTGAAAAGTGCAAGACTGTAGACAGGGATGGTGTGTTAGTTCTTGTAGACAATTTCAAAATACTGACACTTCTGTTAGGTGCCCAATTTTAGTTGGTATGAGCATCAATGAACCTATTCGGATTACGGCAGTCGGAGCATACTTGGATAACATGCGCTGCTTTCTTATTCTCAGTCACATCTGGGGTATATTTAAATATATTCTCAATTGTGTTCGGTGTTTCAGTTAGGGTATATATGTCGCTAAAATGAGCAGGTGAAAGGTAGTTAATTTGTAGACGCGCGTGGACAATCCGCTTCATTCGGCGACCAACAATTGACTAAAACAGAGGCTGCGTTTAAGGGGTGGGGGTGTAATCAAATGTCCTTTGCTCGCCCGTTGATGCTTATTTTGTGTTCTAAATGCGACACAAGCAAGCATCACATAATTAGGATTAACACATAGGAAGCTATCGGATGTTCATTTTAGTATTTGTTATTAAGAAACACGCATTTGTAGATGTCGCATACCCAGTATAAGTAATGTAATAGCAGCTAAACTCATCGTACTGGAAGTATGTCGTTAATGTGGCGCATTTTTTAAAATACGAAACAAATTATTCACGCTCTTGAACAGGGACACATGAAGCACAAACTCATGCTTTCTTCATTATAGGATATTACGCATAGTGTGTAAAATGCAGCGTGTAACTTCCACATAACCAATATTATCAGTGTATTTTCCTTGCATATCACGCGGTAACTAGCTTGCTAATTACTTCTAATAACTCTCCTAGATGGAGCATTATCAGTAAATAATGACTCCATTGTATTCCAGTCAATAGCAACTTCAAATGAAGCAAAACAACAACCTCACGCATCGCTCAAACTATGTTTTCGTGCCTCTTATGTCAAAACGGCCGTTTTTCAATTAGGCGTAAGACCACATTAGCATTTTCCATAGGCGACCATTATAACGTTTCCTTCATTTCCTATTAATCTTGATCAGCTCTCTTATTGACAATGTCACAGCATATTTACCCTCCATAGACAGAGGTTCAGTGAAAAATTCGTGAACTTTTAATACCTCAGGCTCCCACAAAGTTCATTCAAACCTTACACCCCTCCATTTCTGCTTGAACCACCCACGGATTGCCCCTGATTACATCACCAAGCAAAATGACAAATGTATTAATACGCAGAAATGCACCGAATGACACCTGTCGTAATTTGACAGCTCTGATGTCACGCTGCACAAAAACGTCATTTATAATCACCCCACACTACATATATGCTCACAGAAATTCAGACAACGTGCATAATGCTGCTTTTATAAGGTACTCTGCGGTCTGGCGGACGTGCACATTTTGGTGGTCTTACGCCAAATAGATTGGCCGAAAACGTCAAAAGTTCACAAAAATTAGTCATACATCAAGAATGACATATAGCTAGATTAAGTGTCTAGGGAAATTTACGCCATCTCGGTAATAGTTATAATATGCGTCTTCAAACGTTGCACCCCTCCAAGATAAATAGCACCGTCTGCGGGTTGAAACACGTTTATTCAGAAACCGATAATAGATCAGACGTTTGCCTGAAACTAATGGCACTGCACAAAACAAACAGTCCACCACAGTCTCTTAACGATCTGACAGTAACATATAGAGAATATTGAAGATATATATTTGTTGACAATTATTTTACAAAATGTTGTAAATTTCACCATAAAAATGCAAAAATCATATTTTTGAACAGCATATTTTCGAACACGCAAAGTTCTAAATTTCACGAATTTCTGTATATCATAATGCTCACCAACTTTGCTTAATTGTATGCTGCAATTATGAACTGTACGTCGTTTATATATGCGTCCCGAGGAGGGCTCAGAATCATAGGCCAGTTTCTTATAACATTTCGCAGTATTGAAAGGCCAGGCAGCGTCTTTCGATGGTAATTTCAATTCAATTGTATGTAGAACGCTGAAATGTGGGATATACATTCAGGAATATACACGTTACATGATGGAAGCATATTCGTGATACACAGTAGAACGTATCTCTTGCGTCAAACAAATTATCACCCTACCCCCCTTGCAATAAGCCGCACTTTACTCGGGCGCAACCCATTATATTAGACAGAGACACTTCCATTACCATCACACGTCGTTTATTTTGCCACAAATTATTTCACTGGTGTACATACACTATTGAAGACATCAGATACAGCTGGTAGATTAGTTAATGTCAGAAAAAAATGTTGGCCAGTGACACCATAGACACGTGGCAAATGTTGAATAGACAGTTGCGGCACCCTCTGCCGCAACTTGATCGCTGTAAACGCATTCATTGTGGTAATAATGTTGTTACTAAAACATATCCAGATTGCTTTTAGTGCATTAAAGAGCATCTTAGATGTTGACAATTCGGATAGAACATTCAAATTACCAGTGATTTATATAGTTTCTTATCAGACTATATATCACTTATGCATATGATTAGTTTAAGCTGACATGTCATACGCAAATATCTGTATAATTCGGTTATGTTACAGCTGAAAAGTGCAAGACTGTAGACAGGGATGGTGTGTTAGTTCTTGTAGACAATTTCAAAATACTGACACTTCTGTTAGGTGCCCAATTTTAGTTGGTATGAGCATCAATGAACCTATTCGGATTACGGCAGTCGGAGCATACTTGGATAACATGCGCTGCTTTCTTATTCTCAGTCACATCTGGGGTATATTTAAATATATTCTCAATTGTGTTCGGTGTTTCAGTTAGGGTATATATGTCGCTAAAATGAGCAGGTGAAAGGTAGTTAATTTGTAGACGCGCGTGGACAATCCGCTTCATTCGGCGACCAACAATTGACTAAAACAGAGGCTGCGTTTAAGGGGTGGGGGTGTAATCAAATGTCCTTTGCTCGCCCGTTGATGCTTATTTTGTGTTCTAAATGCGACACAAGCAAGCATCACATAATTAGGATTAACACATAGGAAGCTATCGGATGTTCATTTTAGTATTTGTTATTAAGAAACACGCATTTGTAGATGTCGCATACCCAGTATAAGTAATGTAATAGCAGCTAAACTCATCGTACTGGAAGTATGTCGTTAATGTGGCGCATTTTTTAAAATACGAAACAAATTATTCACGCTCTTGAACAGGGACACATGAAGCACAAACTCATGCTTTCTTCATTATAGGATATTACGCATAGTGTGTAAAATGCAGCGTGTAACTTCCACATAACCAATATTATCAGTGTATTTTCCTTGCATATCACGCGGTAACTAGCTTGTTAATTACTTCTAATAACTCTCCTAGATGGAGCATTATCAGTAAATAATGACTCCATTGTATTCCAGTCAATAGCAACTTCAAATGAAGCAAAACAACAACCTCACGCATCGCTCAAACTATGTTTTCGTGCCTCTTATGTCAAAACGGCCGTTTTTCAATTAGGCGTAAGACCACATTAGCATTTTCCATAGGCGACCATTATAACGTTTCCTTCATTTCCTATTAATCTTGATCAGCTCTCTTATTGACAATGTCACAGCATATTTACCCTCCATAGACAGAGGTTCAGTGAAAAATTCGTGAACTTTTAATACCTCAGGCTCCCACAAAGTTCATTCAAACCTTACACCCCTCCATTTCTGCTTGAACCACCCACGGATTGCCCCTGATTACATCACCAAGCAAAATGACAAATGTATTAATACGCAGAAATGCACCGAATGACACCTGTCGTAATTTGACAGCTCTGATGTCACGCTGCACAAAAACGTCATTTATAATCACCCCACACTACATATATGCTCACAGAAATTCAGACAACGTGCATAATGCTGCTTTTATAAGGTACTCTGCGGTCTGGCGGACGTGCACATTTTGGTGGTCTTACGCCAAATAGATTGGCCGAAAACGTCAAAAGTTCACAAAAATTAGTCATACATCAAGAATGACATATAGCTAGATTAAGTGTCTAGGGAAATTTACGCCATCTCGGTAATAGTTATAATATGCGTCTTCAAACGTTGCACCCCTCCAAGATAAATAGCACCGTCTGCGGGTTGAAACACGTTTATTCAGAAACCGATAATAGATCAGACGTTTGCCTGAAACTAATGGCACTGCACAAAACAAACAGTCCACCACAGTCTCTTAACGATCTGACAGTAACATATAGAGAATATTGAAGATATATATTTGTTGACAATTATTTTACAAAATGTTGTAAATTTCACCATAAAAATGCAAAAATCATATTTTTGAACAGCATATTTTCGAACACGCAAAGTTCTAAATTTCACGAATTTCTGTATATCATAATGCTCACCAACTTTGCTTTATTGTATGCTGCAATTATGAACTGTACGTCGTTTATATATGCGTCCCGAGGAGGGCTCAGAATCATAGGCCAGTTTCTCATAAAATTTCGCAGTATTGAAAGGCCAGGCAGCGTCTTTCGATGGTAATTTCAATTCAATTGTATGTAGAACGCTGAAATGTGGGATATACATTCAGGAATATACACGTTACATGATGGAAGCATATTCGTGATACACAGTAGAACGTATCTCTTGCGTCAAACAAATTATCACCCTACCCCCCTTGCAATAAGCCGCACTTTACTCGGGCGCAACCCATTATATTAGACAGAGACACTTCAATTACCATCACACGTCGTTTATTTTGCCACAAATTATTTCACTGGTGTACATACACTATTGAAGACATCAGATACAGCTGGTAGATTAGTTAATGTCAGAAAAAAAATGTTGGCCAGTGACACCATAGACACGTGGCAAATGTTGAATAGACAGTTGCGGCACCCTCTGCCGCAACTTGATCGCTGTAAACGCATTCATTGTGGTAATAATGTTGTTACTAAAACATATCCAGATTGCTTTTAGTGCATTAAAGAGCATCTTAGATGTTGACAATTCGGATAGAACATTCAAATTACCAGTGATTTATATAGTTTCTTATCAGACTATATATCACTTATGCATATGATTAGTTTAAGCTGACATGTCATACGCAAATATCTGTATAATTCGGTTATGTTACAGCTGAAAAGTGCAAGACTGTAGACAGGGATGGTGTGTTAGTTCTTGTAGACAATTTCAAAATACTGACACTTCTGTTAGGTGCCCAATTTTAGTTGGTATGAGCATCAATGAACCTATTCGGATTACGGCAGTCGGGGCATACTTGGATAACATGCGCTGCTTTCTTATTCTCAGTCACATCTGGGGTATATTTAAATATATTCTCAATTGTGTTCGGTGTTTCAGTTAGGGTATATATGTCGCTAAAATGAGCAGGTGAAAGGTGGTTAATTTGTAGACGCGCGTGGACAATCCGCTTCATTCGGCGACCAACAATTGACTAAAACAGAGGCTGCGTTTAAGGGGTGGGGGTGTAATCAAATGTCCTTTGCTCGCCCGTTGATGCTTATTTTGTGTTCTAAATGCGACACAAGCAAGCATCACATAATTAGGATTAACAAATAGGAAGCTATCGGATGTTCATTTTAGTATTTGTTATTAAGAAACACGCATTTGTAGATGTCGCATACCCAGTATAAGTAATGTAATAGCAGCTAAACTCATCGTACTGGAAGTATGTCGTTAATGTGGCGCATTTTTAAAAATACGAAACAAATTATTCACGCTCTTGAACAGGGACACATGAAGCACAAACTCATGCTTTCTTCATTATAGGATATTACGCATAGTGTGTAAAATGTAGCGTGTAACTTCCACATAACCAATATTATCAGTGTATTTTCCTTGCATATCACGCGGTAACTAGCTTGCTAATTACTTCTAATAACTCTCCTAGATGGAGCATTATCAGTAAATAATGACTCCATTGTATTCCAGTCAATAGCAACTTCAAATGAAGCAAAACAACAACCTCACGCATCGCTCAAACTATGTTTTCGTGCCTCTTATGTCAAAACGGCCGTTTTTCAATTAGGCGTAAGACCACATTAGCATTTTCCATAGGCGACCATTATAACGTTTCCTTCATTTCCTATTAATCTTGATCAGCTCTCTTATTGACAATGTCACAGCATATTTACCCTCCATAGACAGAGGTTCAGTGAAAAATTCGTGAACTTTTAATACCTCAGGCTCCCACAAAGTTCATTCAAACCTTACACCCCTCCATTTCTGCTTGAACCACCCACGGATTGCCCCTGATTACATCACCAAGCAAAATGACAAATGTATTAATACGCAGAAATGCACCGAATGACACCTGTCGTAATTTGACAGCTCTGATGTCACGCTGCACAAAAACGTCATTTATAATCACCCCACACTACATATGTGCTCACAGAAATTCAGACAACGTGCATAATGCTGCTTTTATAAGGTACTCTGCGGTCTGGCGGACGTGCACATTTTGGTGGTCTTACGCCAAATAGATTGGCCGAAAACGTCAAAAGTTCACAAAAATTAGTCATACATCAAGAATGACATATAGCTAGATTAAGTGTCTAGGGAAATTTACGCCATCTCGGTAATAGTTATAATATGCGTCTTCAAACGTTGCACCCCTCCAAGATAAATAGCACCGTCTGCGGGTTGAAACACGTTTATTCAGAAACCGATAATAGATCAGACGTTTGCCTGAAACTAATGGCACTGCACAAAACAAACAGTCCACCACAGTCTCTTAACGATATGACAGTAACACATAGAGAATATTGAAGATATATATTTGTTGACAATTGTTTTACAAAATGTTGTAAATTTCACCATAAAAATGCAAAAATCATATTTTTGAACAGCATATTTTCGAACACGCAAAGTTCTAAATTTCACGAATTTCTGTATATCATAATGCTCACCAACTTTGCTTAATTGTATGCTGCAATTATGAACTGTACGTCGTTTATATATGCGTCCCGAGGAGGGCTCAGAATCATAGGCCAGTTTCTTATAACATTTCGCAGTATTGAAAGGCCAGGCAGCGTCTTTCGATGGTAATTTCAATTCAATTGTATGTAGAACGCTGAAATGTGGGATATACATTCAGGAATATACACGTTACATGATGGAAGCATATTCGTGATACACAGTAGAACGTATCTCTTGCGTCAAACAAATTATCACCCTACCCCCCTTGCAATAAGCCGCACTTTACTCGGGCGCAACCCATTATATTAGACAGAGACACTTCCATTACCATCACACGTCGTTTATTTTGCCACAAATTATTTCACTGGTGTACATACACTATTGAAGACATCAGATACAGCTGGTAGATTAGTTAATGTCAGAAAAAAATGTTGGCCAGTGACACCATAGACACGTGGCAAATGTTGAATAGACAGTTGCGGCACCCTCTGCCGCAACTTGATCGCTGTAAACGCATTCATTGTGGTAATAATGTTGTTACTAAAACATATCCAGATTGCTTTTAGTGCATTAAAGAGCATCTTAGATGTTGACAATTCGGATAGAACATTCAAATTACCAGTGATTTATATAGTTTCTTATCAGACTATATATCACTTATGCATATGATTAGTTTAAGCTGACATGTCATACGCAAATATCTGTATAATTCGGTTATGTTACAGCTGAAAAGTGCAAGACTGTAGACAGGGATGGTGTGTTAGTTCTTGTAGACAATTTCAAAATACTGACACTTCTGTTAGGTGCCCAATTTTAGTTGGTATGAGCATCAATGAACCTATTCGGATTACGGCAGTCGGGGCATACTTGGATAACATGCGCTGCTTTCTTATTCTCAGTCACATCTGGGGTATATTTAAATATATTCTCAATTGTGTTCGGTGTTTCAGTTAGGGTATATATGTCGCTAAAATGAGCAGGTGAAAGGTGGTTAATTTGTAGACGCGCGTGGACAATCCGCTTCATTCGGCGACCAACAATTGACTAAAACAGAGGCTGCGTTTAAGGGGTGGGGGTGTAATCAAATGTCCTTTGCTCGCCCGTTGATGCTTATTTTGTGTTCTAAATGCGACACAAGCAAGCATCACATAATTAGGATTAACAAATAGGAAGCTATCGGATGTTCATTTTAGTATTTGTTATTAAGAAACACGCATTTGTAGATGTCGCATACCCAGTATAAGTAATGTAATAGCAGCTAAACTCATCGTACTGGAAGTATGTCGTTAATGTGGCGCATTTTTAAAAATACGAAACAAATTATTCACGCTCTTGAACAGGGACACATGAAGCACAAACTCATGCTTTCTTCATTATAGGATATTACGCATAGTGTGTAAAATGTAGCGTGTAACTTCCACATAACCAATATTATCAGTGTATTTTCCTTGCATATCACGCGGTAACTAGCTTGCTAATTACTTCTAATAACTCTCCTAGATGGAGCATTATCAGTAAATAATGACTCCATTGTATTCCAGTCAATAGCAACTTCAAATGAAGCAAAACAACAACCTCACGCATCGCTCAAACTATGTTTTCGTGCCTCTTATGTCAAAACGGCCGTTTTTCAATTAGGCGTAAGACCACATTAGCATTTTCCATAGGCGACCATTATAACGTTTCCTTCATTTCCTATTAATCTTGATCAGCTCTCTTATTGACAATGTCACAGCATATTTACCCTCCATAGACAGAGGTTCAGTGAAAAATTCGTGAACTTTTAATACCTCAGGCTCCCACAAAGTTCATTCAAACCTTACACCCCTCCATTTCTGCTTGAACCACCCACGGATTGCCCCTGATTACATCACCAAGCAAAATGACAAATGTATTAATACGCAGAAATGCACCGAATGACACCTGTCGTAATTTGACAGCTCTGATGTCACGCTGCACAAAAACGTCATTTATAATCACCCCACACTACATATGTGCTCACAGAAATTCAGACAACGTGCATAATGCTGCTTTTATAAGGTACTCTGCGGTCTGGCGGACGTGCACATTTTGGTGGTCTTACGCCAAATAGATTGGCCGAAAACGTCAAAAGTTCACAAAAATTAGTCATACATCAAGAATGACATATAGCTAGATTAACTGTCTAGGGAAATTTACGCCATCTCGGTAATAATTATAATATGCGTCTTCAAACGTTGCACCCCTCCAAGATAAATAGCACCGTCTGCGGGTTGAAACACGTTTATTCAGAAACCGATAATAGATCAGACGTTTGCCTGAAACTAATGGCACTGCACAAAACAAACAGTCCACCACAGTCTCTTAACGATATGACAGTAACACATAGAGAATATTGAAGATATATATTTGTTGACAATTGTTTTACAAAATGTTGTAAATTTCACCATAAAAATGCAAAAATCATATTTTTGAACAGCATATTTTCGAACACGCAAAGTTCTAAATTTCACGAATTTCTGTATATCATAATGCTCACCAACTTTGCTTAATTGTATGCTGCAATTATGAACTGTACGTCGTTTATATATGCGTCCCGAGGAGGGCTCAGAATCATAGGCCAGTTTCTTATAACATTTCGCAGTATTGAAAGGCCAGGCAGCGTCTTTCGATGGTAATTTCAATTCAATTGTATGTAGAACGCTGAAATGTGGGATATACATTCAGGAATATACACGTTACATGATGGAAGCATATTCGTGATACACAGTAGAACGTATCTCTTGCGTCAAACAAATTATCACCCTACCCCCCTTGCAATAAGCCGCACTTTACTCGGGCGCAACCCATTATATTAGACAGAGACACTTCAAGTACCATCACACGTCGTTTATTTTGCCACAAATTATTTCACTGGTGTACATACACTATTGAAGACATCAGATACAGCTGGTAGATTAGTTAATGTCAGAAAAAAATGTTGGCCAGTGACACCATAGACACGTGGCAAATGTTGAATAGACAGTTGCGGCACCCTCTGCCGCAACTTGATCGCTGTAAACGCATTCATTGTGTTAATAATGTTGTTACTAAAACATATCCAGATTGCTTTTAGTGCATTAAAGAGCATCTTAGATGTTGACAATTCGGATAGAACATTCAAATTACCATTGATTTATATAGTTTCTTATCAGACTATATATCACTTATGCATATGATTAGTTTAAGCTGACATGTCATACGCAAATATCTGTATAATTCGGTTATGTTACAGCTGAAAAGTGCAAGACTGTAGACAGGGATGGTGTGTTAGTTCTTGTAGACAATTTCAAAATACTGACACTTCTGTTAGGTGCCCAATTTTAGTTGGTATGAGCATCAATGAACCTATTCGGATTACGGCAGTCGGGGCATACTTGGATAACATGCGCTGCTTTCTTATTCTCAGTCACATCTGGGGTATATTTAAATATATTCTCAATTGTGTTCGGTGTTTCAGTTAGGGTATATATGTCGCTAAAATGAGCAGGTGAAAGGTGGTTAATTTGTAGACGCGCGTGGACAATCCGCTTCATTCGGCGACCAACAATTGACTAAAACAGAGGCTGCGTTTAAGGGGTGGGGGTGTAATCAAATGTCCTTTGCTCGCCCGTTGATGCTTATTTTGTGTTCTAAATGCGACACAAGCAAGCATCACATAATTAGGATTAACAAATAGGAAGCTATCGGATGTTCATTTTAGTATTTGTTATTAAGAAACACGCATTTGTAGATGTCGCATACCCAGTATAAGTAATGTAATAGCAGCTAAACTCATCGTACTGGAAGTATGTCGTTAATGTGGCGCATTTTTAAAAATACGAAACAAATTATTCACGCTCTTGAACAGGGACACATGAAGCACAAACTCATGCTTTCTTCATTATAGGATATTACGCATAGTGTGTAAAATGTAGCGTGTAACTTCCACATAACCAATATTATCAGTGTATTTTCCTTGCATATCACGCGGTAACTAGCTTGCTAATTACTTCTAATAACTCTCCTAGATGGAGCATTATCAGTAAATAATGACTCCATTGTATTCCAGTCAATAGCAACTTCAAATGAAGCAAAACAACAACCTCACGCATCGCTCAAACTATGTTTTCGTGCCTCTTATGTCAAAACGGCCGTTTTTCAATTAGGCGTAAGACCACATTAGCATTTTCCATAGGCGACCATTATAACGTTTCCTTCATTTCCTATTAATCTTGATCAGCTCTCTTATTGACAATGTCACAGCATATTTACCCTCCATAGACAGAGGTTCAGTGAAAAATTCGTGAACTTTTAATACCTCAGGCTCCCACAAAGTTCATTCAAACCTTACACCCCTCCATTTCTGCTTGAACCACCCACGGATTGCCCCTGATTACATCACCAAGCAAAATGACAAATGTATTAATACGCAGAAATGCACCGAATGACACCTGTCGTAATTTGACAGCTCTGATGTCACGCTGCACAAAAACGTCATTTATAATCACCCCACACTACATATGTGCTCACAGAAATTCAGACAACGTGCATAATGCTGCTTTTATAAGGTACTCTGCGGTCTGGCGGACGTGCACATTTTGGTGGTCTTACGCCAAATAGATTGGCCGAAAACGTCAAAAGTTCACAAAAATTAGTCATACATCAAGAATGACATATAGCTAGATTAACTGTCTAGGGAAATTTACGCCATCTCGGTAATAATTATAATATGCGTCTTCAAACGTTGCACCCCTCCAAGATAAATAGCACCGTCTGCGGGTTGAAACACGTTTATTCAGAAACCGATAATAGATCAGACGTTTGCCTGAAACTAATGGCACTGCACAAAACAAACAGTCCACCACAGTCTCTTAACGATATGACAGTAACACATAGAGAATATTGAAGATATATATTTGTTGACAATTGTTTTACAAAATGTTGTAAATTTCACCATAAAAATGCAAAAATCATATTTTTGAACAGCATATTTTCGAACACGCAAAGTTCTAAATTTCACGAATTTCTGTATATCATAATGCTCACCAACTTTGCTTAATTGTATGCTGCAATTATGAACTGTACGTCGTTTATATATGCGTCCCGAGGAGGGCTCAGAATCATAGGCCAGTTTCTTATAACATTTCGCAGTATTGAAAGGCCAGGCAGCGTCTTTCGATGGTAATTTCAATTCAATTGTATGTAGAACGCTGAAATGTGGGATATACATTCAGGAATATACACGTTACATGATGGAAGCATATTCGTGATACACAGTAGAACGTATCTCTTGCGTCAAACAAATTATCACCCTACCCCCCTTGCAATAAGCCGCACTTTACTCGGGCGCAACCCATTATATTAGACAGAGACACTTCAATTACCATCACACGTCGTTTATTTTGCCACAAATTATTTCACTGGTGTACATACACTATTGAAGACATCAGATACAGCTGGTAGATTAGTTAATGTCAGAAAAAAATGTTGGCCAGTGACACCATAGACACGTGGCAAATGTTGAATAGACAGTTGCGGCACCCTCTGCCGCAACTTGATCGCTGTAAACGCATTCATTGTGTTAATAATGTTGTTACTAAAACATATCCAGATTGCTTTTAGTGCATTAAAGAGCATCTTAGATGTTGACAATTCGGATAGAACATTCAAATTACCATTGATTTATATAGTTTCTTATCAGACTATATATCACTTATGCATATGATTAGTTTAAGCTGACATGTCATACGCAAATATCTGTATAATTCGGTTATGTTACAGCTGAAAAGTGCAAGACTGTAGACAGGGATGGTGTGTTAGTTCTTGTAGACAATTTCAAAATACTGACACTTCTGTTAGGTGCCCAATTTTAGTTGGTATGAGCATCAATGAACCTATTCGGATTACGGCAGTCGGGGCATACTTGGATAACATGCGCTGCTTTCTTATTCTCAGTCACATCTGGGGTATATTTAAATATATTCTCAATTGTGTTCGGTGTTTCAGTTAGGGTATATATGTCGCTAAAATGAGCAGGTGAAAGGTGGTTAATTTGTAGACGCGCGTGGACAATCCGCTTCATTCGGCGACCAACAATTGACTAAAACAGAGGCTGCGTTTAAGGGGTGGGGGTGTAATCAAATGTCCTTTGCTCGCCCGTTGATGCTTATTTTGTGTTCTAAATGCGACACAAGCAAGCATCACATAATTAGGATTAACAAATAGGAAGCTATCGGATGTTCATTTTAGTATTTGTTATTAAGAAACACGCATTTGTAGATGTCGCATACCCAGTATAAGTAATGTAATAGCAGCTAAACTCATCGTACTGGAAGTATGTCGTTAATGTGGCGCATTTTTAAAAATACGAAACAAATTATTCACGCTCTTGAACAGGGACACATGAAGCACAAACTCATGCTTTCTTCATTATAGGATATTACGCATAGTGTGTAAAATGTAGCGTGTAACTTCCACATAACCAATATTATCAGTGTATTTTCCTTGCATATCACGCGGTAACTAGCTTGCTAATTACTTCTAATAACTCTCCTAGATGGAGCATTATCAGTAAATAATGACTCCATTGTATTCCAGTCAATAGCAACTTCAAATGAAGCAAAACAACAACCTCACGCATCGCTCAAACTATGTTTTCGTGCCTCTTATGTCAAAACGGCCGTTTTTCAATTAGGCGTAAGACCACATTAGCATTTTCCATAGGCGACCATTATAACGTTTCCTTCATTTCCTATTAATCTTGATCAGCTCTCTTATTGACAATGTCACAGCATATTTACCCTCCATAGACAGAGGTTCAGTGAAAAATTCGTGAACTTTTAATACCTCAGGCTCCCACAAAGTTCATTCAAACCTTACACCCCTCCATTTCTGCTTGAACCACCCACGGATTGCCCCTGATTACATCACCAAGCAAAATGACAAATGTATTAATACGCAGAAATGCACCGAATGACACCTGTCGTAATTTGACAGCTCTGATGTCACGCTGCACAAAAACGTCATTTATAATCACCCCACACTACATATGTGCTCACAGAAATTCAGACAACGTGCATAATGCTGCTTTTATAAGGTACTCTGCGGTCTGGCGGACGTGCACATTTTGGTGGTCTTACGCCAAATAGATTGGCCGAAAACGTCAAAAGTTCACAAAAATTAGTCATACATCAAGAATGACATATAGCTAGATTAAGTGTCTAGGGAAATTTACGCCATCTCGGTAATAGTTATAATATGCGTCTTCAAACGTTGCACCCCTCCAAGATAAATAGCACCGTCTGCGGGTTGAAACACGTTTATTCAGAAACCGATAATAGATCAGACGTTTGCCTGAAACTAATGGCACTGCACAAAACAAACAGTCCACCACAGTCTCTTAACGATATGACAGTAACACATAGAGAATATTGAAGATATATATTTGTTGACAATTGTTTTACAAAATGTTGTAAATTTCACCATAAAAATGCAAAAATCATATTTTTGAACAGCATATTTTCGAACACGCAAAGTTCTAAATTTCACGAATTTCTGTATATCATAATGCTCACCAACTTTGCTTAATTGTATGCTGCAATTATGAACTGTACGTCGTTTATATATGCGTCCCGAGGAGGGCTCAGAATCATAGGCCAGTTTCTCATAACATTTCGCAGTATTGAAAGGCCAGGCAGCGTCTTTCGATGGTAATTTCAATTCAATTGTATGTAGAACGCTGAAATGTGGGATATACATTCAGGAATATACACGTTACATGATGGAAGCATATTCGTGATACACAGTAGAACGTATCTCTTGCGTCAAACAAATTATCACCCTACCCCCCTTGCAATAAGCCGCACTTTACTCGGGCGCAACCCATTATATTAGACAGAGACACTTCAATTACCATCACACGTCGTTTATTTTGCCACAAATTATTTCACTGGTGTACATACACTATTGAAGACATCAGATACAGCTGGTAGATTAGTTAATGTCAGAAAAAAATGTTGGCCAGTGACACCATAGACACGTGGCAAATGTTGAATAGACAGTTGCGGCACCCTCTGCCGCAACTTGATCGCTGTAAACGCATTCATTGTGTTAATAATGTTGTTACTAAAACATATCCAGATTGCTTTTAGTGCATTAAAGAGCATCTTAGATGTTGACAATTCGGATAGAACATTCAAATTACCAGTGATTTATATAGTTTCTTATCAGACTATATATCACTTATGCATATGATTAGTTTAAGCTGACATGTCATACGCAAATATCTGTATAATTCGGTTATGTTACAGCTGAAAAGTGCAAGACTGTAGACAGGGATGGTGTGTTAGTTCTTGTAGACAATTTCAAAATACTGACACTTCTGTTAGGTGCCCAATTTTAGTTGGTATGAGCATCAATGAACCTATTCGGATTACGGCAGTCGGGGCATACTTGGATAACATGCGCTGCTTTCTTATTCTCAGTCACATCTGGGGTATATTTAAATATATTCTCAATTGTGTTCGGTGTTTCAGTTAGGGTATATATGTCGCTAAAATGAGCAGGTGAAAGGTGGTTAATTTGTAGACGCGCGTGGACAATCCGCTTCATTCGGCGACCAACAATTGACTAAAACAGAGGCTGCGTTTAAGGGGTGGGGGTGTAATCAAATGTCCTTTGCTCGCCCGTTGATGCTTATTTTGTGTTCTAAATGCGACACAAGCAAGCATCACATAATTAGGATTAACAAATAGGAAGCTATCGGATGTTCATTTTAGTATTTGTTATTAAGAAACACGCATTTGTAGATGTCGCATACCCAGTATAAGTAATGTAATAGCAGCTAAACTCATCGTACTGGAAGTATGTCGTTAATGTGGCGCATTTTTAAAAATACGAAACAAATTATTCACGCTCTTGAACAGGGACACATGAAGCACAAACTCATGCTTTCTTCATTATAGGATATTACGCATAGTGTGTAAAATGTAGCGTGTAACTTCCACATAACCAATATTATCAGTGTATTTTCCTTGCATATCACGCGGTAACTAGCTTGCTAATTACTTCTAATAACTCTCCTAGATGGAGCATTATCAGTAAATAATGACTCCATTGTATTCCAGTCAATAGCAACTTCAAATGAAGCAAAACAACAACCTCACGCATCGCTCAAACTATGTTTTCGTGCCTCTTATGTCAAAACGGCCGTTTTTCAATTAGGCGTAAGACCACATTAGCATTTTCCATAGGCGACCATTATAACGTTTCCTTCATTTCCTATTAATCTTGATCAGCTCTCTTATTGACAATGTCACAGCATATTTACCCTCCATAGACAGAGGTTCAGTGAAAAATTCGTGAACTTTTAATACCTCAGGCTCCCACAAAGTTCATTCAAACCTTACACCCCTCCATTTCTGCTTGAACCACCCACGGATTGCCCCTGATTACATCACCAAGCAAAATGACAAATGTATTAATACGCAGAAATGCACCGAATGACACCTGTCGTAATTTGACAGCTCTGATGTCACGCTGCACAAAAACGTCATTTATAATCACCCCACACTACATATGTGCTCACAGAAATTCAGACAACGTGCATAATGCTGCTTTTATAAGGTACTCTGCGGTCTGGCGGACGTGCACATTTTGGTGGTCTTACGCCAAATAGATTGGCCGAAAACGTCAAAAGTTCACAAAAATTAGTCATACATCAAGAATGACATATAGCTAGATTAAGTGTCTAGGGAAATTTACGCCATCTCGGTAATAGTTATAATATGCGTCTTCAAACGTTGCACCCCTCCAAGATAAATAGCACCGTCTGCGGGTTGAAACACGTTTATTCAGAAACCGATAATAGATCAGACGTTTGCCTGAAACTAATGGCACTGCACAAAACAAACAGTCCACCACAGTCTCTTAACGATATGACAGTAACACATAGAGAATATTGAAGATATATATTTGTTGACAATTGTTTTACAAAATGTTGTAAATTTCACCATAAAAATGCAAAAATCATATTTTTGAACAGCATATTTTCGAACACGCAAAGTTCTAAATTTCACGAATTTCTGTATATCATAATGCTCACCAACTTTGCTTAATTGTATGCTGCAATTATGAACTGTACGTCGTTTATATATGCGTCCCGAGGAGGGCTCAGAATCATAGGCCAGTTTCTCATAAAATTTCGCAGTATTGAAAGGCCAGGCAGCGTCTTTCGATGGTAATTTCAATTCAATTGTATGTAGAACGCTGAAATGTGGGATATACATTCAGGAATATACACGTTACATGATGGAAGCATATTCGTGATACACAGTAGAACGTATCTCTTGCGTCAAACAAATTATCACCCTACCCCCCTTGCAATAAGCCGCACTTTACTCGGGCGCAACCCATTATATTAGACAGAGACACTTCAATTACCATCACACGTCGTTTATTTTGCCACAAATTATTTCACTGGTGTACATACACTATTGAAGACATCAGATACAGCTGGTAGATTAGTTAATGTCAGAAAAAAATGTTGGCCAGTGACACCATAGACACGTGGCAAATGTTGAATAGACAGTTGCGGCACCCTCTGCCGCAACTTGATCGCTGTAAACGCATTCATTGTGTTAATAATGTTGTTACTAAAACATATCCAGATTGCTTTTAGTGCATTAAAGAGCATCTTAGATGTTGACAATTCGGATAGAACATTCAAATTACCAGTGATTTATATAGTTTCTTATCAGACTATATATCACTTATGCATATGATTAGTTTAAGCTGACATGTCATACGCAAATATCTGTATAATTCGGTTATGTTACAGCTGAAAAGTGCAAGACTGTAGACAGGGATGGTGTGTTAGTTCTTGTAGACAATTTCAAAATACTGACACTTCTGTTAGGTGCCCAATTTTAGTTGGTATGAGCATCAATGAACCTATTCGGATTACGGCAGTCGGGGCATACTTGGATAACATGCGCTGCTTTCTTATTCTCAGTCACATCTGGGGTATATTTAAATATATTCTCAATTGTGTTCGGTGTTTCAGTTAGGGTATATATGTCGCTAAAATGAGCAGGTGAAAGGTGGTTAATTTGTAGACGCGCGTGGACAATCCGCTTCATTCGGCGACCAACAATTGACTAAAACAGAGGCTGCGTTTAAGGGGTGGGGGTGTAATCAAATGTCCTTTGCTCGCCCGTTGATGCTTATTTTGTGTTCTAAATGCGACACAAGCAAGCATCACATAATTAGGATTAACAAATAGGAAGCTATCGGATGTTCATTTTAGTATTTGTTATTAAGAAACACGCATTTGTAGATGTCGCATACCCAGTATAAGTAATGTAATAGCAGCTAAACTCATCGTACTGGAAGTATGTCGTTAATGTGGCGCATTTTTAAAAATACGAAACAAATTATTCACGCTCTTGAACAGGGACACATGAAGCACAAACTCATGCTTTCTTCATTATAGGATATTACGCATAGTGTGTAAAATGTAGCGTGTAACTTCCACATAACCAATATTATCAGTGTATTTTCCTTGCATATCACGCGGTAACTAGCTTGCTAATTACTTCTAATAACTCTCCTAGATGGAGCATTATCAGTAAATAATGACTCCATTGTATTCCAGTCAATAGCAACTTCAAATGAAGCAAAACAACAACCTCACGCATCGCTCAAACTATGTTTTCGTGCCTCTTATGTCAAAACGGCCGTTTTTCAATTAGGCGTAAGACCACATTAGCATTTTCCATAGGCGACCATTATAACGTTTCCTTCATTTCCTATTAATCTTGATCAGCTCTCTTATTGACAATGTCACAGCATATTTACCCTCCATAGACAGAGGTTCAGTGAAAAATTCGTGAACTTTTAATACCTCAGGCTCCCACAAAGTTCATTCAAACCTTACACCCCTCCATTTCTGCTTGAACCACCCACGGATTGCCCCTGATTACATCACCAAGCAAAATGACAAATGTATTAATACGCAGAAATGCACCGAATGACACCTGTCGTAATTTGACAGCTCTGATGTCACGCTGCACAAAAACGTCATTTATAATCACCCCACACTACATATGTGCTCACAGAAATTCAGACAACGTGCATAATGCTGCTTTTATAAGGTACTCTGCGGTCTGGCGGACGTGCACATTTTGGTGGTCTTACGCCAAATAGATTGGCCGAAAACGTCAAAAGTTCACAAAAATTAGTCATACATCAAGAATGACATATAGCTAGATTAAGTGTCTAGGGAAATTTACGCCATCTCGGTAATAATTATAATATGCGTCTTCAAACGTTGCACCCCTCCAAGATAAATAGCACCGTCTGCGGGTTGAAACACGTTTATTCAGAAACCGATAATAGATCAGACGTTTGCCTGAAACTAATGGCACTGCACAAAACAAACAGTCCACCACAGTCTCTTAACGATATGACAGTAACACATAGAGAATATTGAAGATATATATTTGTTGACAATTGTTTTACAAAATGTTGTAAATTTCACCATAAAAATGCAAAAATCATATTTTTGAACAGCATATTTTCGAACACGCAAAGTTCTAAATTTCACGAATTTCTGTATATCATAATGCTCACCAACTTTGCTTAATTGTATGCTGCAATTATGAACTGTACGTCGTTTATATATGCGTCCCGAGGAGGGCTCAGAATCATAGGCCAGTTTCTCATAAAATTTCGCAGTATTGAAAGGCCAGGCAGCGTCTTTCGATGGTAATTTCAATTCAATTGTATGTAGAACGCTGAAATGTGGGATATACATTCAGGAATATACACGTTACATGATGGAAGCATATTCGTGATACACAGTAGAACGTATCTCTTGCGTCAAACAAATTATCACCCTACCCCCCTTGCAATAAGCCGCACTTTACTCGGGCGCAACCCATTATATTAGACAGAGACACTTCAATTACCATCACACGTCGTTTATTTTGCCACAAATTATTTCACTGGTGTACATACACTATTGAAGACATCAGATACAGCTGGTAGATTAGTTAATGTCATAAAAAAATGTTGGCCAGTGACACCATAGACACGTGGCAAATGTTGAATAGACAGTTGCGGCACCCTCTGCCGCAACTTGATCGCTGTAAACGCATTCATTGTGTTAATAATGTTGTTACTAAAACATATCCAGATTGCTTTTAGTGCATTAAAGAGCATCTTAGATGTTGACAATTCGGATAGAACATTCAAATTACCAGTGATTTATATAGTTTCTTATCAGACTATATATCACTTATGCATATGATTAGTTTAAGCTGACATGTCATACGCAAATATCTGTATAATTCGGTTATGTTACAGCTGAAAAGTGCAAGACTGTAGACAGGGATGGTGTGTTAGTTCTTGTAGACAATTTCAAAATACTGACACTTCTGTTAGGTGCCCAATTTTAGTTGGTATGAGCATCAATGAACCTATTCGGATTACGGCAGTCGGGGCATACTTGGATAACATGCGCTGCTTTCTTATTCTCAGTCACATCTGGGGTATATTTAAATATATTCTCAATTGTGTTCGGTGTTTCAGTTAGGGTATATATGTCGCTAAAATGAGCAGGTGAAAGGTGGTTAATTTGTAGACGCGCGTGGACAATCCGCTTCATTCGGCGACCAACAATTGACTAAAACAGAGGCTGCGTTTAAGGGGTGGGGGTGTAATCAAATGTCCTTTGCTCGCCCGTTGATGCTTATTTTGTGTTCTAAATGCGACACAAGCAAGCATCACATAATTAGGATTAACAAATAGGAAGCTATCGGATGTTCATTTTAGTATTTGTTATTAAGAAACACGCATTTGTAGATGTCGCATACCCAGTATAAGTAATGTAATAGCAGCTAAACTCATCGTACTGGAAGTATGTCGTTAATGTGGCGCATTTTTAAAAATACGAAACAAATTATTCACGCTCTTGAACAGGGACACATGAAGCACAAACTCATGCTTTCTTCATTATAGGATATTACGCATAGTGTGTAAAATGTAGCGTGTAACTTCCACATAACCAATATTATCAGTGTATTTTCCTTGCATATCACGCGGTAACTAGCTTGCTAATTACTTCTAATAACTCTCCTAGATGGAGCATTATCAGTAAATAATGACTCCATTGTATTCCAGTCAATAGCAACTTCAAATGAAGCAAAACAACAACCTCACGCATCGCTCAAACTATGTTTTCGTGCCTCTTATGTCAAAACGGCCGTTTTTCAATTAGGCGTAAGACCACATTAGCATTTTCCATAGGCGACCATTATAACGTTTCCTTCATTTCCTATTAATCTTGATCAGCTCTCTTATTGACAATGTCACAGCATATTTACCCTCCATAGACAGAGGTTCAGTGAAAAATTCGTGAACTTTTAATACCTCAGGCTCCCACAAAGTTCATTCAAACCTTACACCCCTCCATTTCTGCTTGAACCACCCACGGATTGCCCCTGATTACATCACCAAGCAAAATGACAAATGTATTAATACGCAGAAATGCACCGAATGACACCTGTCGTAATTTGACAGCTCTGATGTCACGCTGCACAAAAACGTCATTTATAATCACCCCACACTACATATGTGCTCACAGAAATTCAGACAACGTGCATAATGCTGCTTTTATAAGGTACTCTGCGGTCTGGCGGACGTGCACATTTTGGTGGTCTTACGCCAAATAGATTGGCCGAAAACGTCAAAAGTTCACAAAAATTAGTCATACATCAAGAATGACATATAGCTAGATTAAGTGTCTAGGGAAATTTACGCCATCTCGGTAATAGTTATAATATGCGTCTTCAAACGTTGCACCCCTCCAAGATAAATAGCACCGTCTGCGGGTTGAAACACGTTTATTCAGAAACCGATAATAGATCAGACGTTTGCCTGAAACTAATGGCACTGCACAAAACAAACAGTCCACCACAGTCTCTTAACGATATGACAGTAACACATAGAGAATATTGAAGATATATATTTGTTGACAATTGTTTTACAAAATGTTGTAAATTTCACCATAAAAATGCAAAAATCATATTTTTGAACAGCATATTTTCGAACACGCAAAGTTCTAAATTTCACGAATTTCTGTATATCATAATGCTCACCAACTTTGCTTAATTGTATGCTGCAATTATGAACTGTACGTCGTTTATATATGCGTCCCGAGGAGGGCTCAGAATCATAGGCCAGTTTCTTATAACATTTCGCAGTATTGAAAGGCCAGGCAGCGTCTTTCGATGGTAATTTCAATTCAATTGTATGTAGAACGCTGAAATGTGGGATATACATTCAGGAATATACACGTTACATGATGGAAGCATATTCGTGATACACAGTAGAACGTATCTCTTGCGTCAAACAAATTATCACCCTACCCCCCTTGCAATAAGCCGCACTTTACTCGGGCGCAACCCATTATATTAGACAGAGACACTTCAATTACCATCACACGTCGTTTATTTTGCCACAAATTATTTCACTGGTGTACATACACTATTGAAGACATCAGATACAGCTGGTAGATTAGTTAATGTCAGAAAAAAATGTTGGCCAGTGACACCATAGACACGTGGCAAATGTTGAATAGACAGTTGCGGCACCCTCTGCCGCAACTTGATCGCTGTAAACGCATTCATTGTGTTAATAATGTTGTTACTAAAACATATCCAGATTGCTTTTAGTGCATTAAAGAGCATCTTAGATGTTGACAATTCGGATAGAACATTCAAATTACCAGTGATTTATATAGTTTCTTATCAGACTATATATCACTTATGCATATGATTAGTTTAAGCTGACATGTCATACGCAAATATCTGTATAATTCGGTTATGTTACAGCTGAAAAGTGCAAGACTGTAGACAGGGATGGTGTGTTAGTTCTTGTAGACAATTTCAAAATACTGACACTTCTGTTAGGTGCCCAATTTTAGTTGGTATGAGCATCAATGAACCTATTCGGATTACGGCAGTCGGGGCATACTTGGATAACATGCGCTGCTTTCTTATTCTCAGTCACATCTGGGGTATATTTAAATATATTCTCAATTGTGTTCGGTGTTTCAGTTAGGGTATATATGTCGCTAAAATGAGCAGGTGAAAGGTGGTTAATTTGTAGACGCGCGTGGACAATCCGCTTCATTCGGCGACCAACAATTGACTAAAACAGAGGCTGCGTTTAAGGGGTGGGGGTGTAATCAAATGTCCTTTGCTCGCCCGTTGATGCTTATTTTGTGTTCTAAATGCGACACAAGCAAGCATCACATAATTAGGATTAACAAATAGGAAGCTATCGGATGTTCATTTTAGTATTTGTTATTAAGAAACACGCATTTGTAGATGTCGCATACCCAGTATAAGTAATGTAATAGCAGCTAAACTCATCGTACTGGAAGTATGTCGTTAATGTGGCGCATTTTTAAAAATACGAAACAAATTATTCACGCTCTTGAACAGGGACACATGAAGCACAAACTCATGCTTTCTTCATTATAGGATATTACGCATAGTGTGTAAAATGTAGCGTGTAACTTCCACATAACCAATATTATCAGTGTATTTTCCTTGCATATCACGCGGTAACTAGCTTGCTAATTACTTCTAATAACTCTCCTAGATGGAGCATTATCAGTAAATAATGACTCCATTGTATTCCAGTCAATAGCAACTTCAAATGAAGCAAAACAACAACCTCACGCATCGCTCAAACTATGTTTTCGTGCCTCTTATGTCAAAACGGCCGTTTTTCAATTAGGCGTAAGACCACATTAGCATTTTCCATAGGCGACCATTATAACGTTTCCTTCATTTCCTATTAATCTTGATCAGCTCTCTTATTGACAATGTCACAGCATATTTACCCTCCATAGACAGAGGTTCAGTGAAAAATTCGTGAACTTTTAATACCTCAGGCTCCCACAAAGTTCATTCAAACCTTACACCCCTCCATTTCTGCTTGAACCACCCACGGATTGCCCCTGATTACATCACCAAGCAAAATGACAAATGTATTAATACGCAGAAATGCACCGAATGACACCTGTCGTAATTTGACAGCTCTGATGTCACGCTGCACAAAAACGTCATTTATAATCACCCCACACTACATATGTGCTCACAGAAATTCAGACAACGTGCATAATGCTGCTTTTATAAGGTACTCTGCGGTCTGGCGGACGTGCACATTTTGGTGGTCTTACGCCAAATAGATTGGCCGAAAACGTCAAAAGTTCACAAAAATTAGTCATACATCAAGAATGACATATAGCTAGATTAAGTGTCTAGGGAAATTTACGCCATCTCGGTAATAATTATAATATGCGTCTTCAAACGTTGCACCCCTCCAAGATAAATAGCACCGTCTGCGGGTTGAAACACGTTTATTCAGAAACCGATAATAGATCAGACGTTTGCCTGAAACTAATGGCACTGCACAAAACAAACAGTCCACCACAGTCTCTTAACGATATGACAGTAACACATAGAGAATATTGAAGATATATATTTGTTGACAATTGTTTTACAAAATGTTGTAAATTTCACCATAAAAATGCAAAAATCATATTTTTGAACAGCATATTTTCGAACACGCAAAGTTCTAAATTTCACGAATTTCTGTATATCATAATGCTCACCAACTTTGCTTAATTGTATGCTGCAATTATGAACTGTACGTCGTTTATATATGCGTCCCGAGGAGGGCTCAGAATCATAGGCCAGTTTCTCATAAAATTTCGCAGTATTGAAAGGCCAGGCAGCGTCTTTCGATGGTAATTTCAATTCAATTGTATGTAGAACGCTGAAATGTGGGATATACATTCAGGAATATACACGTTACATGATGGAAGCATATTCGTGATACACAGTAGAACGTATCTCTTGCGTCAAACAAATTATCACCCTACCCCCCTTGCAATAAGCCGCACTTTACTCGGGCGCAACCCATTATATTAGACAGAGACACTTCAATTACCATCACACGTCGTTTATTTTGCCACAAATTATTTCACTGGTGTACATACACTATTGAAGACATCAGATACAGCTGGTAGATTAGTTAATGTCAGAAAAAAATGTTGGCCAGTGACACCATAGACACGTGGCAAATGTTGAATAGACAGTTGCGGCACCCTCTGCCGCAACTTGATCGCTGTAAACGCATTCATTGTGTTAATAATGTTGTTACTAAAACATATCCAGATTGCTTTTAGTGCATTAAAGAGCATCTTAGATGTTGACAATTCGGATAGAACATTCAAATTACCAGTGATTTATATAGTTTCTTATCAGACTATATATCACTTATGCATATGATTAGTTTAAGCTGACATGTCATACGCAAATATCTGTATAATTCGGTTATGTTACAGCTGAAAAGTGCAAGACTGTAGACAGGGATGGTGTGTTAGTTCTTGTAGACAATTTCAAAATACTGACACTTCTGTTAGGTGCCCAATTTTAGTTGGTATGAGCATCAATGAACCTATTCGGATTACGGCAGTCGGGGCATACTTGGATAACATGCGCTGCTTTCTTATTCTCAGTCACATCTGGGGTATATTTAAATATATTCTCAATTGTGTTCGGTGTTTCAGTTAGGGTATATATGTCGCTAAAATGAGCAGGTGAAAGGTGGTTAATTTGTAGACGCGCGTGGACAATCCGCTTCATTCGGCGACCAACAATTGACTAAAACAGAGGCTGCGTTTAAGGGGTGGGGGTGTAATCAAATGTCCTTTGCTCGCCCGTTGATGCTTATTTTGTGTTCTAAATGCGACACAAGCAAGCATCACATAATTAGGATTAACAAATAGGAAGCTATCGGATGTTCATTTTAGTATTTGTTATTAAGAAACACGCATTTGTAGATGTCGCATACCCAGTATAAGTAATGTAATAGCAGCTAAACTCATCGTACTGGAAGTATGTCGTTAATGTGGCGCATTTTTAAAAATACGAAACAAATTATTCACGCTCTTGAACAGGGACACATGAAGCACAAACTCATGCTTTCTTCATTATAGGATATTACGCATAGTGTGTAAAATGTAGCGTGTAACTTCCACATAACCAATATTATCAGTGTATTTTCCTTGCATATCACGCGGTAACTAGCTTGCTAATTACTTCTAATAACTCTCCTAGATGGAGCATTATCAGTAAATAATGACTCCATTGTATTCCAGTCAATAGCAACTTCAAATGAAGCAAAACAACAACCTCACGCATCGCTCAAACTATGTTTTCGTGCCTCTTATGTCAAAACGGCCGTTTTTCAATTAGGCGTAAGACCACATTAGCATTTTCCATAGGCGACCATTATAACGTTTCCTTCATTTCCTATTAATCTTGATCAGCTCTCTTATTGACAATGTCACAGCATATTTACCCTCCATAGACAGAGGTTCAGTGAAAAATTCGTGAACTTTTAATACCTCAGGCTCCCACAAAGTTCATTCAAACCTTACACCCCTCCATTTCTGCTTGAACCACCCACGGATTGCCCCTGATTACATCACCAAGCAAAATGACAAATGTATTAATACGCAGAAATGCACCGAATGACACCTGTCGTAATTTGACAGCTCTGATGTCACGCTGCACAAAAACGTCATTTATAATCACCCCACACTACATATGTGCTCACAGAAATTCAGACAACGTGCATAATGCTGCTTTTATAAGGTACTCTGCGGTCTGGCGGACGTGCACATTTTGGTGGTCTTACGCCAAATAGATTGGCCGAAAACGTCAAAAGTTCACAAAAATTAGTCATACATCAAGAATGACATATAGCTAGATTAAGTGTCTAGGGAAATTTACGCCATCTCGGTAATAATTATAATATGCGTCTTCAAACGTTGCACCCCTCCAAGATAAATAGCACCGTCTGCGGGTTGAAACACGTTTATTCAGAAACCGATAATAGATCAGACGTTTGCCTGAAACTAATGGCACTGCACAAAACAAACAGTCCACCACAGTCTCTTAACGATATGACAGTAACACATAGAGAATATTGAAGATATATATTTGTTGACAATTGTTTTACAAAATGTTGTAAATTTCACCATAAAAATGCAAAAATCATATTTTTGAACAGCATATTTTCGAACACGCAAAGTTCTAAATTTCACGAATTTCTGTATATCATAATGCTCACCAACTTTGCTTAATTGTATGCTGCAATTATGAACTGTACGTCGTTTATATATGCGTCCCGAGGAGGGCTCAGAATCATAGGCCAGTTTCTCATAAAATTTCGCAGTATTGAAAGGCCAGGCAGCGTCTTTCGATGGTAATTTCAATTCAATTGTATGTAGAACGCTGAAATGTGGGATATACATTCAGGAATATACACGTTACATGATGGAAGCATATTCGTGATACACAGTAGAACGTATCTCTTGCGTCAAACAAATTATCACCCTACCCCCCTTGCAATAAGCCGCACTTTACTCGGGCGCAACCCATTATATTAGACAGAGACACTTCAATTACCATCACACGTCGTTTATTTTGCCACAAATTATTTCACTGGTGTACATACACTATTGAAGACATCAGATACAGCTGGTAGATTAGTTAATGTCAGAAAAAAATGTTGGCCAGTGACACCATAGACACGTGGCAAATGTTGAATAGACAGTTGCGGCACCCTCTGCCGCAACTTGATCGCTGTAAACGCATTCATTGTGTTAATAATGTTGTTACTAAAACATATCCAGATTGCTTTTAGTGCATTAAAGAGCATCTTAGATGTTGACAATTCGGATAGAACATTCAAATTACCAGTGATTTATATAGTTTCTTATCAGACTATATATCACTTATGCATATGATTAGTTTAAGCTGACATGTCATACGCAAATATCTGTATAATTCGGTTATGTTACAGCTGAAAAGTGCAAGACTGTAGACAGGGATGGTGTGTTAGTTCTTGTAGACAATTTCAAAATACTGACACTTCTGTTAGGTGCCCAATTTTAGTTGGTATGAGCATCAATGAACCTATTCGGATTACGGCAGTCGGGGCATACTTGGATAACATGCGCTGCTTTCTTATTCTCAGTCACATCTGGGGTATATTTAAATATATTCTCAATTGTGTTCGGTGTTTCAGTTAGGGTATATATGTCGCTAAAATGAGCAGGTGAAAGGTGGTTAATTTGTAGACGCGCGTGGACAATCCGCTTCATTCGGCGACCAACAATTGACTAAAACAGAGGCTGCGTTTAAGGGGTGGGGGTGTAATCAAATGTCCTTTGCTCGCCCGTTGATGCTTATTTTGTGTTCTAAATGCGACACAAGCAAGCATCACATAATTAGGATTAACAAATAGGAAGCTATCGGATGTTCATTTTAGTATTTGTTATTAAGAAACACGCATTTGTAGATGTCGCATACCCAGTATAAGTAATGTAATAGCAGCTAAACTCATCGTACTGGAAGTATGTCGTTAATGTGGCGCATTTTTAAAAATACGAAACAAATTATTCACGCTCTTGAACAGGGACACATGAAGCACAAACTCATGCTTTCTTCATTATAGGATATTACGCATAGTGTGTAAAATGTAGCGTGTAACTTCCACATAACCAATATTATCAGTGTATTTTCCTTGCATATCACGCGGTAACTAGCTTGCTAATTACTTCTAATAACTCTCCTAGATGGAGCATTATCAGTAAATAATGACTCCATTGTATTCCAGTCAATAGCAACTTCAAATGAAGCAAAACAACAACCTCACGCATCGCTCAAACTATGTTTTCGTGCCTCTTATGTCAAAACGGCCGTTTTTCAATTAGGCGTAAGACCACATTAGCATTTTCCATAGGCGACCATTATAACGTTTCCTTCATTTCCTATTAATCTTGATCAGCTCTCTTATTGACAATGTCACAGCATATTTACCCTCCATAGACAGAGGTTCAGTGAAAAATTCGTGAACTTTTAATACCTCAGGCTCCCACAAAGTTCATTCAAACCTTACACCCCTCCATTTCTGCTTGAACCACCCACGGATTGCCCCTGATTACATCACCAAGCAAAATGACAAATGTATTAATACGCAGAAATGCACCGAATGACACCTGTCGTAATTTGACAGCTCTGATGTCACGCTGCACAAAAACGTCATTTATAATCACCCCACACTACATATGTGCTCACAGAAATTCAGACAACGTGCATAATGCTGCTTTTATAAGGTACTCTGCGGTCTGGCGGACGTGCACATTTTGGTGGTCTTACGCCAAATAGATTGGCCGAAAACGTCAAAAGTTCACAAAAATTAGTCATACATCAAGAATGACATATAGCTAGATTAAGTGTCTAGGGAAATTTACGCCATCTCGGTAATAATTATAATATGCGTCTTCAAACGTTGCACCCCTCCAAGATAAATAGCACCGTCTGCGGGTTGAAACACGTTTATTCAGAAACCGATAATAGATCAGACGTTTGCCTGAAACTAATGGCACTGCACAAAACAAACAGTCCACCACAGTCTCTTAACGATATGACAGTAACACATAGAGAATATTGAAGATATATATTTGTTGACAATTGTTTTACAAAATGTTGTAAATTTCACCATAAAAATGCAAAAATCATATTTTTGAACAGCATATTTTCGAACACGCAAAGTTCTAAATTTCACGAATTTCTGTATATCATAATGCTCACCAACTTTGCTTAATTGTATGCTGCAATTATGAACTGTACGTCGTTTATATATGCGTCCCGAGGAGGGCTCAGAATCATAGGCCAGTTTCTCATAAAATTTCGCAGTATTGAAAGGCCAGGCAGCGTCTTTCGATGGTAATTTCAATTCAATTGTATGTAGAACGCTGAAATGTGGGATATACATTCAGGAATATACACGTTACATGATGGAAGCATATTCGTGATACACAGTAGAACGTATCTCTTGCGTCAAACAAATTATCACCCTACCCCCCTTGCAATAAGCCGCACTTTACTCGGGCGCAACCCATTATATTAGACAGAGACACTTCAATTACCATCACACGTCGTTTATTTTGCCACAAATTATTTCACTGGTGTACATACACTATTGAAGACATCAGATACAGCTGGTAGATTAGTTAATGTCAGAAAAAAATGTTGGCCAGTGACACCATAGACACGTGGCAAATGTTGAATAGACAGTTGCGGCACCCTCTGCCGCAACTTGATCGCTGTAAACGCATTCATTGTGTTAATAATGTTGTTACTAAAACATATCCAGATTGCTTTTAGTGCATTAAAGAGCATCTTAGATGTTGACAATTCGGATAGAACATTCAAATTACCAGTGATTTATATAGTTTCTTATCAGACTATATATCACTTATGCATATGATTAGTTTAAGCTGACATGTCATACGCAAATATCTGTATAATTCGGTTATGTTACAGCTGAAAAGTGCAAGACTGTAGACAGGGATGGTGTGTTAGTTCTTGTAGACAATTTCAAAATACTGACACTTCTGTTAGGTGCCCAATTTTAGTTGGTATGAGCATCAATGAACCTATTCGGATTACGGCAGTCGGGGCATACTTGGATAACATGCGCTGCTTTCTTATTCTCAGTCACATCTGGGGTATATTTAAATATATTCTCAATTGTGTTCGGTGTTTCAGTTAGGGTATATATGTCGCTAAAATGAGCAGGTGAAAGGTGGTTAATTTGTAGACGCGCGTGGACAATCCGCTTCATTCGGCGACCAACAATTGACTAAAACAGAGGCTGCGTTTAAGGGGTGGGGGTGTAATCAAATGTCCTTTGCTCGCCCGTTGATGCTTATTTTGTGTTCTAAATGCGACACAAGCAAGCATCACATAATTAGGATTAACAAATAGGAAGCTATCGGATGTTCATTTTAGTATTTGTTATTAAGAAACACGCATTTGTAGATGTCGCATACCCAGTATAAGTAATGTAATAGCAGCTAAACTCATCGTACTGGAAGTATGTCGTTAATGTGGCGCATTTTTAAAAATACGAAACAAATTATTCACGCTCTTGAACAGGGACACATGAAGCACAAACTCATGCTTTCTTCATTATAGGATATTACGCATAGTGTGTAAAATGTAGCGTGTAACTTCCACATAACCAATATTATCAGTGTATTTTCCTTGCATATCACGCGGTAACTAGCTTGCTAATTACTTCTAATAACTCTCCTAGATGGAGCATTATCAGTAAATAATGACTCCATTGTATTCCAGTCAATAGCAACTTCAAATGAAGCAAAACAACAACCTCACGCATCGCTCAAACTATGTTTTCGTGCCTCTTATGTCAAAACGGCCGTTTTTCAATTAGGCGTAAGACCACATTAGCATTTTCCATAGGCGACCATTATAACGTTTCCTTCATTTCCTATTAATCTTGATCAGCTCTCTTATTGACAATGTCACAGCATATTTACCCTCCATAGACAGAGGTTCAGTGAAAAATTCGTGAACTTTTAATACCTCAGGCTCCCACAAAGTTCATTCAAACCTTACACCCCTCCATTTCTGCTTGAACCACCCACGGATTGCCCCTGATTACATCACCAAGCAAAATGACAAATGTATTAATACGCAGAAATGCACCGAATGACACCTGTCGTAATTTGACAGCTCTGATGTCACGCTGCACAAAAACGTCATTTATAATCACCCCACACTACATATGTGCTCACAGAAATTCAGACAACGTGCATAATGCTGCTTTTATAAGGTACTCTGCGGTCTGGCGGACGTGCACATTTTGGTGGTCTTACGCCAAATAGATTGGCCGAAAACGTCAAAAGTTCACAAAAATTAGTCATACATCAAGAATGACATATAGCTAGATTAAGTGTCTAGGGAAATTTACGCCATCTCGGTAATAATTATAATATGCGTCTTCAAACGTTGCACCCCTCCAAGATAAATAGCACCGTCTGCGGGTTGAAACACGTTTATTCAGAAACCGATAATAGATCAGACGTTTGCCTGAAACTAATGGCACTGCACAAAACAAACAGTCCACCACAGTCTCTTAACGATATGACAGTAACACATAGAGAATATTGAAGATATATATTTGTTGACAATTGTTTTACAAAATGTTGTAAATTTCACCATAAAAATGCAAAAATCATATTTTTGAACAGCATATTTTCGAACACGCAAAGTTCTAAATTTCACGAATTTCTGTATATCATAATGCTCACCAACTTTGCTTAATTGTATGCTGCAATTATGAACTGTACGTCGTTTATATATGCGTCCCGAGGAGGGCTCAGAATCATAGGCCAGTTTCTCATAAAATTTCGCAGTATTGAAAGGCCAGGCAGCGTCTTTCGATGGTAATTTCAATTCAATTGTATGTAGAACGCTGAAATGTGGGATATACATTCAGGAATATACACGTTACATGATGGAAGCATATTCGTGATACACAGTAGAACGTATCTCTTGCGTCAAACAAATTATCACCCTACCCCCCTTGCAATAAGCCGCACTTTACTCGGGCGCAACCCATTATATTAGACAGAGACACTTCAATTACCATCACACGTCGTTTATTTTGCCACAAATTATTTCACTGGTGTACATACACTATTGAAGACATCAGATACAGCTGGTAGATTAGTTAATGTCAGAAAAAAATGTTGGCCAGTGACACCATAGACACGTGGCAAATGTTGAATAGACAGTTGCGGCACCCTCTGCCGCAACTTGATCGCTGTAAACGCATTCATTGTGTTAATAATGTTGTTACTAAAACATATCCAGATTGCTTTTAGTGCATTAAAGAGCATCTTAGATGTTGACAATTCGGATAGAACATTCAAATTACCAGTGATTTATATAGTTTCTTATCAGACTATATATCACTTATGCATATGATTAGTTTAAGCTGACATGTCATACGCAAATATCTGTATAATTCGGTTATGTTACAGCTGAAAAGTGCAAGACTGTAGACAGGGATGGTGTGTTAGTTCTTGTAGACAATTTCAAAATACTGACACTTCTGTTAGGTGCCCAATTTTAGTTGGTATGAGCATCAATGAACCTATTCGGATTACGGCAGTCGGGGCATACTTGGATAACATGCGCTGCTTTCTTATTCTCAGTCACATCTGGGGTATATTTAAATATATTCTCAATTGTGTTCGGTGTTTCAGTTAGGGTATATATGTCGCTAAAATGAGCAGGTGAAAGGTGGTTAATTTGTAGACGCGCGTGGACAATCCGCTTCATTCGGCGACCAACAATTGACTAAAACAGAGGCTGCGTTTAAGGGGTGGGGGTGTAATCAAATGTCCTTTGCTCGCCCGTTGATGCTTATTTTGTGTTCTAAATGCGACACAAGCAAGCATCACATAATTAGGATTAACAAATAGGAAGCTATCGGATGTTCATTTTAGTATTTGTTATTAAGAAACACGCATTTGTAGATGTCGCATACCCAGTATAAGTAATGTAATAGCAGCTAAACTCATCGTACTGGAAGTATGTCGTTAATGTGGCGCATTTTTAAAAATACGAAACAAATTATTCACGCTCTTGAACAGGGACACATGAAGCACAAACTCATGCTTTCTTCATTATAGGATATTACGCATAGTGTGTAAAATGTAGCGTGTAACTTCCACATAACCAATATTATCAGTGTATTTTCCTTGCATATCACGCGGTAACTAGCTTGCTAATTACTTCTAATAACTCTCCTAGATGGAGCATTATCAGTAAATAATGACTCCATTGTATTCCAGTCAATAGCAACTTCAAATGAAGCAAAACAACAACCTCACGCATCGCTCAAACTATGTTTTCGTGCCTCTTATGTCAAAACGGCCGTTTTTCAATTAGGCGTAAGACCACATTAGCATTTTCCATAGGCGACCATTATAACGTTTCCTTCATTTCCTATTAATCTTGATCAGCTCTCTTATTGACAATGTCACAGCATATTTACCCTCCATAGACAGAGGTTCAGTGAAAAATTCGTGAACTTTTAATACCTCAGGCTCCCACAAAGTTCATTCAAACCTTACACCCCTCCATTTCTGCTTGAACCACCCACGGATTGCCCCTGATTACATCACCAAGCAAAATGACAAATGTATTAATACGCAGAAATGCACCGAATGACACCTGTCGTAATTTGACAGCTCTGATGTCACGCTGCACAAAAACGTCATTTATAATCACCCCACACTACATATGTGCTCACAGAAATTCAGACAACGTGCATAATGCTGCTTTTATAAGGTACTCTGCGGTCTGGCGGACGTGCACATTTTGGTGGTCTTACGCCAAATAGATTGGCCGAAAACGTCAAAAGTTCACAAAAATTAGTCATACATCAAGAATGACATATAGCTAGATTAAGTGTCTAGGGAAATTTACGCCATCTCGGTAATAATTATAATATGCGTCTTCAAACGTTGCACCCCTCCAAGATAAATAGCACCGTCTGCGGGTTGAAACACGTTTATTCAGAAACCGATAATAGATCAGACGTTTGCCTGAAACTAATGGCACTGCACAAAACAAACAGTCCACCACAGTCTCTTAACGATATGACAGTAACACATAGAGAATATTGAAGATATATATTTGTTGACAATTGTTTTACAAAATGTTGTAAATTTCACCATAAAAATGCAAAAATCATATTTTTGAACAGCATATTTTCGAACACGCAAAGTTCTAAATTTCACGAATTTCTGTATATCATAATGCTCACCAACTTTGCTTAATTGTATGCTGCAATTATGAACTGTACGTCGTTTATATATGCGTCCCGAGGAGGGCTCAGAATCATAGGCCAGTTTCTCATAAAATTTCGCAGTATTGAAAGGCCAGGCAGCGTCTTTCGATGGTAATTTCAATTCAATTGTATGTAGAACGCTGAAATGTGGGATATACATTCAGGAATATACACGTTACATGATGGAAGCATATTCGTGATACACAGTAGAACGTATCTCTTGCGTCAAACAAATTATCACCCTACCCCCCTTGCAATAAGCCGCACTTTACTCGGGCGCAACCCATTATATTAGACAGAGACACTTCAATTACCATCACACGTCGTTTATTTTGCCACAAATTATTTCACTGGTGTACATACACTATTGAAGACATCAGATACAGCTGGTAGATTAGTTAATGTCAGAAAAAAATGTTGGCCAGTGACACCATAGACACGTGGCAAATGTTGAATAGACAGTTGCGGCACCCTCTGCCGCAACTTGATCGCTGTAAACGCATTCATTGTGTTAATAATGTTGTTACTAAAACATATCCAGATTGCTTTTAGTGCATTAAAGAGCATCTTAGATGTTGACAATTCGGATAGAACATTCAAATTACCAGTGATTTATATAGTTTCTTATCAGACTATATATCACTTATGCATATGATTAGTTTAAGCTGACATGTCATACGCAAATATCTGTATAATTCGGTTATGTTACAGCTGAAAAGTGCAAGACTGTAGACAGGGATGGTGTGTTAGTTCTTGTAGACAATTTCAAAATACTGACACTTCTGTTAGGTGCCCAATTTTAGTTGGTATGAGCATCAATGAACCTATTCGGATTACGGCAGTCGGGGCATACTTGGATAACATGCGCTGCTTTCTTATTCTCAGTCACATCTGGGGTATATTTAAATATATTCTCAATTGTGTTCGGTGTTTCAGTTAGGGTATATATGTCGCTAAAATGAGCAGGTGAAAGGTGGTTAATTTGTAGACGCGCGTGGACAATCCGCTTCATTCGGCGACCAACAATTGACTAAAACAGAGGCTGCGTTTAAGGGGTGGGGGTGTAATCAAATGTCCTTTGCTCGCCCGTTGATGCTTATTTTGTGTTCTAAATGCGACACAAGCAAGCATCACATAATTAGGATTAACAAATAGGAAGCTATCGGATGTTCATTTTAGTATTTGTTATTAAGAAACACGCATTTGTAGATGTCGCATACCCAGTATAAGTAATGTAATAGCAGCTAAACTCATCGTACTGGAAGTATGTCGTTAATGTGGCGCATTTTTAAAAATACGAAACAAATTATTCACGCTCTTGAACAGGGACACATGAAGCACAAACTCATGCTTTCTTCATTATAGGATATTACGCATAGTGTGTAAAATGTAGCGTGTAACTTCCACATAACCAATATTATCAGTGTATTTTCCTTGCATATCACGCGGTAACTAGCTTGCTAATTACTTCTAATAACTCTCCTAGATGGAGCATTATCAGTAAATAATGACTCCATTGTATTCCAGTCAATAGCAACTTCAAATGAAGCAAAACAACAACCTCACGCATCGCTCAAACTATGTTTTCGTGCCTCTTATGTCAAAACGGCCGTTTTTCAATTAGGCGTAAGACCACATTAGCATTTTCCATAGGCGACCATTATAACGTTTCCTTCATTTCCTATTAATCTTGATCAGCTCTCTTATTGACAATGTCACAGCATATTTACCCTCCATAGACAGAGGTTCAGTGAAAAATTCGTGAACTTTTAATACCTCAGGCTCCCACAAAGTTCATTCAAACCTTACACCCCTCCATTTCTGCTTGAACCACCCACGGATTGCCCCTGATTACATCACCAAGCAAAATGACAAATGTATTAATACGCAGAAATGCACCGAATGACACCTGTCGTAATTTGACAGCTCTGATGTCACGCTGCACAAAAACGTCATTTATAATCACCCCACACTACATATGTGCTCACAGAAATTCAGACAACGTGCATAATGCTGCTTTTATAAGGTACTCTGCGGTCTGGCGGACGTGCACATTTTGGTGGTCTTACGCCAAATAGATTGGCCGAAAACGTCAAAAGTTCACAAAAATTAGTCATACATCAAGAATGACATATAGCTAGATTAAGTGTCTAGGGAAATTTACGCCATCTCGGTAATAATTATAATATGCGTCTTCAAACGTTGCACCCCTCCAAGATAAATAGCACCGTCTGCGGGTTGAAACACGTTTATTCAGAAACCGATAATAGATCAGACGTTTGCCTGAAACTAATGGCACTGCACAAAACAAACAGTCCACCACAGTCTCTTAACGATATGACAGTAACACATAGAGAATATTGAAGATATATATTTGTTGACAATTGTTTTACAAAATGTTGTAAATTTCACCATAAAAATGCAAAAATCATATTTTTGAACAGCATATTTTCGAACACGCAAAGTTCTAAATTTCACGAATTTCTGTATATCATAATGCTCACCAACTTTGCTTAATTGTATGCTGCAATTATGAACTGTACGTCGTTTATATATGCGTCCCGAGGAGGGCTCAGAATCATAGGCCAGTTTCTCATAAAATTTCGCAGTATTGAAAGGCCAGGCAGCGTCTTTCGATGGTAATTTCAATTCAATTGTATGTAGAACGCTGAAATGTGGGATATACATTCAGGAATATACACGTTACATGATGGAAGCATATTCGTGATACACAGTAGAACGTATCTCTTGCGTCAAACAAATTATCACCCTACCCCCCTTGCAATAAGCCGCACTTTACTCGGGCGCAACCCATTATATTAGACAGAGACACTTCAATTACCATCACACGTCGTTTATTTTGCCACAAATTATTTCACTGGTGTACATACACTATTGAAGACATCAGATACAGCTGGTAGATTAGTTAATGTCAGAAAAAAATGTTGGCCAGTGACACCATAGACACGTGGCAAATGTTGAATAGACAGTTGCGGCACCCTCTGTCGTAACTTGATCGCTGTAAACGCATTCATTGTGTTAATAATGTTGTTACTAAAACATATCCAGATTGCTTTTAGTGCATTAAAGAGCATCTTAGATGTTGACAATTCGGATAGAACATTCAAATTACCAGTGATTTATATAGTTTCTTATCAGACTATATATCACTTATGCATATGATTAGTTTAAGCTGACATGTCATACGCAAATATCTGTATAATTCGGTTATGTTACAGCTGAAAAGTGCAAGACTGTAGACAGGGATGGTGTGTTAGTTCTTGTAGACAATTTCAAAATACTGACACTTCTGTTAGGTGCCCAATTTTAGTTGGTATGAGCATCAATGAACCTATTCGGATTACGGCAGTCGGGGCATACTTGGATAACATGCGCTGCTTTCTTATTCTCAGTCACATCTGGGGTATATTTAAATATATTCTCAATTGTGTTCGGTGTTTCAGTTAGGGTATATATGTCGCTAAAATGAGCAGGTGAAAGGTGGTTAATTTGTAGACGCGCGTGGACAATCCGCTTCATTCGGCGACCAACAATTGACTAAAACAGAGGCTGCGTTTAAGGGGTGGGGGTGTAATCAAATGTCCTTTGCTCGCCCGTTGATGCTTATTTTGTGTTCTAAATGCGACACAAGCAAGCATCACATAATTAGGATTAACAAATAGGAAGCTATCGGATGTTCATTTTAGTATTTGTTATTAAGAAACACGCATTTGTAGATGTCGCATACCCAGTATAAGTAATGTAATAGCAGCTAAACTCATCGTACTGGAAGTATGTCGTTAATGTGGCGCATTTTTAAAAATACGAAACAAATTATTCACGCTCTTGAACAGGGACACATGAAGCACAAACTCATGCTTTCTTCATTATAGGATATTACGCATAGTGTGTAAAATGTAGCGTGTAACTTCCACATAACCAATATTATCAGTGTATTTTCCTTGCATATCACGCGGTAACTAGCTTGCTAATTACTTCTAATAACTCTCCTAGATGGAGCATTATCAGTAAATAATGACTCCATTGTATTCCAGTCAATAGCAACTTCAAATGAAGCAAAACAACAACCTCACGCATCGCTCAAACTATGTTTTCGTGCCTCTTATGTCAAAACGGCCGTTTTTCAATTAGGCGTAAGACCACATTAGCATTTTCCATAGGCGACCATTATAACGTTTCCTTCATTTCCTATTAATCTTGATCAGCTCTCTTATTGACAATGTCACAGCATATTTACCCTCCATAGACAGAGGTTCAGTGAAAAATTCGTGAACTTTTAATACCTCAGGCTCCCACAAAGTTCATTCAAACCTTACACCCCTCCATTTCTGCTTGAACCACCCACGGATTGCCCCTGATTACATCACCAAGCAAAATGACAAATGTATTAATACGCAGAAATGCACCGAATGACACCTGTCGTAATTTGACAGCTCTGATGTCACGCTGCACAAAAACGTCATTTATAATCACCCCACACTACATATGTGCTCACAGAAATTCAGACAACGTGCATAATGCTGCTTTTATAAGGTACTCTGCGGTCTGGCGGACGTGCACATTTTGGTGGTCTTACGCCAAATAGATTGGCCGAAAACGTCAAAAGTTCACAAAAATTAGTCATACATCAAGAATGACATATAGCTAGATTAAGTGTCTAGGGAAATTTACGCCATCTCGGTAATAATTATAATATGCGTCTTCAAACGTTGCACCCCTCCAAGATAAATAGCACCGTCTGCGGGTTGAAACACGTTTATTCAGAAACCGATAATAGATCAGACGTTTGCCTGAAACTAATGGCACTGCACAAAACAAACAGTCCACCACAGTCTCTTAACGATATGACAGTAACACATAGAGAATATTGAAGATATATATTTGTTGACAATTGTTTTACAAAATGTTGTAAATTTCACCATAAAAATGCAAAAATCATATTTTTGAACAGCATATTTTCGAACACGCAAAGTTCTAAATTTCACGAATTTCTGTATATCATAATGCTCACCAACTTTGCTTAATTGTATGCTGCAATTATGAACTGTACGTCGTTTATATATGCGTCCCGAGGAGGGCTCAGAATCATAGGCCAGTTTCTCATAAAATTTCGCAGTATTGAAAGGCCAGGCAGCGTCTTTCGATGGTAATTTCAATTCAATTGTATGTAGAACGCTGAAATGTGGGATATACATTCAGGAATATACACGTTACATGATGGAAGCATATTCGTGATACACAGTAGAACGTATCTCTTGCGTCAAACAAATTATCACCCTACCCCCCTTGCAATAAGCCGCACTTTACTCGGGCGCAACCCATTATATTAGACAGAGACACTTCAATTACCATCACACGTCGTTTATTTTGCCACAAATTATTTCACTGGTGTACATACACTATTGAAGACATCAGATACAGCTGGTAGATTAGTTAATGTCAGAAAAAAATGTTGGCCAGTGACACCATAGACACGTGGCAAATGTTGAATAGACAGTTGCGGCACCCTCTGCCGCAACTTGATCGCTGTAAACGCATTCATTGTGTTAATAATGTTGTTACTAAAACATATCCAGATTGCTTTTAGTGCATTAAAGAGCATCTTAGATGTTGACAATTCGGATAGAACATTCAAATTACCAGTGATTTATATAGTTTCTTATCAGACTATATATCACTTATGCATATGATTAGTTTAAGCTGACATGTCATACGCAAATATCTGTATAATTCGGTTATGTTACAGCTGAAAAGTGCAAGACTGTAGACAGGGATGGTGTGTTAGTTCTTGTAGACAATTTCAAAATACTGACACTTCTGTTAGGTGCCCAATTTTAGTTGGTATGAGCATCAATGAACCTATTCGGATTACGGCAGTCGGGGCATACTTGGATAACATGCGCTGCTTTCTTATTCTCAGTCACATCTGGGGTATATTTAAATATATTCTCAATTGTGTTCGGTGTTTCAGTTAGGGTATATATGTCGCTAAAATGAGCAGGTGAAAGGTGGTTAATTTGTAGACGCGCGTGGACAATCCGCTTCATTCGGCGACCAACAATTGACTAAAACAGAGGCTGCGTTTAAGGGGTGGGGGTGTAATCAAATGTCCTTTGCTCGCCCGTTGATGCTTATTTTGTGTTCTAAATGCGACACAAGCAAGCATCACATAATTAGGATTAACAAATAGGAAGCTATCGGATGTTCATTTTAGTATTTGTTATTAAGAAACACGCATTTGTAGATGTCGCATACCCAGTATAAGTAATGTAATAGCAGCTAAACTCATCGTACTGGAAGTATGTCGTTAATGTGGCGCATTTTTAAAAATACGAAACAAATTATTCACGCTCTTGAACAGGGACACATGAAGCACAAACTCATGCTTTCTTCATTATAGGATATTACGCATAGTGTGTAAAATGTAGCGTGTAACTTCCACATAACCAATATTATCAGTGTATTTTCCTTGCATATCACGCGGTAACTAGCTTGCTAATTACTTCTAATAACTCTCCTAGATGGAGCATTATCAGTAAATAATGACTCCATTGTATTCCAGTCAATAGCAACTTCAAATGAAGCAAAACAACAACCTCACGCATCGCTCAAACTATGTTTTCGTGCCTCTTATGTCAAAACGGCCGTTTTTCAATTAGGCGTAAGACCACATTAGCATTTTCCATAGGCGACCATTATAACGTTTCCTTCATTTCCTATTAATCTTGATCAGCTCTCTTATTGACAATGTCACAGCATATTTACCCTCCATAGACAGAGGTTCAGTGAAAAATTCGTGAACTTTTAATACCTCAGGCTCCCACAAAGTTCATTCAAACCTTACACCCCTCCATTTCTGCTTGAACCACCCACGGATTGCCCCTGATTACATCACCAAGCAAAATGACAAATGTATTAATACGCAGAAATGCACCGAATGACACCTGTCGTAATTTGACAGCTCTGATGTCACGCTGCACAAAAACGTCATTTATAATCACCCCACACTACATATGTGCTCACAGAAATTCAGACAACGTGCATAATGCTGCTTTTATAAGGTACTCTGCGGTCTGGCGGACGTGCACATTTTGGTGGTCTTACGCCAAATAGATTGGCCGAAAACGTCAAAAGTTCACAAAAATTAGTCATACATCAAGAATGACATATAGCTAGATTAAGTGTCTAGGGAAATTTACGCCATCTCGGTAATAATTATAATATGCGTCTTCAAACGTTGCACCCCTCCAAGATAAATAGCACCGTCTGCGGGTTGAAACACGTTTATTCAGAAACCGATAATAGATCAGACGTTTGCCTGAAACTAATGGCACTGCACAAAACAAACAGTCCACCACAGTCTCTTAACGATATGACAGTAACACATAGAGAATATTGAAGATATATATTTGTTGACAATTGTTTTACAAAATGTTGTAAATTTCACCATAAAAATGCAAAAATCATATTTTTGAACAGCATATTTTCGAACACGCAAAGTTCTAAATTTCACGAATTTCTGTATATCATAATGCTCACCAACTTTGCTTAATTGTATGCTGCAATTATGAACTGTACGTCGTTTATATATGCGTCCCGAGGAGGGCTCAGAATCATAGGCCAGTTTCTCATAAAATTTCGCAGTATTGAAAGGCCAGGCAGCGTCTTTCGATGGTAATTTCAATTCAATTGTATGTAGAACGCTGAAATGTGGGATATACATTCAGGAATATACACGTTACATGATGGAAGCATATTCGTGATACACAGTAGAACGTATCTCTTGCGTCAAACAAATTATCACCCTACCCCCCTTGCAATAAGCCGCACTTTACTCGGGCGCAACCCATTATATTAGACAGAGACACTTCAATTACCATCACACGTCGTTTATTTTGCCACAAATTATTTCACTGGTGTACATACATTATTGAAGACATCAGATACAGCTGGTAGATTAGTTAATGTCAGAAAAAAATGTTGGCCAGTGACACCATAGACACGTGGCAAATGTTGAATAGACAGTTGCGGCACCCTCTGCCGTAACTTGATCGCTGTAAACGCATTCATTGTGTTAATAATGTTGTTACTAAAACATATCCAGATTGCTTTTAGTGCATTAAAGAGCATCTTAGATGTTGACAATTCGGATAGAACATTCAAATTACCAGTGATTTATATAGTTTCTTATCAGACTATATATCACTTATGCATATGATTAGTTTAAGCTGACATGTCATACGCAAATATCTGTATAATTCGGTTATGTTACAGCTGAAAAGTGCAAGACTGTAGACAGGGATGGTGTGTTAGTTCTTGTAGACAATTTCAAAATACTGACACTTCTGTTAGGTGCCCAATTTTAGTTGGTATGAGCATCAATGAACCTATTCGGATTACGGCAGTCGGGGCATACTTGGATAACATGCGCTGCTTTCTTATTCTCAGTCACATCTGGGGTATATTTAAATATATTCTCAATTGTGTTCGGTGTTTCAGTTAGGGTATATATGTCGCTAAAATGAGCAGGTGAAAGGTGGTTAATTTGTAGACGCGCGTGGACAATCCGCTTCATTCGGCGACCAACAATTGACTAAAACAGAGGCTGCGTTTAAGGGGTGGGGGTGTAATCAAATGTCCTTTGCTCGCCCGTTGATGCTTATTTTGTGTTCTAAATGCGACACAAGCAAGCATCACATAATTAGGATTAACAAATAGGAAGCTATCGGATGTTCATTTTAGTATTTGTTATTAAGAAACACGCATTTGTAGATGTCGCATACCCAGTATAAGTAATGTAATAGCAGCTAAACTCATCGTACTGGAAGTATGTCGTTAATGTGGCGCATTTTTAAAAATACGAAACAAATTATTCACGCTCTTGAACAGGGACACATGAAGCACAAACTCATGCTTTCTTCATTATAGGATATTACGCATAGTGTGTAAAATGTAGCGTGTAACTTCCACATAACCAATATTATCAGTGTATTTTCCTTGCATATCACGCGGTAACTAGCTTGCTAATTACTTCTAATAACTCTCCTAGATGGAGCATTATCAGTAAATAATGACTCCATTGTATTCCAGTCAATAGCAACTTCAAATGAAGCAAAACAACAACCTCACGCATCGCTCAAACTATGTTTTCGTGCCTCTTATGTCAAAACGGCCGTTTTTCAATTAGGCGTAAGACCACATTAGCATTTTCCATAGGCGACCATTATAACGTTTCCTTCATTTCCTATTAATCTTGATCAGCTCTCTTATTGACAATGTCACAGCATATTTACCCTCCATAGACAGAGGTTCAGTGAAAAATTCGTGAACTTTTAATACCTCAGGCTCCCACAAAGTTCATTCAAACCTTACACCCCTCCATTTCTGCTTGAACCACCCACGGATTGCCCCTGATTACATCACCAAGCAAAATGACAAATGTATTAATACGCAGAAATGCACCGAATGACACCTGTCGTAATTTGACAGCTCTGATGTCACGCTGCACAAAAACGTCATTTATAATCACCCCACACTACATATGTGCTCACAGAAATTCAGACAACGTGCATAATGCTGCTTTTATAAGGTACTCTGCGGTCTGGCGGACGTGCACATTTTGGTGGTCTTACGCCAAATAGATTGGCCGAAAACGTCAAAAGTTCACAAAAATTAGTCATACATCAAGAATGACATATAGCTAGATTAAGTGTCTAGGGAAATTTACGCCATCTCGGTAATAATTATAATATGCGTCTTCAAACGTTGCACCCCTCCAAGATAAATAGCACCGTCTGCGGGTTGAAACACGTTTATTCAGAAACCGATAATAGATCAGACGTTTGCCTGAAACTAATGGCACTGCACAAAACAAACAGTCCACCACAGTCTCTTAACGATATGACAGTAACACATAGAGAATATTGAAGATATATATTTGTTGACAATTGTTTTACAAAATGTTGTAAATTTCACCATAAAAATGCAAAAATCATATTTTTGAACAGCATATTTTCGAACACGCAAAGTTCTAAATTTCACGAATTTCTGTATATCATAATGCTCACCAACTTTGCTTAATTGTATGCTGCAATTATGAACTGTACGTCGTTTATATATGCGTCCCGAGGAGGGCTCAGAATCATAGGCCAGTTTCTCATAAAATTTCGCAGTATTGAAAGGCCAGGCAGCGTCTTTCGATGGTAATTTCAATTCAATTGTATGTAGAACGCTGAAATGTGGGATATACATTCAGGAATATACACGTTACATGATGGAAGCATATTCGTGATACACAGTAGAACGTATCTCTTGCGTCAAACAAATTATCACCCTACCCCCCTTGCAATAAGCCGCACTTTACTCGGGCGCAACCCATTATATTAGACAGAGACACTTCAATTACCATCACACGTCGTTTATTTTGCCACAAATTATTTCACTGGTGTACATACACTATTGAAGACATCAGATACAGCTGGTAGATTAGTTAATGTCAGAAAAAAATGTTGGCCAGTGACACCATAGACACGTGGCAAATGTTGAATAGACAGTTGCGGCACCCTCTGCCGTAACTTGATCGCTGTAAACGCATTCATTGTGTTAATAATGTTGTTACTAAAACATATCCAGATTGCTTTTAGTGCATTAAAGAGCATCTTAGATGTTGACAATTCGGATAGAACATTCAAATTACCAGTGATTTATATAGTTTCTTATCAGACTATATATCACTTATGCATATGATTAGTTTAAGCTGACATGTCATACGCAAATATCTGTATAATTCGGTTATGTTACAGCTGAAAAGTGCAAGACTGTAGACAGGGATGGTGTGTTAGTTCTTGTAGACAATTTCAAAATACTGACACTTCTGTTAGGTGCCCAATTTTAGTTGGTATGAGCATCAATGAACCTATTCGGATTACGGCAGTCGGGGCATACTTGGATAACATGCGCTGCTTTCTTATTCTCAGTCACATCTGGGGTATATTTAAATATATTCTCAATTGTGTTCGGTGTTTCAGTTAGGGTATATATGTCGCTAAAATGAGCAGGTGAAAGGTGGTTAATTTGTAGACGCGCGTGGACAATCCGCTTCATTCGGCGACCAACAATTGACTAAAACAGAGGCTGCGTTTAAGGGGTGGGGGTGTAATCAAATGTCCTTTGCTCGCCCGTTGATGCTTATTTTGTGTTCTAAATGCGACACAAGCAAGCATCACATAATTAGGATTAACAAATAGGAAGCTATCGGATGTTCATTTTAGTATTTGTTATTAAGAAACACGCATTTGTAGATGTCGCATACCCAGTATAAGTAATGTAATAGCAGCTAAACTCATCGTACTGGAAGTATGTCGTTAATGTGGCGCATTTTTAAAAATACGAAACAAATTATTCACGCTCTTGAACAGGGACACATGAAGCACAAACTCATGCTTTCTTCATTATAGGATATTACGCATAGTGTGTAAAATGTAGCGTGTAACTTCCACATAACCAATATTATCAGTGTATTTTCCTTGCATATCACGCGGTAACTAGCTTGCTAATTACTTCTAATAACTCTCCTAGATGGAGCATTATCAGTAAATAATGACTCCATTGTATTCCAGTCAATAGCAACTTCAAATGAAGCAAAACAACAACCTCACGCATCGCTCAAACTATGTTTTCGTGCCTCTTATGTCAAAACGGCCGTTTTTCAATTAGGCGTAAGACCACATTAGCATTTTCCATAGGCGACCATTATAACGTTTCCTTCATTTCCTATTAATCTTGATCAGCTCTCTTATTGACAATGTCACAGCATATTTACCCTCCATAGACAGAGGTTCAGTGAAAAATTCGTGAACTTTTAATACCTCAGGCTCCCACAAAGTTCATTCAAACCTTACACCCCTCCATTTCTGCTTGAACCACCCACGGATTGCCCCTGATTACATCACCAAGCAAAATGACAAATGTATTAATACGCAGAAATGCACCGAATGACACCTGTCGTAATTTGACAGCTCTGATGTCACGCTGCACAAAAACGTCATTTATAATCACCCCACACTACATATGTGCTCACAGAAATTCAGACAACGTGCATAATGCTGCTTTTATAAGGTACTCTGCGGTCTGGCGGACGTGCACATTTTGGTGGTCTTACGCCAAATAGATTGGCCGAAAACGTCAAAAGTTCACAAAAATTAGTCATACATCAAGAATGACATATAGCTAGATTAAGTGTCTAGGGAAATTTACGCCATCTCGGTAATAATTATAATATGCGTCTTCAAACGTTGCACCCCTCCAAGATAAATAGCACCGTCTGCGGGTTGAAACACGTTTATTCAGAAACCGATAATAGATCAGACGTTTGCCTGAAACTAATGGCACTGCACAAAACAAACAGTCCACCACAGTCTCTTAACGATATGACAGTAACACATAGAGAATATTGAAGATATATATTTGTTGACAATTGTTTTACAAAATGTTGTAAATTTCACCATAAAAATGCAAAAATCATATTTTTGAACAGCATATTTTCGAACACGCAAAGTTCTAAATTTCACGAATTTCTGTATATCATAATGCTCACCAACTTTGCTTAATTGTATGCTGCAATTATGAACTGTACGTCGTTTATATATGCGTCCCGAGGAGGGCTCAGAATCATAGGCCAGTTTCTCATAAAATTTCGCAGTATTGAAAGGCCAGGCAGCGTCTTTCGATGGTAATTTCAATTCAATTGTATGTAGAACGCTGAAATGTGGGATATACATTCAGGAATATACACGTTACATGATGGAAGCATATTCGTGATACACAGTAGAACGTATCTCTTGCGTCAAACAAATTATCACCCTACCCCCCTTGCAATAAGCCGCACTTTACTCGGGCGCAACCCATTATATTAGACAGAGACACTTCAATTACCATCACACGTCGTTTATTTTGCCACAAATTATTTCACTGGTGTACATACACTATTGAAGACATCAGATACAGCTGGTAGATTAGTTAATGTCAGAAAAAAATGTTGGCCAGTGACACCATAGACACGTGGCAAATGTTGAATAGACAGTTGCGGCACCCTCTGCCGCAACTTGATCGCTGTAAACGCATTCATTGTGTTAATAATGTTGTTACTAAAACATATCCAGATTGCTTTTAGTGCATTAAAGAGCATCTTAGATGTTGACAATTCGGATAGAACATTCAAATTACCAGTGATTTATATAGTTTCTTATCAGACTATATATCACTTATGCATATGATTAGTTTAAGCTGACATGTCATACGCAAATATCTGTATAATTCGGTTATGTTACAGCTGAAAAGTGCAAGACTGTAGACAGGGATGGTGTGTTAGTTCTTGTAGACAATTTCAAAATACTGACACTTCTGTTAGGTGCCCAATTTTAGTTGGTATGAGCATCAATGAACCTATTCGGATTACGGCAGTCGGGGCATACTTGGATAACATGCGCTGCTTTCTTATTCTCAGTCACATCTGGGGTATATTTAAATATATTCTCAATTGTGTTCGGTGTTTCAGTTAGGGTATATATGTCGCTAAAATGAGCAGGTGAAAGGTGGTTAATTTGTAGACGCGCGTGGACAATCCGCTTCATTCGGCGACCAACAATTGACTAAAACAGAGGCTGCGTTTAAGGGGTGGGGGTGTAATCAAATGTCCTTTGCTCGCCCGTTGATGCTTATTTTGTGTTCTAAATGCGACACAAGCAAGCATCACATAATTAGGATTAACAAATAGGAAGCTATCGGATGTTCATTTTAGTATTTGTTATTAAGAAACACGCATTTGTAGATGTCGCATACCCAGTATAAGTAATGTAATAGCAGCTAAACTCATCGTACTGGAAGTATGTCGTTAATGTGGCGCATTTTTAAAAATACGAAACAAATTATTCACGCTCTTGAACAGGGACACATGAAGCACAAACTCATGCTTTCTTCATTATAGGATATTACGCATAGTGTGTAAAATGTAGCGTGTAACTTCCACATAACCAATATTATCAGTGTATTTTCCTTGCATATCACGCGGTAACTAGCTTGCTAATTACTTCTAATAACTCTCCTAGATGGAGCATTATCAGTAAATAATGACTCCATTGTATTCCAGTCAATAGCAACTTCAAATGAAGCAAAACAACAACCTCACGCATCGCTCAAACTATGTTTTCGTGCCTCTTATGTCAAAACGGCCGTTTTTCAATTAGGCGTAAGACCACATTAGCATTTTCCATAGGCGACCATTATAACGTTTCCTTCATTTCCTATTAATCTTGATCAGCTCTCTTATTGACAATGTCACAGCATATTTACCCTCCATAGACAGAGGTTCAGTGAAAAATTCGTGAACTTTTAATACCTCAGGCTCCCACAAAGTTCATTCAAACCTTACACCCCTCCATTTCTGCTTGAACCACCCACGGATTGCCCCTGATTACATCACCAAGCAAAATGACAAATGTATTAATACGCAGAAATGCACCGAATGACACCTGTCGTAATTTGACAGCTCTGATGTCACGCTGCACAAAAACGTCATTTATAATCACCCCACACTACATATGTGCTCACAGAAATTCAGACAACGTGCATAATGCTGCTTTTATAAGGTACTCTGCGGTCTGGCGGACGTGCACATTTTGGTGGTCTTACGCCAAATAGATTGGCCGAAAACGTCAAAAGTTCACAAAAATTAGTCATACATCAAGAATGACATATAGCTAGATTAAGTGTCTAGGGAAATTTACGCCATCTCGGTAATAATTATAATATGCGTCTTCAAACGTTGCACCCCTCCAAGATAAATAGCACCGTCTGCGGGTTGAAACACGTTTATTCAGAAACCGATAATAGATCAGACGTTTGCCTGAAACTAATGGCACTGCACAAAACAAACAGTCCACCACAGTCTCTTAACGATATGACAGTAACACATAGAGAATATTGAAGATATATATTTGTTGACAATTGTTTTACAAAATGTTGTAAATTTCACCATAAAAATGCAAAAATCATATTTTTGAACAGCATATTTTCGAACACGCAAAGTTCTAAATTTCACGAATTTCTGTATATCATAATGCTCACCAACTTTGCTTAATTGTATGCTGCAATTATGAACTGTACGTCGTTTATATATGCGTCCCGAGGAGGGCTCAGAATCATAGGCCAGTTTCTCATAAAATTTCGCAGTATTGAAAGGCCAGGCAGCGTCTTTCGATGGTAATTTCAATTCAATTGTATGTAGAACGCTGAAATGTGGGATATACATTCAGGAATATACACGTTACATGATGGAAGCATATTCGTGATACACAGTAGAACGTATCTCTTGCGTCAAACAAATTATCACCCTACCCCCCTTGCAATAAGCCGCACTTTACTCGGGCGCAACCCATTATATTAGACAGAGACACTTCAATTACCATCACACGTCGTTTATTTTGCCACAAATTATTTCACTGGTGTACATACACTATTGAAGACATCAGATACAGCTGGTAGATTAGTTAATGTCAGAAAAAAATGTTGGCCAGTGACACCATAGACACGTGGCAAATGTTGAATAGACAGTTGCGGCACCCTCTGCCGTAACTTGATCGCTGTAAACGCATTCATTGTGTTAATAATGTTGTTACTAAAACATATCCAGATTGCTTTTAGTGCATTAAAGAGCATCTTAGATGTTGACAATTCGGATAGAACATTCAAATTACCAGTGATTTATATAGTTTCTTATCAGACTATATATCACTTATGCATATGATTAGTTTAAGCTGACATGTCATACGCAAATATCTGTATAATTCGGTTATGTTACAGCTGAAAAGTGCAAGACTGTAGACAGGGATGGTGTGTTAGTTCTTGTAGACAATTTCAAAATACTGACACTTCTGTTAGGTGCCCAATTTTAGTTGGTATGAGCATCAATGAACCTATTCGGATTACGGCAGTCGGGGCATACTTGGATAACATGCGCTGCTTTCTTATTCTCAGTCACATCTGGGGTATATTTAAATATATTCTCAATTGTGTTCGGTGTTTCAGTTAGGGTATATATGTCGCTAAAATGAGCAGGTGAAAGGTGGTTAATTTGTAGACGCGCGTGGACAATCCGCTTCATTCGGCGACCAACAATTGACTAAAACAGAGGCTGCGTTTAAGGGGTGGGGGTGTAATCAAATGTCCTTTGCTCGCCCGTTGATGCTTATTTTGTGTTCTAAATGCGACACAAGCAAGCATCACATAATTAGGATTAACAAATAGGAAGCTATCGGATGTTCATTTTAGTATTTGTTATTAAGAAACACGCATTTGTAGATGTCGCATACCCAGTATAAGTAATGTAATAGCAGCTAAACTCATCGTACTGGAAGTATGTCGTTAATGTGGCGCATTTTTAAAAATACGAAACAAATTATTCACGCTCTTGAACAGGGACACATGAAGCACAAACTCATGCTTTCTTCATTATAGGATATTACGCATAGTGTGTAAAATGTAGCGTGTAACTTCCACATAACCAATATTATCAGTGTATTTTCCTTGCATATCACGCGGTAACTAGCTTGCTAATTACTTCTAATAACTCTCCTAGATGGAGCATTATCAGTAAATAATGACTCCATTGTATTCCAGTCAATAGCAACTTCAAATGAAGCAAAACAACAACCTCACGCATCGCTCAAACTATGTTTTCGTGCCTCTTATGTCAAAACGGCCGTTTTTCAATTAGGCGTAAGACCACATTAGCATTTTCCATAGGCGACCATTATAACGTTTCCTTCATTTCCTATTAATCTTGATCAGCTCTCTTATTGACAATGTCACAGCATATTTACCCTCCATAGACAGAGGTTCAGTGAAAAATTCGTGAACTTTTAATACCTCAGGCTCCCACAAAGTTCATTCAAACCTTACACCCCTCCATTTCTGCTTGAACCACCCACGGATTGCCCCTGATTACATCACCAAGCAAAATGACAAATGTATTAATACGCAGAAATGCACCGAATGACACCTGTCGTAATTTGACAGCTCTGATGTCACGCTGCACAAAAACGTCATTTATAATCACCCCACACTACATATGTGCTCACAGAAATTCAGACAACGTGCATAATGCTGCTTTTATAAGGTACTCTGCGGTCTGGCGGACGTGCACATTTTGGTGGTCTTACGCCAAATAGATTGGCCGAAAACGTCAAAAGTTCACAAAAATTAGTCATACATCAAGAATGACATATAGCTAGATTAAGTGTCTAGGGAAATTTACGCCATCTCGGTAATAATTATAATATGCGTCTTCAAACGTTGCACCCCTCCAAGATAAATAGCACCGTCTGCGGGTTGAAACACGTTTATTCAGAAACCGATAATAGATCAGACGTTTGCCTGAAACTAATGGCACTGCACAAAACAAACAGTCCACCACAGTCTCTTAACGATATGACAGTAACACATAGAGAATATTGAAGATATATATTTGTTGACAATTGTTTTACAAAATGTTGTAAATTTCACCATAAAAATGCAAAAATCATATTTTTGAACAGCATATTTTCGAACACGCAAAGTTCTAAATTTCACGAATTTCTGTATATCATAATGCTCACCAACTTTGCTTAATTGTATGCTGCAATTATGAACTGTACGTCGTTTATATATGCGTCCCGAGGAGGGCTCAGAATCATAGGCCAGTTTCTCATAAAATTTCGCAGTATTGAAAGGCCAGGCAGCGTCTTTCGATGGTAATTTCAATTCAATTGTATGTAGAACGCTGAAATGTGGGATATACATTCAGGAATATACACGTTACATGATGGAAGCATATTCGTGATACACAGTAGAACGTATCTCTTGCGTCAAACAAATTATCACCCTACCCCCCTTGCAATAAGCCGCACTTTACTCGGGCGCAACCCATTATATTAGACAGAGACACTTCAATTACCATCACACGTCGTTTATTTTGCCACAAATTATTTCACTGGTGTACATACACTATTGAAGACATCAGATACAGCTGGTAGATTAGTTAATGTCAGAAAAAAATGTTGGCCAGTGACACCATAGACACGTGGCAAATGTTGAATAGACAGTTGCGGCACCCTCTGCCGCAACTTGATCGCTGTAAACGCATTCATTGTGTTAATAATGTTGTTACTAAAACATATCCAGATTGCTTTTAGTGCATTAAAGAGCATCTTAGATGTTGACAATTCGGATAGAACATTCAAATTACCAGTGATTTATATAGTTTCTTATCAGACTATATATCACTTATGCATATGATTAGTTTAAGCTGACATGTCATACGCAAATATCTGTATAATTCGGTTATGTTACAGCTGAAAAGTGCAAGACTGTAGACAGGGATGGTGTGTTAGTTCTTGTAGACAATTTCAAAATACTGACACTTCTGTTAGGTGCCCAATTTTAGTTGGTATGAGCATCAATGAACCTATTCGGATTACGGCAGTCGGGGCATACTTGGATAACATGCGCTGCTTTCTTATTCTCAGTCACATCTGGGGTATATTTAAATATATTCTCAATTGTGTTCGGTGTTTCAGTTAGGGTATATATGTCGCTAAAATGAGCAGGTGAAAGGTGGTTAATTTGTAGACGCGCGTGGACAATCCGCTTCATTCGGCGACCAACAATTGACTAAAACAGAGGCTGCGTTTAAGGGGTGGGGGTGTAATCAAATGTCCTTTGCTCGCCCGTTGATGCTTATTTTGTGTTCTAAATGCGACACAAGCAAGCATCACATAATTAGGATTAACAAATAGGAAGCTATCGGATGTTCATTTTAGTATTTGTTATTAAGAAACACGCATTTGTAGATGTCGCATACCCAGTATAAGTAATGTAATAGCAGCTAAACTCATCGTACTGGAAGTATGTCGTTAATGTGGCGCATTTTTAAAAATACGAAACAAATTATTCACGCTCTTGAACAGGGACACATGAAGCACAAACTCATGCTTTCTTCATTATAGGATATTACGCATAGTGTGTAAAATGTAGCGTGTAACTTCCACATAACCAATATTATCAGTGTATTTTCCTTGCATATCACGCGGTAACTAGCTTGCTAATTACTTCTAATAACTCTCCTAGATGGAGCATTATCAGTAAATAATGACTCCATTGTATTCCAGTCAATAGCAACTTCAAATGAAGCAAAACAACAACCTCACGCATCGCTCAAACTATGTTTTCGTGCCTCTTATGTCAAAACGGCCGTTTTTCAATTAGGCGTAAGACCACATTAGCATTTTCCATAGGCGACCATTATAACGTTTCCTTCATTTCCTATTAATCTTGATCAGCTCTCTTATTGACAATGTCACAGCATATTTACCCTCCATAGACAGAGGTTCAGTGAAAAATTCGTGAACTTTTAATACCTCAGGCTCCCACAAAGTTCATTCAAACCTTACACCCCTCCATTTCTGCTTGAACCACCCACGGATTGCCCCTGATTACATCACCAAGCAAAATGACAAATGTATTAATACGCAGAAATGCACCGAATGACACCTGTCGTAATTTGACAGCTCTGATGTCACGCTGCACAAAAACGTCATTTATAATCACCCCACACTACATATGTGCTCACAGAAATTCAGACAACGTGCATAATGCTGCTTTTATAAGGTACTCTGCGGTCTGGCGGACGTGCACATTTTGGTGGTCTTACGCCAAATAGATTGGCCGAAAACGTCAAAAGTTCACAAAAATTAGTCATACATCAAGAATGACATATAGCTAGATTAAGTGTCTAGGGAAATTTACGCCATCTCGGTAATAATTATAATATGCGTCTTCAAACGTTGCACCCCTCCAAGATAAATAGCACCGTCTGCGGGTTGAAACACGTTTATTCAGAAACCGATAATAGATCAGACGTTTGCCTGAAACTAATGGCACTGCACAAAACAAACAGTCCACCACAGTCTCTTAACGATATGACAGTAACACATAGAGAATATTGAAGATATATATTTGTTGACAATTGTTTTACAAAATGTTGTAAATTTCACCATAAAAATGCAAAAATCATATTTTTGAACAGCATATTTTCGAACACGCAAAGTTCTAAATTTCACGAATTTCTGTATATCATAATGCTCACCAACTTTGCTTAATTGTATGCTGCAATTATGAACTGTACGTCGTTTATATATGCGTCCCGAGGAGGGCTCAGAATCATAGGCCAGTTTCTCATAAAATTTCGCAGTATTGAAAGGCCAGGCAGCGTCTTTCGATGGTAATTTCAATTCAATTGTATGTAGAACGCTGAAATGTGGGATATACATTCAGGAATATACACGTTACATGATGGAAGCATATTCGTGATACACAGTAGAACGTATCTCTTGCGTCAAACAAATTATCACCCTACCCCCCTTGCAATAAGCCGCACTTTACTCGGGCGCAACCCATTATATTAGACAGAGACACTTCAATTACCATCACACGTCGTTTATTTTGCCACAAATTATTTCACTGGTGTACATACACTATTGAAGACATCAGATACAGCTGGTAGATTAGTTAATGTCAGAAAAAAATGTTGGCCAGTGACACCATAGACACGTGGCAAATGTTGAATAGACAGTTGCGGCACCCTCTGCCGCAACTTGATCGCTGTAAACGCATTCATTGTGTTAATAATGTTGTTACTAAAACATATCCAGATTGCTTTTAGTGCATTAAAGAGCATCTTAGATGTTGACAATTCGGATAGAACATTCAAATTACCAGTGATTTATATAGTTTCTTATCAGACTATATATCACTTATGCATATGATTAGTTTAAGCTGACATGTCATACGCAAATATCTGTATAATTCGGTTATGTTACAGCTGAAAAGTGCAAGACTGTAGACAGGGATGGTGTGTTAGTTCTTGTAGACAATTTCAAAATACTGACACTTCTGTTAGGTGCCCAATTTTAGTTGGTATGAGCATCAATGAACCTATTCGGATTACGGCAGTCGGGGCATACTTGGATAACATGCGCTGCTTTCTTATTCTCAGTCACATCTGGGGTATATTTAAATATATTCTCAATTGTGTTCGGTGTTTCAGTTAGGGTATATATGTCGCTAAAATGAGCAGGTGAAAGGTGGTTAATTTGTAGACGCGCGTGGACAATCCGCTTCATTCGGCGACCAACAATTGACTAAAACAGAGGCTGCGTTTAAGGGGTGGGGGTGTAATCAAATGTCCTTTGCTCGCCCGTTGATGCTTATTTTGTGTTCTAAATGCGACACAAGCAAGCATCACATAATTAGGATTAACAAATAGGAAGCTATCGGATGTTCATTTTAGTATTTGTTATTAAGAAACACGCATTTGTAGATGTCGCATACCCAGTATAAGTAATGTAATAGCAGCTAAACTCATCGTACTGGAAGTATGTCGTTAATGTGGCGCATTTTTAAAAATACGAAACAAATTATTCACGCTCTTGAACAGGGACACATGAAGCACAAACTCATGCTTTCTTCATTATAGGATATTACGCATAGTGTGTAAAATGTAGCGTGTAACTTCCACATAACCAATATTATCAGTGTATTTTCCTTGCATATCACGCGGTAACTAGCTTGCTAATTACTTCTAATAACTCTCCTAGATGGAGCATTATCAGTAAATAATGACTCCATTGTATTCCAGTCAATAGCAACTTCAAATGAAGCAAAACAACAACCTCACGCATCGCTCAAACTATGTTTTCGTGCCTCTTATGTCAAAACGGCCGTTTTTCAATTAGGCGTAAGACCACATTAGCATTTTCCATAGGCGACCATTATAACGTTTCCTTCATTTCCTATTAATCTTGATCAGCTCTCTTATTGACAATGTCACAGCATATTTACCCTCCATAGACAGAGGTTCAGTGAAAAATTCGTGAACTTTTAATACCTCAGGCTCCCACAAAGTTCATTCAAACCTTACACCCCTCCATTTCTGCTTGAACCACCCACGGATTGCCCCTGATTACATCACCAAGCAAAATGACAAATGTATTAATACGCAGAAATGCACCGAATGACACCTGTCGTAATTTGACAGCTCTGATGTCACGCTGCACAAAAACGTCATTTATAATCACCCCACACTACATATGTGCTCACAGAAATTCAGACAACGTGCATAATGCTGCTTTTATAAGGTACTCTGCGGTCTGGCGGACGTGCACATTTTGGTGGTCTTACGCCAAATAGATTGGCCGAAAACGTCAAAAGTTCACAAAAATTAGTCATACATCAAGAATGACATATAGCTAGATTAAGTGTCTAGGGAAATTTACGCCATCTCGGTAATAATTATAATATGCGTCTTCAAACGTTGCACCCCTCCAAGATAAATAGCACCGTCTGCGGGTTGAAACACGTTTATTCAGAAACCGATAATAGATCAGACGTTTGCCTGAAACTAATGGCACTGCACAAAACAAACAGTCCACCACAGTCTCTTAACGATATGACAGTAACACATAGAGAATATTGAAGATATATATTTGTTGACAATTGTTTTACAAAATGTTGTAAATTTCACCATAAAAATGCAAAAATCATATTTTTGAACAGCATATTTTCGAACACGCAAAGTTCTAAATTTCACGAATTTCTGTATATCATAATGCTCACCAACTTTGCTTAATTGTATGCTGCAATTATGAACTGTACGTCGTTTATATATGCGTCCCGAGGAGGGCTCAGAATCATAGGCCAGTTTCTCATAAAATTTCGCAGTATTGAAAGGCCAGGCAGCGTCTTTCGATGGTAATTTCAATTCAATTGTATGTAGAACGCTGAAATGTGGGATATACATTCAGGAATATACACGTTACATGATGGAAGCATATTCGTGATACACAGTAGAACGTATCTCTTGCGTCAAACAAATTATCACCCTACCCCCCTTGCAATAAGCCGCACTTTACTCGGGCGCAACCCATTATATTAGACAGAGACACTTCAATTACCATCACACGTCGTTTATTTTGCCACAAATTATTTCACTGGTGTACATACACTATTGAAGACATCAGATACAGCTGGTAGATTAGTTAATGTCAGAAAAAAATGTTGGCCAGTGACACCATAGACACGTGGCAAATGTTGAATAGACAGTTGCGGCACCCTCTGCCGCAACTTGATCGCTGTAAACGCATTCATTGTGTTAATAATGTTGTTACTAAAACATATCCAGATTGCTTTTAGTGCATTAAAGAGCATCTTAGATGTTGACAATTCGGATAGAACATTCAAATTACCAGTGATTTATATAGTTTCTTATCAGACTATATATCACTTATGCATATGATTAGTTTAAGCTGACATGTCATACGCAAATATCTGTATAATTCGGTTATGTTACAGCTGAAAAGTGCAAGACTGTAGACAGGGATGGTGTGTTAGTTCTTGTAGACAATTTCAAAATACTGACACTTCTGTTAGGTGCCCAATTTTAGTTGGTATGAGCATCAATGAACCTATTCGGATTACGGCAGTCGGGGCATACTTGGATAACATGCGCTGCTTTCTTATTCTCAGTCACATCTGGGGTATATTTAAATATATTCTCAATTGTGTTCGGTGTTTCAGTTAGGGTATATATGTCGCTAAAATGAGCAGGTGAAAGGTGGTTAATTTGTAGACGCGCGTGGACAATCCGCTTCATTCGGCGACCAACAATTGACTAAAACAGAGGCTGCGTTTAAGGGGTGGGGGTGTAATCAAATGTCCTTTGCTCGCCCGTTGATGCTTATTTTGTGTTCTAAATGCGACACAAGCAAGCATCACATAATTAGGATTAACAAATAGGAAGCTATCGGATGTTCATTTTAGTATTTGTTATTAAGAAACACGCATTTGTAGATGTCGCATACCCAGTATAAGTAATGTAATAGCAGCTAAACTCATCGTACTGGAAGTATGTCGTTAATGTGGCGCATTTTTAAAAATACGAAACAAATTATTCACGCTCTTGAACAGGGACACATGAAGCACAAACTCATGCTTTCTTCATTATAGGATATTACGCATAGTGTGTAAAATGTAGCGTGTAACTTCCACATAACCAATATTATCAGTGTATTTTCCTTGCATATCACGCGGTAACTAGCTTGCTAATTACTTCTAATAACTCTCCTAGATGGAGCATTATCAGTAAATAATGACTCCATTGTATTCCAGTCAATAGCAACTTCAAATGAAGCAAAACAACAACCTCACGCATCGCTCAAACTATGTTTTCGTGCCTCTTATGTCAAAACGGCCGTTTTTCAATTAGGCGTAAGACCACATTAGCATTTTCCATAGGCGACCATTATAACGTTTCCTTCATTTCCTATTAATCTTGATCAGCTCTCTTATTGACAATGTCACAGCATATTTACCCTCCATAGACAGAGGTTCAGTGAAAAATTCGTGAACTTTTAATACCTCAGGCTCCCACAAAGTTCATTCAAACCTTACACCCCTCCATTTCTGCTTGAACCACCCACGGATTGCCCCTGATTACATCACCAAGCAAAATGACAAATGTATTAATACGCAGAAATGCACCGAATGACACCTGTCGTAATTTGACAGCTCTGATGTCACGCTGCACAAAAACGTCATTTATAATCACCCCACACTACATATGTGCTCACAGAAATTCAGACAACGTGCATAATGCTGCTTTTATAAGGTACTCTGCGGTCTGGCGGACGTGCACATTTTGGTGGTCTTACGCCAAATAGATTGGCCGAAAACGTCAAAAGTTCACAAAAATTAGTCATACATCAAGAATGACATATAGCTAGATTAAGTGTCTAGGGAAATTTACGCCATCTCGGTAATAATTATAATATGCGTCTTCAAACGTTGCACCCCTCCAAGATAAATAGCACCGTCTGCGGGTTGAAACACGTTTATTCAGAAACCGATAATAGATCAGACGTTTGCCTGAAACTAATGGCACTGCACAAAACAAACAGTCCACCACAGTCTCTTAACGATATGACAGTAACACATAGAGAATATTGAAGATATATATTTGTTGACAATTGTTTTACAAAATGTTGTAAATTTCACCATAAAAATGCAAAAATCATATTTTTGAACAGCATATTTTCGAACACGCAAAGTTCTAAATTTCACGAATTTCTGTATATCATAATGCTCACCAACTTTGCTTAATTGTATGCTGCAATTATGAACTGTACGTCGTTTATATATGCGTCCCGAGGAGGGCTCAGAATCATAGGCCAGTTTCTCATAAAATTTCGCAGTATTGAAAGGCCAGGCAGCGTCTTTCGATGGTAATTTCAATTCAATTGTATGTAGAACGCTGAAATGTGGGATATACATTCAGGAATATACACGTTACATGATGGAAGCATATTCGTGATACACAGTAGAACGTATCTCTTGCGTCAAACAAATTATCACCCTACCCCCCTTGCAATAAGCCGCACTTTACTCGGGCGCAACCCATTATATTAGACAGAGACACTTCAATTACCATCACACGTCGTTTATTTTGCCACAAATTATTTCACTGGTGTACATACACTATTGAAGACATCAGATACAGCTGGTAGATTAGTTAATGTCAGAAAAAAATGTTGGCCAGTGACACCATAGACACGTGGCAAATGTTGAATAGACAGTTGCGGCACCCTCTGCCGTAACTTGATCGCTGTAAACGCATTCATTGTGTTAATAATGTTGTTACTAAAACATATCCAGATTGCTTTTAGTGCATTAAAGAGCATCTTAGATGTTGACAATTCGGATAGAACATTCAAATTACCAGTGATTTATATAGTTTCTTATCAGACTATATATCACTTATGCATATGATTAGTTTAAGCTGACATGTCATACGCAAATATCTGTATAATTCGGTTATGTTACAGCTGAAAAGTGCAAGACTGTAGACAGGGATGGTGTGTTAGTTCTTGTAGACAATTTCAAAATACTGACACTTCTGTTAGGTGCCCAATTTTAGTTGGTATGAGCATCAATGAACCTATTCGGATTACGGCAGTCGGGGCATACTTGGATAACATGCGCTGCTTTCTTATTCTCAGTCACATCTGGGGTATATTTAAATATATTCTCAATTGTGTTCGGTGTTTCAGTTAGGGTATATATGTCGCTAAAATGAGCAGGTGAAAGGTGGTTAATTTGTAGACGCGCGTGGACAATCCGCTTCATTCGGCGACCAACAATTGACTAAAACAGAGGCTGCGTTTAAGGGGTGGGGGTGTAATCAAATGTCCTTTGCTCGCCCGTTGATGCTTATTTTGTGTTCTAAATGCGACACAAGCAAGCATCACATAATTAGGATTAACAAATAGGAAGCTATCGGATGTTCATTTTAGTATTTGTTATTAAGAAACACGCATTTGTAGATGTCGCATACCCAGTATAAGTAATGTAATAGCAGCTAAACTCATCGTACTGGAAGTATGTCGTTAATGTGGCGCATTTTTAAAAATACGAAACAAATTATTCACGCTCTTGAACAGGGACACATGAAGCACAAACTCATGCTTTCTTCATTATAGGATATTACGCATAGTGTGTAAAATGTAGCGTGTAACTTCCACATAACCAATATTATCAGTGTATTTTCCTTGCATATCACGCGGTAACTAGCTTGCTAATTACTTCTAATAACTCTCCTAGATGGAGCATTATCAGTAAATAATGACTCCATTGTATTCCAGTCAATAGCAACTTCAAATGAAGCAAAACAACAACCTCACGCATCGCTCAAACTATGTTTTCGTGCCTCTTATGTCAAAACGGCCGTTTTTCAATTAGGCGTAAGACCACATTAGCATTTTCCATAGGCGACCATTATAACGTTTCCTTCATTTCCTATTAATCTTGATCAGCTCTCTTATTGACAATGTCACAGCATATTTACCCTCCATAGACAGAGGTTCAGTGAAAAATTCGTGAACTTTTAATACCTCAGGCTCCCACAAAGTTCATTCAAACCTTACACCCCTCCATTTCTGCTTGAACCACCCACGGATTGCCCCTGATTACATCACCAAGCAAAATGACAAATGTATTAATACGCAGAAATGCACCGAATGACACCTGTCGTAATTTGACAGCTCTGATGTCACGCTGCACAAAAACGTCATTTATAATCACCCCACACTACATATGTGCTCACAGAAATTCAGACAACGTGCATAATGCTGCTTTTATAAGGTACTCTGCGGTCTGGCGGACGTGCACATTTTGGTGGTCTTACGCCAAATAGATTGGCCGAAAACGTCAAAAGTTCACAAAAATTAGTCATACATCAAGAATGACATATAGCTAGATTAAGTGTCTAGGGAAATTTACGCCATCTCGGTAATAATTATAATATGCGTCTTCAAACGTTGCACCCCTCCAAGATAAATAGCACCGTCTGCGGGTTGAAACACGTTTATTCAGAAACCGATAATAGATCAGACGTTTGCCTGAAACTAATGGCACTGCACAAAAAAAACAGTCCACCACAGTCTCTTAACGATATGACAGTAACACATAGAGAATATTGAAGATATATATTTGTTGACAATTGTTTTACAAAATGTTGTAAATTTCACCATAAAAATGCAAAAATCATATTTTTGAACAGCATATTTTCGAACACGCAAAGTTCTAAATTTCACGAATTTCTGTATATCATAATGCTCACCAACTTTGCTTAATTGTATGCTGCAATTATGAACTGTACGTCGTTTATATATGCGTCCCGAGGAGGGCTCAGAATCATAGGCCAGTTTCTCATAAAATTTCGCAGTATTGAAAGGCCAGGCAGCGTCTTTCGATGGTAATTTCAATTCAATTGTATGTAGAACGCTGAAATGTGGGATATACATTCAGGAATATACACGTTACATGATGGAAGCATATTCGTGATACACAGTAGAACGTATCTCTTGCGTCAAACAAATTATCACCCTACCCCCCTTGCAATAAGCCGCACTTTACTCGGGCGCAACCCATTATATTAGACAGAGACACTTCAATTACCATCACACGTCGTTTATTTTGCCACAAATTATTTCACTGGTGTACATACACTATTGAAGACATCAGATACAGCTGGTAGATTAGTTAATGTCAGAAAAAAATGTTGGCCAGTGACACCATAGACACGTGGCAAATGTTGAATAGACAGTTGCGGCACCCTCTGCCGCAACTTGATCGCTGTAAACGCATTCATTGTGTTAATAATGTTGTTACTAAAACATATCCAGATTGCTTTTAGTGCATTAAAGAGCATCTTAGATGTTGACAATTCGGATAGAACATTCAAATTACCAGTGATTTATATAGTTTCTTATCAGACTATATATCACTTATGCATATGATTAGTTTAAGCTGACATGTCATACGCAAATATCTGTATAATTCGGTTATGTTACAGCTGAAAAGTGCAAGACTGTAGACAGGGATGGTGTGTTAGTTCTTGTAGACAATTTCAAAATACTGACACTTCTGTTAGGTGCCCAATTTTAGTTGGTATGAGCATCAATGAACCTATTCGGATTACGGCAGTCGGGGCATACTTGGATAACATGCGCTGCTTTCTTATTCTCAGTCACATCTGGGGTATATTTAAATATATTCTCAATTGTGTTCGGTGTTTCAGTTAGGGTATATATGTCGCTAAAATGAGCAGGTGAAAGGTGGTTAATTTGTAGACGCGCGTGGACAATCCGCTTCATTCGGCGACCAACAATTGACTAAAACAGAGGCTGCGTTTAAGGGGTGGGGGTGTAATCAAATGTCCTTTGCTCGCCCGTTGATGCTTATTTTGTGTTCTAAATGCGACACAAGCAAGCATCACATAATTAGGATTAACAAATAGGAAGCTATCGGATGTTCATTTTAGTATTTGTTATTAAGAAACACGCATTTGTAGATGTCGCATACCCAGTATAAGTAATGTAATAGCAGCTAAACTCATCGTACTGGAAGTATGTCGTTAATGTGGCGCATTTTTAAAAATACGAAACAAATTATTCACGCTCTTGAACAGGGACACATGAAGCACAAACTCATGCTTTCTTCATTATAGGATATTACGCATAGTGTGTAAAATGTAGCGTGTAACTTCCACATAACCAATATTATCAGTGTATTTTCCTTGCATATCACGCGGTAACTAGCTTGCTAATTACTTCTAATAACTCTCCTAGATGGAGCATTATCAGTAAATAATGACTCCATTGTATTCCAGTCAATAGCAACTTCAAATGAAGCAAAACAACAACCTCACGCATCGCTCAAACTATGTTTTCGTGCCTCTTATGTCAAAACGGCCGTTTTTCAATTAGGCGTAAGACCACATTAGCATTTTCCATAGGCGACCATTATAACGTTTCCTTCATTTCCTATTAATCTTGATCAGCTCTCTTATTGACAATGTCACAGCATATTTACCCTCCATAGACAGAGGTTCAGTGAAAAATTCGTGAACTTTTAATACCTCAGGCTCCCACAAAGTTCATTCAAACCTTACACCCCTCCATTTCTGCTTGAACCACCCACGGATTGCCCCTGATTACATCACCAAGCAAAATGACAAATGTATTAATACGCAGAAATGCACCGAATGACACCTGTCGTAATTTGACAGCTCTGATGTCACGCTGCACAAAAACGTCATTTATAATCACCCCACACTACATATGTGCTCACAGAAATTCAGACAACGTGCATAATGCTGCTTTTATAAGGTACTCTGCGGTCTGGCGGACGTGCACATTTTGGTGGTCTTACGCCAAATAGATTGGCCGAAAACGTCAAAAGTTCACAAAAATTAGTCATACATCAAGAATGACATATAGCTAGATTAAGTGTCTAGGGAAATTTACGCCATCTCGGTAATAATTATAATATGCGTCTTCAAACGTTGCACCCCTCCAAGATAAATAGCACCGTCTGCGGGTTGAAACACGTTTATTCAGAAACCGATAATAGATCAGACGTTTGCCTGAAACTAATGGCACTGCACAAAACAAACAGTCCACCACAGTCTCTTAACGATATGACAGTAACACATAGAGAATATTGAAGATATATATTTGTTGACAATTGTTTTACAAAATGTTGTAAATTTCACCATAAAAATGCAAAAATCATATTTTTGAACAGCATATTTTCGAACACGCAAAGTTCTAAATTTCACGAATTTCTGTATATCATAATGCTCACCAACTTTGCTTAATTGTATGCTGCAATTATGAACTGTACGTCGTTTATATATGCGTCCCGAGGAGGGCTCAGAATCATAGGCCAGTTTCTCATAAAATTTCGCAGTATTGAAAGGCCAGGCAGCGTCTTTCGATGGTAATTTCAATTCAATTGTATGTAGAACGCTGAAATGTGGGATATACATTCAGGAATATACACGTTACATGATGGAAGCATATTCGTGATACACAGTAGAACGTATCTCTTGCGTCAAACAAATTATCACCCTACCCCCCTTGCAATAAGCCGCACTTTACTCGGGCGCAACCCATTATATTAGACAGAGACACTTCAATTACCATCACACGTCGTTTATTTTGCCACAAATTATTTCACTGGTGTACATACACTATTGAAGACATCAGATACAGCTGGTAGATTAGTTAATGTCAGAAAAAAATGTTGGCCAGTGACACCATAGACACGTGGCAAATGTTGAATAGACAGTTGCGGCACCCTCTGCCGTAACTTGATCGCTGTAAACGCATTCATTGTGTTAATAATGTTGTTACTAAAACATATCCAGATTGCTTTTAGTGCATTAAAGAGCATCTTAGATGTTGACAATTCGGATAGAACATTCAAATTACCAGTGATTTATATAGTTTCTTATCAGACTATATATCACTTATGCATATGATTAGTTTAAGCTGACATGTCATACGCAAATATCTGTATAATTCGGTTATGTTACAGCTGAAAAGTGCAAGACTGTAGACAGGGATGGTGTGTTAGTTCTTGTAGACAATTTCAAAATACTGACACTTCTGTTAGGTGCCCAATTTTAGTTGGTATGAGCATCAATGAACCTATTCGGATTACGGCAGTCGGGGCATACTTGGATAACATGCGCTGCTTTCTTATTCTCAGTCACATCTGGGGTATATTTAAATATATTCTCAATTGTGTTCGGTGTTTCAGTTAGGGTATATATGTCGCTAAAATGAGCAGGTGAAAGGTGGTTAATTTGTAGACGCGCGTGGACAATCCGCTTCATTCGGCGACCAACAATTGACTAAAACAGAGGCTGCGTTTAAGGGGTGGGGGTGTAATCAAATGTCCTTTGCTCGCCCGTTGATGCTTATTTTGTGTTCTAAATGCGACACAAGCAAGCATCACATAATTAGGATTAACAAATAGGAAGCTATCGGATGTTCATTTTAGTATTTGTTATTAAGAAACACGCATTTGTAGATGTCGCATACCCAGTATAAGTAATGTAATAGCAGCTAAACTCATCGTACTGGAAGTATGTCGTTAATGTGGCGCATTTTTAAAAATACGAAACAAATTATTCACGCTCTTGAACAGGGACACATGAAGCACAAACTCATGCTTTCTTCATTATAGGATATTACGCATAGTGTGTAAAATGTAGCGTGTAACTTCCACATAACCAATATTATCAGTGTATTTTCCTTGCATATCACGCGGTAACTAGCTTGCTAATTACTTCTAATAACTCTCCTAGATGGAGCATTATCAGTAAATAATGACTCCATTGTATTCCAGTCAATAGCAACTTCAAATGAAGCAAAACAACAACCTCACGCATCGCTCAAACTATGTTTTCGTGCCTCTTATGTCAAAACGGCCGTTTTTCAATTAGGCGTAAGACCACATTAGCATTTTCCATAGGCGACCATTATAACGTTTCCTTCATTTCCTATTAATCTTGATCAGCTCTCTTATTGACAATGTCACAGCATATTTACCCTCCATAGACAGAGGTTCAGTGAAAAATTCGTGAACTTTTAATACCTCAGGCTCCCACAAAGTTCATTCAAACCTTACACCCCTCCATTTCTGCTTGAACCACCCACGGATTGCCCCTGATTACATCACCAAGCAAAATGACAAATGTATTAATACGCAGAAATGCACCGAATGACACCTGTCGTAATTTGACAGCTCTGATGTCACGCTGCACAAAAACGTCATTTATAATCACCCCACACTACATATGTGCTCACAGAAATTCAGACAACGTGCATAATGCTGCTTTTATAAGGTACTCTGCGGTCTGGCGGACGTGCACATTTTGGTGGTCTTACGCCAAATAGATTGGCCGAAAACGTCAAAAGTTCACAAAAATTAGTCATACATCAAGAATGACATATAGCTAGATTAAGTGTCTAGGGAAATTTACGCCATCTCGGTAATAATTATAATATGCGTCTTCAAACGTTGCACCCCTCCAAGATAAATAGCACCGTCTGCGGGTTGAAACACGTTTATTCAGAAACCGATAATAGATCAGACGTTTGCCTGAAACTAATGGCACTGCACAAAACAAACAGTCCACCACAGTCTCTTAACGATATGACAGTAACACATAGAGAATATTGAAGATATATATTTGTTGACAATTGTTTTACAAAATGTTGTAAATTTCACCATAAAAATGCAAAAATCATATTTTTGAACAGCATATTTTCGAACACGCAAAGTTCTAAATTTCACGAATTTCTGTATATCATAATGCTCACCAACTTTGCTTAATTGTATGCTGCAATTATGAACTGTACGTCGTTTATATATGCGTCCCGAGGAGGGCTCAGAATCATAGGCCAGTTTCTCATAAAATTTCGCAGTATTGAAAGGCCAGGCAGCGTCTTTCGATGGTAATTTCAATTCAATTGTATGTAGAACGCTGAAATGTGGGATATACATTCAGGAATATACACGTTACATGATGGAAGCATATTCGTGATACACAGTAGAACGTATCTCTTGCGTCAAACAAATTATCACCCTACCCCCCTTGCAATAAGCCGCACTTTACTCGGGCGCAACCCATTATATTAGACAGAGACACTTCAATTACCATCACACGTCGTTTATTTTGCCACAAATTATTTCACTGGTGTACATACACTATTGAAGACATCAGATACAGCTGGTAGATTAGTTAATGTCAGAAAAAAATGTTGGCCAGTGACACCATAGACACGTGGCAAATGTTGAATAGACAGTTGCGGCACCCTCTGCCGCAACTTGATCGCTGTAAACGCATTCATTGTGTTAATAATGTTGTTACTAAAACATATCCAGATTGCTTTTAGTGCATTAAAGAGCATCTTAGATGTTGACAATTCGGATAGAACATTCAAATTACCAGTGATTTATATAGTTTCTTATCAGACTATATATCACTTATGCATATGATTAGTTTAAGCTGACATGTCATACGCAAATATCTGTATAATTCGGTTATGTTACAGCTGAAAAGTGCAAGACTGTAGACAGGGATGGTGTGTTAGTTCTTGTAGACAATTTCAAAATACTGACACTTCTGTTAGGTGCCCAATTTTAGTTGGTATGAGCATCAATGAACCTATTCGGATTACGGCAGTCGGGGCATACTTGGATAACATGCGCTGCTTTCTTATTCTCAGTCACATCTGGGGTATATTTAAATATATTCTCAATTGTGTTCGGTGTTTCAGTTAGGGTATATATGTCGCTAAAATGAGCAGGTGAAAGGTGGTTAATTTGTAGACGCGCGTGGACAATCCGCTTCATTCGGCGACCAACAATTGACTAAAACAGAGGCTGCGTTTAAGGGGTGGGGGTGTAATCAAATGTCCTTTGCTCGCCCGTTGATGCTTATTTTGTGTTCTAAATGCGACACAAGCAAGCATCACATAATTAGGATTAACAAATAGGAAGCTATCGGATGTTCATTTTAGTATTTGTTATTAAGAAACACGCATTTGTAGATGTCGCATACCCAGTATAAGTAATGTAATAGCAGCTAAACTCATCGTACTGGAAGTATGTCGTTAATGTGGCGCATTTTTAAAAATACGAAACAAATTATTCACGCTCTTGAACAGGGACACATGAAGCACAAACTCATGCTTTCTTCATTATAGGATATTACGCATAGTGTGTAAAATGTAGCGTGTAACTTCCACATAACCAATATTATCAGTGTATTTTCCTTGCATATCACGCGGTAACTAGCTTGCTAATTACTTCTAATAACTCTCCTAGATGGAGCATTATCAGTAAATAATGACTCCATTGTATTCCAGTCAATAGCAACTTCAAATGAAGCAAAACAACAACCTCACGCATCGCTCAAACTATGTTTTCGTGCCTCTTATGTCAAAACGGCCGTTTTTCAATTAGGCGTAAGACCACATTAGCATTTTCCATAGGCGACCATTATAACGTTTCCTTCATTTCCTATTAATCTTGATCAGCTCTCTTATTGACAATGTCACAGCATATTTACCCTCCATAGACAGAGGTTCAGTGAAAAATTCGTGAACTTTTAATACCTCAGGCTCCCACAAAGTTCATTCAAACCTTACACCCCTCCATTTCTGCTTGAACCACCCACGGATTGCCCCTGATTACATCACCAAGCAAAATGACAAATGTATTAATACGCAGAAATGCACCGAATGACACCTGTCGTAATTTGACAGCTCTGATGTCACGCTGCACAAAAACGTCATTTATAATCACCCCACACTACATATGTGCTCACAGAAATTCAGACAACGTGCATAATGCTGCTTTTATAAGGTACTCTGCGGTCTGGCGGACGTGCACATTTTGGTGGTCTTACGCCAAATAGATTGGCCGAAAACGTCAAAAGTTCACAAAAATTAGTCATACATCAAGAATGACATATAGCTAGATTAAGTGTCTAGGGAAATTTACGCCATCTCGGTAATAATTATAATATGCGTCTTCAAACGTTGCACCCCTCCAAGATAAATAGCACCGTCTGCGGGTTGAAACACGTTTATTCAGAAACCGATAATAGATCAGACGTTTGCCTGAAACTAATGGCACTGCACAAAACAAACAGTCCACCACAGTCTCTTAACGATATGACAGTAACACATAGAGAATATTGAAGATATATATTTGTTGACAATTGTTTTACAAAATGTTGTAAATTTCACCATAAAAATGCAAAAATCATATTTTTGAACAGCATATTTTCGAACACGCAAAGTTCTAAATTTCACGAATTTCTGTATATCATAATGCTCACCAACTTTGCTTAATTGTATGCTGCAATTATGAACTGTACGTCGTTTATATATGCGTCCCGAGGAGGGCTCAGAATCATAGGCCAGTTTCTCATAAAATTTCGCAGTATTGAAAGGCCAGGCAGCGTCTTTCGATGGTAATTTCAATTCAATTGTATGTAGAACGCTGAAATGTGGGATATACATTCAGGAATATACACGTTACATGATGGAAGCATATTCGTGATACACAGTAGAACGTATCTCTTGCGTCAAACAAATTATCACCCTACCCCCCTTGCAATAAGCCGCACTTTACTCGGGCGCAACCCATTATATTAGACAGAGACACTTCAATTACCATCACACGTCGTTTATTTTGCCACAAATTATTTCACTGGTGTACATACACTATTGAAGACATCAGATACAGCTGGTAGATTAGTTAATGTCAGAAAAAAATGTTGGCCAGTGACACCATAGACACGTGGCAAATGTTGAATAGACAGTTGCGGCACCCTCTGCCGCAACTTGATCGCTGTAAACGCATTCATTGTGTTAATAATGTTGTTACTAAAACATATCCAGATTGCTTTTAGTGCATTAAAGAGCATCTTAGATGTTGACAATTCGGATAGAACATTCAAATTACCAGTGATTTATATAGTTTCTTATCAGACTATATATCACTTATGCATATGATTAGTTTAAGCTGACATGTCATACGCAAATATCTGTATAATTCGGTTATGTTACAGCTGAAAAGTGCAAGACTGTAGACAGGGATGGTGTGTTAGTTCTTGTAGACAATTTCAAAATACTGACACTTCTGTTAGGTGCCCAATTTTAGTTGGTATGAGCATCAATGAACCTATTCGGATTACGGCAGTCGGGGCATACTTGGATAACATGCGCTGCTTTCTTATTCTCAGTCACATCTGGGGTATATTTAAATATATTCTCAATTGTGTTCGGTGTTTCAGTTAGGGTATATATGTCGCTAAAATGAGCAGGTGAAAGGTGGTTAATTTGTAGACGCGCGTGGACAATCCGCTTCATTCGGCGACCAACAATTGACTAAAACAGAGGCTGCGTTTAAGGGGTGGGGGTGTAATCAAATGTCCTTTGCTCGCCCGTTGATGCTTATTTTGTGTTCTAAATGCGACACAAGCAAGCATCACATAATTAGGATTAACAAATAGGAAGCTATCGGATGTTCATTTTAGTATTTGTTATTAAGAAACACGCATTTGTAGATGTCGCATACCCAGTATAAGTAATGTAATAGCAGCTAAACTCATCGTACTGGAAGTATGTCGTTAATGTGGCGCATTTTTAAAAATACGAAACAAATTATTCACGCTCTTGAACAGGGACACATGAAGCACAAACTCATGCTTTCTTCATTATAGGATATTACGCATAGTGTGTAAAATGTAGCGTGTAACTTCCACATAACCAATATTATCAGTGTATTTTCCTTGCATATCACGCGGTAACTAGCTTGCTAATTACTTCTAATAACTCTCCTAGATGGAGCATTATCAGTAAATAATGACTCCATTGTATTCCAGTCAATAGCAACTTCAAATGAAGCAAAACAACAACCTCACGCATCGCTCAAACTATGTTTTCGTGCCTCTTATGTCAAAACGGCCGTTTTTCAATTAGGCGTAAGACCACATTAGCATTTTCCATAGGCGACCATTATAACGTTTCCTTCATTTCCTATTAATCTTGATCAGCTCTCTTATTGACAATGTCACAGCATATTTACCCTCCATAGACAGAGGTTCAGTGAAAAATTCGTGAACTTTTAATACCTCAGGCTCCCACAAAGTTCATTCAAACCTTACACCCCTCCATTTCTGCTTGAACCACCCACGGATTGCCCCTGATTACATCACCAAGCAAAATGACAAATGTATTAATACGCAGAAATGCACCGAATGACACCTGTCGTAATTTGACAGCTCTGATGTCACGCTGCACAAAAACGTCATTTATAATCACCCCACACTACATATGTGCTCACAGAAATTCAGACAACGTGCATAATGCTGCTTTTATAAGGTACTCTGCGGTCTGGCGGACGTGCACATTTTGGTGGTCTTACGCCAAATAGATTGGCCGAAAACGTCAAAAGTTCACAAAAATTAGTCATACATCAAGAATGACATATAGCTAGATTAAGTGTCTAGGGAAATTTACGCCATCTCGGTAATAATTATAATATGCGTCTTCAAACGTTGCACCCCTCCAAGATAAATAGCACCGTCTGCGGGTTGAAACACGTTTATTCAGAAACCGATAATAGATCAGACGTTTGCCTGAAACTAATGGCACTGCACAAAACAAACAGTCCACCACAGTCTCTTAACGATATGACAGTAACACATAGAGAATATTGAAGATATATATTTGTTGACAATTGTTTTACAAAATGTTGTAAATTTCACCATAAAAATGCAAAAATCATATTTTTGAACAGCATATTTTCGAACACGCAAAGTTCTAAATTTCACGAATTTCTGTATATCATAATGCTCACCAACTTTGCTTAATTGTATGCTGCAATTATGAACTGTACGTCGTTTATATATGCGTCCCGAGGAGGGCTCAGAATCATAGGCCAGTTTCTCATAAAATTTCGCAGTATTGAAAGGCCAGGCAGCGTCTTTCGATGGTAATTTCAATTCAATTGTATGTAGAACGCTGAAATGTGGGATATACATTCAGGAATATACACGTTACATGATGGAAGCATATTCGTGATACACAGTAGAACGTATCTCTTGCGTCAAACAAATTATCACCCTACCCCCCTTGCAATAAGCCGCACTTTACTCGGGCGCAACCCATTATATTAGACAGAGACACTTCAATTACCATCACACGTCGTTTATTTTGCCACAAATTATTTCACTGGTGTACATACACTATTGAAGACATCAGATACAGCTGGTAGATTAGTTAATGTCAGAAAAAAATGTTGGCCAGTGACACCATAGACACGTGGCAAATGTTGAATAGACAGTTGCGGCACCCTCTGCCGCAACTTGATCGCTGTAAACGCATTCATTGTGTTAATAATGTTGTTACTAAAACATATCCAGATTGCTTTTAGTGCATTAAAGAGCATCTTAGATGTTGACAATTCGGATAGAACATTCAAATTACCAGTGATTTATATAGTTTCTTATCAGACTATATATCACTTATGCATATGATTAGTTTAAGCTGACATGTCATACGCAAATATCTGTATAATTCGGTTATGTTACAGCTGAAAAGTGCAAGACTGTAGACAGGGATGGTGTGTTAGTTCTTGTAGACAATTTCAAAATACTGACACTTCTGTTAGGTGCCCAATTTTAGTTGGTATGAGCATCAATGAACCTATTCGGATTACGGCAGTCGGGGCATACTTGGATAACATGCGCTGCTTTCTTATTCTCAGTCACATCTGGGGTATATTTAAATATATTCTCAATTGTGTTCGGTGTTTCAGTTAGGGTATATATGTCGCTAAAATGAGCAGGTGAAAGGTGGTTAATTTGTAGACGCGCGTGGACAATCCGCTTCATTCGGCGACCAACAATTGACTAAAACAGAGGCTGCGTTTAAGGGGTGGGGGTGTAATCAAATGTCCTTTGCTCGCCCGTTGATGCTTATTTTGTGTTCTAAATGCGACACAAGCAAGCATCACATAATTAGGATTAACAAATAGGAAGCTATCGGATGTTCATTTTAGTATTTGTTATTAAGAAACACGCATTTGTAGATGTCGCATACCCAGTATAAGTAATGTAATAGCAGCTAAACTCATCGTACTGGAAGTATGTCGTTAATGTGGCGCATTTTTAAAAATACGAAACAAATTATTCACGCTCTTGAACAGGGACACATGAAGCACAAACTCATGCTTTCTTCATTATAGGATATTACGCATAGTGTGTAAAATGTAGCGTGTAACTTCCACATAACCAATATTATCAGTGTATTTTCCTTGCATATCACGCGGTAACTAGCTTGCTAATTACTTCTAATAACTCTCCTAGATGGAGCATTATCAGTAAATAATGACTCCATTGTATTCCAGTCAATAGCAACTTCAAATGAAGCAAAACAACAACCTCACGCATCGCTCAAACTATGTTTTCGTGCCTCTTATGTCAAAACGGCCGTTTTTCAATTAGGCGTAAGACCACATTAGCATTTTCCATAGGCGACCATTATAACGTTTCCTTCATTTCCTATTAATCTTGATCAGCTCTCTTATTGACAATGTCACAGCATATTTACCCTCCATAGACAGAGGTTCAGTGAAAAATTCGTGAACTTTTAATACCTCAGGCTCCCACAAAGTTCATTCAAACCTTACACCCCTCCATTTCTGCTTGAACCACCCACGGATTGCCCCTGATTACATCACCAAGCAAAATGACAAATGTATTAATACGCAGAAATGCACCGAATGACACCTGTCGTAATTTGACAGCTCTGATGTCACGCTGCACAAAAACGTCATTTATAATCACCCCACACTACATATGTGCTCACAGAAATTCAGACAACGTGCATAATGCTGCTTTTATAAGGTACTCTGCGGTCTGGCGGACGTGCACATTTTGGTGGTCTTACGCCAAATAGATTGGCCGAAAACGTCAAAAGTTCACAAAAATTAGTCATACATCAAGAATGACATATAGCTAGATTAAGTGTCTAGGGAAATTTACGCCATCTCGGTAATAATTATAATATGCGTCTTCAAACGTTGCACCCCTCCAAGATAAATAGCACCGTCTGCGGGTTGAAACACGTTTATTCAGAAACCGATAATAGATCAGACGTTTGCCTGAAACTAATGGCACTGCACAAAACAAACAGTCCACCACAGTCTCTTAACGATATGACAGTAACACATAGAGAATATTGAAGATATATATTTGTTGACAATTGTTTTACAAAATGTTGTAAATTTCACCATAAAAATGCAAAAATCATATTTTTGAACAGCATATTTTCGAACACGCAAAGTTCTAAATTTCACGAATTTCTGTATATCATAATGCTCACCAACTTTGCTTAATTGTATGCTGCAATTATGAACTGTACGTCGTTTATATATGCGTCCCGAGGAGGGCTCAGAATCATAGGCCAGTTTCTCATAAAATTTCGCAGTATTGAAAGGCCAGGCAGCGTCTTTCGATGGTAATTTCAATTCAATTGTATGTAGAACGCTGAAATGTGGGATATACATTCAGGAATATACACGTTACATGATGGAAGCATATTCGTGATACACAGTAGAACGTATCTCTTGCGTCAAACAAATTATCACCCTACCCCCCTTGCAATAAGCCGCACTTTACTCGGGCGCAACCCATTATATTAGACAGAGACACTTCAATTACCATCACACGTCGTTTATTTTGCCACAAATTATTTCACTGGTGTACATACACTATTGAAGACATCAGATACAGCTGGTAGATTAGTTAATGTCAGAAAAAAATGTTGGCCAGTGACACCATAGACACGTGGCAAATGTTGAATAGACAGTTGCGGCACCCTCTGCCGCAACTTGATCGCTGTAAACGCATTCATTGTGTTAATAATGTTGTTACTAAAACATATCCAGATTGCTTTTAGTGCATTAAAGAGCATCTTAGATGTTGACAATTCGGATAGAACATTCAAATTACCAGTGATTTATATAGTTTCTTATCAGACTATATATCACTTATGCATATGATTAGTTTAAGCTGACATGTCATACGCAAATATCTGTATAATTCGGTTATGTTACAGCTGAAAAGTGCAAGACTGTAGACAGGGATGGTGTGTTAGTTCTTGTAGACAATTTCAAAATACTGACACTTCTGTTAGGTGCCCAATTTTAGTTGGTATGAGCATCAATGAACCTATTCGGATTACGGCAGTCGGGGCATACTTGGATAACATGCGCTGCTTTCTTATTCTCAGTCACATCTGGGGTATATTTAAATATATTCTCAATTGTGTTCGGTGTTTCAGTTAGGGTATATATGTCGCTAAAATGAGCAGGTGAAAGGTGGTTAATTTGTAGACGCGCGTGGACAATCCGCTTCATTCGGCGACCAACAATTGACTAAAACAGAGGCTGCGTTTAAGGGGTGGGGGTGTAATCAAATGTCCTTTGCTCGCCCGTTGATGCTTATTTTGTGTTCTAAATGCGACACAAGCAAGCATCACATAATTAGGATTAACAAATAGGAAGCTATCGGATGTTCATTTTAGTATTTGTTATTAAGAAACACGCATTTGTAGATGTCGCATACCCAGTATAAGTAATGTAATAGCAGCTAAACTCATCGTACTGGAAGTATGTCGTTAATGTGGCGCATTTTTAAAAATACGAAACAAATTATTCACGCTCTTGAACAGGGACACATGAAGCACAAACTCATGCTTTCTTCATTATAGGATATTACGCATAGTGTGTAAAATGTAGCGTGTAACTTCCACATAACCAATATTATCAGTGTATTTTCCTTGCATATCACGCGGTAACTAGCTTGCTAATTACTTCTAATAACTCTCCTAGATGGAGCATTATCAGTAAATAATGACTCCATTGTATTCCAGTCAATAGCAACTTCAAATGAAGCAAAACAACAACCTCACGCATCGCTCAAACTATGTTTTCGTGCCTCTTATGTCAAAACGGCCGTTTTTCAATTAGGCGTAAGACCACATTAGCATTTTCCATAGGCGACCATTATAACGTTTCCTTCATTTCCTATTAATCTTGATCAGCTCTCTTATTGACAATGTCACAGCATATTTACCCTCCATAGACAGAGGTTCAGTGAAAAATTCGTGAACTTTTAATACCTCAGGCTCCCACAAAGTTCATTCAAACCTTACACCCCTCCATTTCTGCTTGAACCACCCACGGATTGCCCCTGATTACATCACCAAGCAAAATGACAAATGTATTAATACGCAGAAATGCACCGAATGACACCTGTCGTAATTTGACAGCTCTGATGTCACGCTGCACAAAAACGTCATTTATAATCACCCCACACTACATATGTGCTCACAGAAATTCAGACAACGTGCATAATGCTGCTTTTATAAGGTACTCTGCGGTCTGGCGGACGTGCACATTTTGGTGGTCTTACGCCAAATAGATTGGCCGAAAACGTCAAAAGTTCACAAAAATTAGTCATACATCAAGAATGACATATAGCTAGATTAAGTGTCTAGGGAAATTTACGCCATCTCGGTAATAATTATAATATGCGTCTTCAAACGTTGCACCCCTCCAAGATAAATAGCACCGTCTGCGGGTTGAAACACGTTTATTCAGAAACCGATAATAGATCAGACGTTTGCCTGAAACTAATGGCACTGCACAAAACAAACAGTCCACCACAGTCTCTTAACGATATGACAGTAACACATAGAGAATATTGAAGATATATATTTGTTGACAATTGTTTTACAAAATGTTGTAAATTTCACCATAAAAATGCAAAAATCATATTTTTGAACAGCATATTTTCGAACACGCAAAGTTCTAAATTTCACGAATTTCTGTATATCATAATGCTCACCAACTTTGCTTAATTGTATGCTGCAATTATGAACTGTACGTCGTTTATATATGCGTCCCGAGGAGGGCTCAGAATCATAGGCCAGTTTCTCATAAAATTTCGCAGTATTGAAAGGCCAGGCAGCGTCTTTCGATGGTAATTTCAATTCAATTGTATGTAGAACGCTGAAATGTGGGATATACATTCAGGAATATACACGTTACATGATGGAAGCATATTCGTGATACACAGTAGAACGTATCTCTTGCGTCAAACAAATTATCACCCTACCCCCCTTGCAATAAGCCGCACTTTACTCGGGCGCAACCCATTATATTAGACAGAGACACTTCAATTACCATCACACGTCGTTTATTTTGCCACAAATTATTTCACTGGTGTACATACACTATTGAAGACATCAGATACAGCTGGTAGATTAGTTAATGTCAGAAAAAAATGTTGGCCAGTGACACCATAGACACGTGGCAAATGTTGAATAGACAGTTGCGGCACCCTCTGCCGCAACTTGATCGCTGTAAACGCATTCATTGTGTTAATAATGTTGTTACTAAAACATATCCAGATTGCTTTTAGTGCATTAAAGAGCATCTTAGATGTTGACAATTCGGATAGAACATTCAAATTACCAGTGATTTATATAGTTTCTTATCAGACTATATATCACTTATGCATATGATTAGTTTAAGCTGACATGTCATACGCAAATATCTGTATAATTCGGTTATGTTACAGCTGAAAAGTGCAAGACTGTAGACAGGGATGGTGTGTTAGTTCTTGTAGACAATTTCAAAATACTGACACTTCTGTTAGGTGCCCAATTTTAGTTGGTATGAGCATCAATGAACCTATTCGGATTACGGCAGTCGGGGCATACTTGGATAACATGCGCTGCTTTCTTATTCTCAGTCACATCTGGGGTATATTTAAATATATTCTCAATTGTGTTCGGTGTTTCAGTTAGGGTATATATGTCGCTAAAATGAGCAGGTGAAAGGTGGTTAATTTGTAGACGCGCGTGGACAATCCGCTTCATTCGGCGACCAACAATTGACTAAAACAGAGGCTGCGTTTAAGGGGTGGGGGTGTAATCAAATGTCCTTTGCTCGCCCGTTGATGCTTATTTTGTGTTCTAAATGCGACACAAGCAAGCATCACATAATTAGGATTAACAAATAGGAAGCTATCGGATGTTCATTTTAGTATTTGTTATTAAGAAACACGCATTTGTAGATGTCGCATACCCAGTATAAGTAATGTAATAGCAGCTAAACTCATCGTACTGGAAGTATGTCGTTAATGTGGCGCATTTTTAAAAATACGAAACAAATTATTCACGCTCTTGAACAGGGACACATGAAGCACAAACTCATGCTTTCTTCATTATAGGATATTACGCATAGTGTGTAAAATGTAGCGTGTAACTTCCACATAACCAATATTATCAGTGTATTTTCCTTGCATATCACGCGGTAACTAGCTTGCTAATTACTTCTAATAACTCTCCTAGATGGAGCATTATCAGTAAATAATGACTCCATTGTATTCCAGTCAATAGCAACTTCAAATGAAGCAAAACAACAACCTCACGCATCGCTCAAACTATGTTTTCGTGCCTCTTATGTCAAAACGGCCGTTTTTCAATTAGGCGTAAGACCACATTAGCATTTTCCATAGGCGACCATTATAACGTTTCCTTCATTTCCTACTAATCTTGATCAGCTCTCTTATTGACAACGTCACAGCATATTTACCCTCCATAGACAGAGGTTCAGTGAAAAATTCGTGAACTTTTAATACCTCAGGCTCCCACAAAGTTCATTCAAACCTTACACCCCTCCATTTCTGCTTGAACCACCCACGGATTGCCCCTGATTACATCACCAAGCAAAATGACAAATGTATTAATACGCAGAAATGCACCGAATGACACCTGTCGTAATTTGACAGCTCTGATGTCACGCTGCACAAAAACGTCATTTATAATCACCCCACACTACATATGTGCTCACAGAAATTCAGACAACGTGCATAATGCTGCTTTTATAAGGTACTCTGCGGTCTGGCGGACGTGCACATTTTGGTGGTCTTACGCCAAATAGATTGGCCGAAAACGTCAAAAGTTCACAAAAATTAGTCATACATCAAGAATGACATATAGCTAGATTAAGTGTCTAGGGAAATTTACGCCATCTCGGTAATAATTATAATATGCGTCTTCAAACGTTGCACCCCTCCAAGATAAATAGCACCGTCTGCGGGTTGAAACACGTTTATTCAGAAACCGATAATAGATCAGACGTTTGCCTGAAACTAATGGCACTGCACAAAACAAACAGTCCACCACAGTCTCTTAACGATATGACAGTAACACATAGAGAATATTGAAGATATATATTTGTTGACAATTGTTTTACAAAATGTTGTAAATTTCACCATAAAAATGCAAAAATCATATTTTTGAACAGCATATTTTCGAACACGCAAAGTTCTAAATTTCACGAATTTCTGTATATCATAATGCTCACCAACTTTGCTTAATTGTATGGTGCAATTATGAACTGTACGTCGTTTATATATGCGTCCCGAGGAGGGCTCAGAATCATAGGCCAGTTTCTCATAAAATTTCGCAGTATTGAAAGGCCAGGCAGCGTCTTTCGATGGTAATTTCAATTCAATTGTATGTAGAACGCTGAAATGTGGGATATACATTCAGGAATATACACGTTACATGATGGAAGCATATTCGTGATACACAGTAGAACGTATCTCTTGCGTCAAACAAATTATCACCCTACCCCCCTTGCAATAAGCCGCACTTTACTCGGGCGCAACCCATTATATTAGACAGAGACACTTCAATTACCATCACACGTCGTTTATTTTGCCACAAATTATTTCACTGGTGTACATACACTATTGAAGACATCAGATACAGCTGGTAGATTAGTTAATGTCAGAAAAAAATGTTGGCCAGTGACACCATAGACACGTGGCAAATGTTGAATAGACAGTTGCGGCACCCTCTGCCGCAACTTGATCGCTGTAAACGCATTCATTGTGTTAATAATGTTGTTACTAAAACATATCCAGATTGCTTTTAGTGCATTAAAGAGCATCTTAGATGTTGACAATTCGGATAGAACATTCAAATTACCAGTGATTTATATAGTTTCTTATCAGACTATATATCACTTATGCATATGATTAGTTTAAGCTGACATGTCATACGCAAATATCTGTATAATTCGGTTATGTTACAGCTGAAAAGTGCAAGACTGTAGACAGGGATGGTGTGTTAGTTCTTGTAGACAATTTCAAAATACTGACACTTCTGTTAGGTGCCCAATTTTAGTTGGTATGAGCATCAATGAACCTATTCGGATTACGGCAGTCGGGGCATACTTGGATAACATGCGCTGCTTTCTTATTCTCAGTCACATCTGGGGTATATTTAAATATATTCTCAATTGTGTTCGGTGTTTCAGTTAGGGTATATATGTCGCTAAAATGAGCAGGTGAAAGGTGGTTAATTTGTAGACGCGCGTGGACAATCCGCTTCATTCGGCGACCAACAATTGACTAAAACAGAGGCTGCGTTTAAGGGGTGGGGGTGTAATCAAATGTCCTTTGCTCGCCCGTTGATGCTTATTTTGTGTTCTAAATGCGACACAAGCAAGCATCACATAATTAGGATTAACAAATAGGAAGCTATCGGATGTTCATTTTAGTATTTGTTATTAAGAAACACGCATTTGTAGATGTCGCATACCCAGTATAAGTAATGTAATAGCAGCTAAACTCATCGTACTGGAAGTATGTCGTTAATGTGGCGCATTTTTAAAAATACGAAACAAATTATTCACGCTCTTGAACAGGGACACATGAAGCACAAACTCATGCTTTCTTCATTATAGGATATTACGCATAGTGTGTAAAATGTAGCGTGTAACTTCCACATAACCAATATTATCAGTGTATTTTCCTTGCATATCACGCGGTAACTAGCTTGCTAATTACTTCTAATAACTCTCCTAGATGGAGCATTATCAGTAAATAATGACTCCATTGTATTCCAGTCAATAGCAACTTCAAATGAAGCAAAACAACAACCTCACGCATCGCTCAAACTATGTTTTCGTGCCTCTTATGTCAAAACGGCCGTTTTTCAATTAGGCGTAAGACCACATTAGCATTTTCCATAGGCGACCATTATAACGTTTCCTTCATTTCCTACTAATCTTGATCAGCTCTCTTATTGACAACGTCACAGCATATTTACCCTCCATAGACAGAGGTTCAGTGAAAAATTCGTGAACTTTTAATACCTCAGGCTCCCACAAAGTTCATTCAAACCTTACACCCCTCCATTTCTGCTTGAACCACCCACGGATTGCCCCTGATTACATCACCAAGCAAAATGACAAATGTATTAATACGCAGAAATGCACCGAATGACACCTGTCGTAATTTGACAGCTCTGATGTCACGCTGCACAAAAACGTCATTTATAATCACCCCACACTACATATGTGCTCACAGAAATTCAGACAACGTGCATAATGCTGCTTTTATAAGGTACTCTGCGGTCTGGCGGACGTGCACATTTTGGTGGTCTTACGCCAAATAGATTGGCCGAAAACGTCAAAAGTTCACAAAAATTAGTCATACATCAAGAATGACATATAGCTAGATTAAGTGTCTAGGGAAATTTACGCCATCTCGGTAATAATTATAATATGCGTCTTCAAACGTTGCACCCCTCCAAGATAAATAGCACCGTCTGCGGGTTGAAACACGTTTATTCAGAAACCGATAATAGATCAGACGTTTGCCTGAAACTAATGGCACTGCACACAACAAACAGTCCACCACAGTCTCTTAACGATATGACAGTAACACATAGAGAATATTGAAGATATATATTTGTTGACAATTGTTTTACAAAATGTTGTAAATTTCACCATAAAAATGCAAAAATCATATTTTTGAACAGCATATTTTCGAACACGCAAAGTTCTAAATTTCACGAATTTCTGTATATCATAATGCTCACCAACTTTGCTTAATTGTATGCTGCAATTATGAACTGTACGTCGTTTATATATGCGTCCCGAGGAGGGCTCAGAATCATAGGCCAGTTTCTCATAAAATTTCGCAGTATTGAAAGGCCAGGCAGCGTCTTTCGATGGTAATTTCAATTCAATTGTATGTAGAACGCTGAAATGTGGGATATACATTCAGGAATATACACGTTACATGATGGAAGCATATTCGTGATACACAGTAGAACGTATCTCTTGCGTCAAACAAATTATCACCCTACCCCCCTTGCAATAAGCCGCACTTTACTCGGGCGCAACCCATTATATTAGACAGAGACACTTCAATTACCATCACACGTCGTTTATTTTGCCACAAATTATTTCACTGGTGTACATACACTATTGAAGACATCAGATACAGCTGGTAGATTAGTTAATGTCAGAAAAAAATGTTGGCCAGTGACACCATAGACACGTGGCAAATGTTGAATAGACAGTTGCGGCACCCTCTGCCGCAACTTGATCGCTGTAAACGCATTCATTGTGTTAATAATGTTGTTACTAAAACATATCCAGATTGCTTTTAGTGCATTAAAGAGCATCTTAGATGTTGACAATTCGGATAGAACATTCAAATTACCAGTGATTTATATAGTTTCTTATCAGACTATATATCACTTATGCATATGATTAGTTTAAGCTGACATGTCATACGCAAATATCTGTATAATTCGGTTATGTTACAGCTGAAAAGTGCAAGACTGTAGACAGGGATGGTGTGTTAGTTCTTGTAGACAATTTCAAAATACTGACACTTCTGTTAGGTGCCCAATTTTAGTTGGTATGAGCATCAATGAACCTATTCGGATTACGGCAGTCGGGGCATACTTGGATAACATGCGCTGCTTTCTTATTCTCAGTCACATCTGGGGTATATTTAAATATATTCTCAATTGTGTTCGGTGTTTCAGTTAGGGTATATATGTCGCTAAAATGAGCAGGTGAAAGGTGGTTAATTTGTAGACGCGCGTGGACAATCCGCTTCATTCGGCGACCAACAATTGACTAAAACAGAGGCTGCGTTTAAGGGGTGGGGGTGTAATCAAATGTCCTTTGCTCGCCCGTTGATGCTTATTTTGTGTTCTAAATGCGACACAAGCAAGCATCACATAATTAGGATTAACAAATAGGAAGCTATCGGATGTTCATTTTAGTATTTGTTATTAAGAAACACGCATTTGTAGATGTCGCATACCCAGTATAAGTAATGTAATAGCAGCTAAACTCATCGTACTGGAAGTATGTCGTTAATGTGGCGCATTTTTAAAAATACGAAACAAATTATTCACGCTCTTGAACAGGGACACATGAAGCACAAACTCATGCTTTCTTCATTATAGGATATTACGCATAGTGTGTAAAATGTAGCGTGTAACTTCCACATAACCAATATTATCAGTGTATTTTCCTTGCATATCACGCGGTAACTAGCTTGCTAATTACTTCTAATAACTCTCCTAGATGGAGCATTATCAGTAAATAATGACTCCATTGTATTCCAGTCAATAGCAACTTCAAATGAAGCAAAACAACAACCTCACGCATCGCTCAAACTATGTTTTCGTGCCTCTTATGTCAAAACGGCCGTTTTTCAATTAGGCGTAAGACCACATTAGCATTTTCCATAGGCGACCATTATAACGTTTCCTTCATTTCCTACTAATCTTGATCAGCTCTCTTATTGACAACGTCACAGCATATTTACCCTCCATAGACAGAGGTTCAGTGAAAAATTCGTGAACTTTTAATACCTCAGGCTCCCACAAAGTTCATTCAAACCTTACACCCCTCCATTTCTGCTTGAACCACCCACGGATTGCCCCTGATTACATCACCAAGCAAAATGACAAATGTATTAATACGCAGAAATGCACCGAATGACACCTGTCGTAATTTGACAGCTCTGATGTCACGCTGCACAAAAACGTCATTTATAATCACCCCACACTACATATGTGCTCACAGAAATTCAGACAACGTGCATAATGCTGCTTTTATAAGGTACTCTGCGGTCTGGCGGACGTGCACATTTTGGTGGTCTTACGCCAAATAGATTGGCCGAAAACGTCAAAAGTTCACAAAAATTAGTCATACATCAAGAATGACATATAGCTAGATTAAGTGTCTAGGGAAATTTACGCCATCTCGGTAATAATTATAATATGCGTCTTCAAACGTTGCACCCCTCCAAGATAAATAGCACCGTCTGCGGGTTGAAACACGTTTATTCAGAAACCGATAATAGATCAGACGTTTGCCTGAAACTAATGGCACTGCACAAAACAAACAGTCCACCACAGTCTCTTAACGATATGACAGTAACACATAGAGAATATTGAAGATATATATTTGTTGACAATTGTTTTACAAAATGTTGTAAATTTCACCATAAAAATGCAAAAATCATATTTTTGAACAGCATATTTTCGAACACGCAAAGTTCTAAATTTCACGAATTTCTGTATATCATAATGCTCACCAACTTTGCTTAATTGTATGCTGCAATTATGAACTGTACGTCGTTTATATATGCGTCCCGAGGAGGGCTCAGAATCATAGGCCAGTTTCTCATAAAATTTCGCAGTATTGAAAGGCCAGGCAGCGTCTTTCGATGGTAATTTCAATTCAATTGTATGTAGAACGCTGAAATGTGGGATATACATTCAGGAATATACACGTTACATGATGGAAGCATATTCGTGATACACAGTAGAACGTATCTCTTGCGTCAAACAAATTATCACCCTACCCCCCTTGCAATAAGCCGCACTTTACTCGGGCGCAACCCATTATATTAGACAGAGACACTTCAATTACCATCACACGTCGTTTATTTTGCCACAAATTATTTCACTGGTGTACATACACTATTGAAGACATCAGATACAGCTGGTAGATTAGTTAATGTCAGAAAAAAATGTTGGCCAGTGACACCATAGACACGTGGCAAATGTTGAATAGACAGTTGCGGCACCCTCTGCCGCAACTTGATCGCTGTAAACGCATTCATTGTGTTAATAATGTTGTTACTAAAACATATCCAGATTGCTTTTAGTGCATTAAAGAGCATCTTAGATGTTGACAATTCGGATAGAACATTCAAATTACCAGTGATTTATATAGTTTCTTATCAGACTATATATCACTTATGCATATGATTAGTTTAAGCTGACATGTCATACGCAAATATCTGTATAATTCGGTTATGTTACAGCTGAAAAGTGCAAGACTGTAGACAGGGATGGTGTGTTAGTTCTTGTAGACAATTTCAAAATACTGACACTTCTGTTAGGTGCCCAATTTTAGTTGGTATGAGCATCAATGAACCTATTCGGATTACGGCAGTCGGGGCATACTTGGATAACATGCGCTGCTTTCTTATTCTCAGTCACATCTGGGGTATATTTAAATATATTCTCAATTGTGCTCGGTGTTTCAGTTAGGGTATATATGTCGCTAAAATGAGCAGGTGAAAGGTGGTTAATTTGTAGACGCGCGTGGACAATCCGCTTCATTCGGCGACCAACAATTGACTAAAACAGAGGCTGCGTTTAAGGGGTGGGGGTGTAATCAAATGTCCTTTGCTCGCCCGTTGATGCTTATTTTGTGTTCTAAATGCGACACAAGCAAGCATCACATAATTAGGATTAACAAATAGGAAGCTATCGGATGTTCATTTTAGTATTTGTTATTAAGAAACACGCATTTGTAGATGTCGCATACCCAGTATAAGTAATGTAATAGCAGCTAAACTCATCGTACTGGAAGTATGTCGTTAATGTGGCGCATTTTTAAAAATACGAAACAAATTATTCACGCTCTTGAACAGGGACACATGAAGCACAAACTCATGCTTTCTTCATTATAGGATATTACGCATAGTGTGTAAAATGTAGCGTGTAACTTCCACATAACCAATATTATCAGTGTATTTTCCTTGCATATCACGCGGTAACTAGCTTGCTAATTACTTCTAATAACTCTCCTAGATGGAGCATTATCAGTAAATAATGACTCCATTGTATTCCAGTCAATAGCAACTTCAAATGAAGCAAAACAACAACCTCACGCATCGCTCAAACTATGTTTTCGTGCCTCTTATGTCAAAACGGCCGTTTTTCAATTAGGCGTAAGACCACATTAGCATTTTCCATAGGCGACCATTATAACGTTTCCTTCATTTCCTATTAATCTTGATCAGCTCTCTTATTGACAATGTCACAGCATATTTACCCTCCATAGACAGAGGTTCAGTGAAAAATTCGTGAACTTTTAATACCTCAGGCTCCCACAAAGTTCATTCAAACCTTACACCCCTCCATTTCTGCTTGAACCACCCACGGATTGCCCCTGATTACATCACCAAGCAAAATGACAAATGTATTAATACGCAGAAATGCACCGAATGACACCTGTCGTAATTTGACAGCTCTGATGTCACGCTGCACAAAAACGTCATTTATAATCACCCCACACTACATATGTGCTCACAGAAATTCAGACAACGTGCATAATGCTGCTTTTATAAGGTACTCTGCGGTCTGGCGGACGTGCACATTTTGGTGGTCTTACGCCAAATAGATTGGCCGAAAACGTCAAAAGTTCACAAAAATTAGTCATACATCAAGAATGACATATAGCTAGATTAAGTGTCTAGGGAAATTTACGCCATCTCGGTAATAATTATAATATGCGTCTTCAAACGTTGCACCCCTCCAAGATAAATAGCACCGTCTGCGGGTTGAAACACGTTTATTCAGAAACCGATAATAGATCAGACGTTTGCCTGAAACTAATGGCACTGCACAAAACAAACAGTCCACCACAGTCTCTTAACGATATGACAGTAACACATAGAGAATATTGAAGATATATATTTGTTGACAATTGTTTTACAAAATGTTGTAAATTTCACCATAAAAATGCAAAAATCATATTTTTGAACAGCATATTTTCGAACACGCAAAGTTCTAAATTTCACGAATTTCTGTATATCATAATGCTCACCAACTTTGCTTAATTGTATGCTGCAATTATGAACTGTACGTCGTTTATATATGCGTCCCGAGGAGGGCTCAGAATCATAGGCCAGTTTCTCATAAAATTTCGCAGTATTGAAAGGCCAGGCAGCGTCTTTCGATGGTAATTTCAATTCAATTGTATGTAGAACGCTGAAATGTGGGATATACATTCAGGAATATACACGTTACATGATGGAAGCATATTCGTGATACACAGTAGAACGTATCTCTTGCGTCAAACAAATTATCACCCTACCCCCCTTGCAATAAGCCGCACTTTACTCGGGCGCAACCCATTATATTAGACAGAGACACTTCAATTACCATCACACGTCGTTTATTTTGCCACAAATTATTTCACTGGTGTACATACACTATTGAAGACATCAGATACAGCTGGTAGATTAGTTAATGTCAGAAAAAAATGTTGGCCAGTGACACCATAGACACGTGGCAAATGTTGAATAGACAGTTGCGGCACCCTCTGCCGCAACTTGATCGCTGTAAACGCATTCATTGTGTTAATAATGTTGTTACTAAAACATATCCAGATTGCTTTTAGTGCATTAAAGAGCATCTTAGATGTTGACAATTCGGATAGAACATTCAAATTACCAGTGATTTATATAGTTTCTTATCAGACTATATATCACTTATGCATATGATTAGTTTAAGCTGACATGTCATACGCAAATATCTGTATAATTCGGTTATGTTACAGCTGAAAAGTGCAAGACTGTAGACAGGGATGGTGTGTTAGTTCTTGTAGACAATTTCAAAATACTGACACTTCTGTTAGGTGCCCAATTTTAGTTGGTATGAGCATCAATGAACCTATTCGGATTACGGCAGTCGGGGCATACTTGGATAACATGCGCTGCTTTCTTATTCTCAGTCACATCTGGGGTATATTTAAATATATTCTCAATTGTGTTCGGTGTTTCAGTTAGGGTATATATGTCGCTAAAATGAGCAGGTGAAAGGTGGTTAATTTGTAGACGCGCGTGGACAATCCGCTTCATTCGGCGACCAACAATTGACTAAAACAGAGGCTGCGTTTAAGGGGTGGGGGTGTAATCAAATGTCCTTTGCTCGCCCGTTGATGCTTATTTTGTGTTCTAAATGCGACACAAGCAAGCATCACATAATTAGGATTAACAAATAGGAAGCTATCGGATGTTCATTTTAGTATTTGTTATTAAGAAACACGCATTTGTAGATGTCGCATACCCAGTATAAGTAATGTAATAGCAGCTAAACTCATCGTACTGGAAGTATGTCGTTAATGTGGCGCATTTTTAAAAATACGAAACAAATTATTCACGCTCTTGAACAGGGACACATGAAGCACAAACTCATGCTTTCTTCATTATAGGATATTACGCATAGTGTGTAAAATGTAGCGTGTAACTTCCACATAACCAATATTATCAGTGTATTTTCCTTGCATATCACGCGGTAACTAGCTTGCTAATTACTTCTAATAACTCTCCTAGATGGAGCATTATCAGTAAATAATGACTCCATTGTATTCCAGTCAATAGCAACTTCAAATGAAGCAAAACAACAACCTCACGCATCGCTCAAACTATGTTTTCGTGCCTCTTATGTCAAAACGGCCGTTTTTCAATTAGGCGTAAGACCACATTAGCATTTTCCATAGGCGACCATTATAACGTTTCCTTCATTTCCTATTAATCTTGATCAGCTCTCTTATTGACAACGTCACAGCATATTTACCCTCCATAGACAGAGGTTCAGTGAAAAATTCGTGAACTTTTAATACCTCAGGCTCCCACAAAGTTCATTCAAACCTTACACCCCTCCATTTCTGCTTGAACCACCCACGGATTGCCCCTGATTACATCACCAAGCAAAATGACAAATGTATTAATACGCAGAAATGCACCGAATGACACCTGTCGTAATTTGACAGCTCTGATGTCACGCTGCACAAAAACGTCATTTATAATCACCCCACACTACATATGTGCTCACAGAAATTCAGACAACGTGCATAATGCTGCTTTTATAAGGTACTCTGCGGTCTGGCGGACGTGCACATTTTGGTGGTCTTACGCCAAATAGATTGGCCGAAAACGTCAAAAGTTCACAAAAATTAGTCATACATCAAGAATGACATATAGCTAGATTAAGTGTCTAGGGAAATTTACGCCATCTCGGTAATAATTATAATATGCGTCTTCAAACGTTGCACCCCTCCAAGATAAATAGCACCGTCTGCGGGTTGAAACACGTTTATTCAGAAACCGATAATAGATCAGACGTTTGCCTGAAACTAATGGCACTGCACAAAACAAACAGTCCACCACAGTCTCTTAACGATATGACAGTAACACATAGAGAATATTGAAGATATATATTTGTTGACAATTGTTTTACAAAATGTTGTAAATTTCACCATAAAAATGCAAAAATCATATTTTTGAACAGCATATTTTCGAACACGCAAAGTTCTAAATTTCACGAATTTCTGTATATCATAATGCTCACCAACTTTGCTTAATTGTATGCTGCAATTATGAACTGTACGTCGTTTATATATGCGTCCCGAGGAGGGCTCAGAATCATAGGCCAGTTTCTCATAAAATTTCGCAGTATTGAAAGGCCAGGCAGCGTCTTTCGATGGTAATTTCAATTCAATTGTATGTAGAACGCTGAAATGTGGGATATACATTCAGGAATATACACGTTACATGATGGAAGCATATTCGTGATACACAGTAGAACGTATCTCTTGCGTCAAACAAATTATCACCCTACCCCCCTTGCAATAAGCCGCACTTTACTCGGGCGCAACCCATTATATTAGACAGAGACACTTCAATTACCATCACACGTCGTTTATTTTGCCACAAATTATTTCACTGGTGTACATACACTATTGAAGACATCAGATACAGCTGGTAGATTAGTTAATGTCAGAAAAAAATGTTGGCCAGTGACACCATAGACACGTGGCAAATGTTGAATAGACAGTTGCGGCACCCTCTGCCGCAACTTGATCGCTGTAAACGCATTCATTGTGTTAATAATGTTGTTACTAAAACATATCCAGATTGCTTTTAGTGCATTAAAGAGCATCTTAGATGTTGACAATTCGGATAGAACATTCAAATTACCAGTGATTTATATAGTTTCTTATCAGACTATATATCACTTATGCATATGATTAGTTTAAGCTGACATGTCATACGCAAATATCTGTATAATTCGGTTATGTTACAGCTGAAAAGTGCAAGACTGTAGACAGGGATGGTGTGTTAGTTCTTGTAGACAATTTCAAAATACTGACACTTCTGTTAGGTGCCCAATTTTAGTTGGTATGAGCATCAATGAACCTATTCGGATTACGGCAGTCGGGGCATACTTGGATAACATGCGCTGCTTTCTTATTCTCAGTCACATCTGGGGTATATTTAAATATATTCTCAATTGTGTTCGGTGTTTCAGTTAGGGTATATATGTCGCTAAAATGAGCAGGTGAAAGGTGGTTAATTTGTAGACGCGCGTGGACAATCCGCTTCATTCGGCGACCAACAATTGACTAAAACAGAGGCTGCGTTTAAGGGGTGGGGGTGTAATCAAATGTCCTTTGCTCGCCCGTTGATGCTTATTTTGTGTTCTAAATGCGACACAAGCAAGCATCACATAATTAGGATTAACAAATAGGAAGCTATCGGATGTTCATTTTAGTATTTGTTATTAAGAAACACGCATTTGTAGATGTCGCATACCCAGTATAAGTAATGTAATAGCAGCTAAACTCATCGTACTGGAAGTATGTCGTTAATGTGGCGCATTTTTAAAAATACGAAACAAATTATTCACGCTCTTGAACAGGGACACATGAAGCACAAACTCATGCTTTCTTCATTATAGGATATTACGCATAGTGTGTAAAATGTAGCGTGTAACTTCCACATAACCAATATTATCAGTGTATTTTCCTTGCATATCACGCGGTAACTAGCTTGCTAATTACTTCTAATAACTCTCCTAGATGGAGCATTATCAGTAAATAATGACTCCATTGTATTCCAGTCAATAGCAACTTCAAATGAAGCAAAACAACAACCTCACGCATCGCTCAAACTATGTTTTCGTGCCTCTTATGTCAAAACGGCCGTTTTTCAATTAGGCGTAAGACCACATTAGCATTTTCCATAGGCGACCATTATAACGTTTCCTTCATTTCCTATTAATCTTGATCAGCTCTCTTATTGACAATGTCACAGCATATTTACCCTCCATAGACAGAGGTTCAGTGAAAAATTCGTGAACTTTTAATACCTCAGGCTCCCACAAAGTTCATTCAAACCTTACACCCCTCCATTTCTGCTTGAACCACCCACGGATTGCCCCTGATTACATCACCAAGCAAAATGACAAATGTATTAATACGCAGAAATGCACCGAATGACACCTGTCGTAATTTGACAGCTCTGATGTCACGCTGCACAAAAACGTCATTTATAATCACCCCACACTACATATGTGCTCACAGAAATTCAGACAACGTGCATAATGCTGCTTTTATAAGGTACTCTGCGGTCTGGCGGACGTGCACATTTTGGTGGTCTTACGCCAAATAGATTGGCCGAAAACGTCAAAAGTTCACAAAAATTAGTCATACATCAAGAATGACATATAGCTAGATTAAGTGTCTAGGGAAATTTACGCCATCTCGGTAATAATTATAATATGCGTCTTCAAACGTTGCACCCCTCCAAGATAAATAGCACCGTCTGCGGGTTGAAACACGTTTATTCAGAAACCGATAATAGATCAGACGTTTGCCTGAAACTAATGGCACTGCACAAAACAAACAGTCCACCACAGTCTCTTAACGATATGACAGTAACACATAGAGAATATTGAAGATATATATTTGTTGACAATTGTTTTACAAAATGTTGTAAATTTCACCATAAAAATGCAAAAATCATATTTTTGAACAGCATATTTTCGAACACGCAAAGTTCTAAATTTCACGAATTTCTGTATATCATAATGCTCACCAACTTTGCTTAATTGTATGCTGCAATTATGAACTGTACGTCGTTTATATATGCGTCCCGAGGAGGGCTCAGAATCATAGGCCAGTTTCTCATAAAATTTCGCAGTATTGAAAGGCCAGGCAGCGTCTTTCGATGGTAATTTCAATTCAATTGTATGTAGAACGCTGAAATGTGGGATATACATTCAGGAATATACACGTTACATGATGGAAGCATATTCGTGATACACAGTAGAACGTATCTCTTGCGTCAAACAAATTATCACCCTACCCCCCTTGCAATAAGCCGCACTTTACTCGGGCGCAACCCATTATATTAGACAGAGACACTTCAATTACCATCACACGTCGTTTATTTTGCCACAAATTATTTCACTGGTGTACATACACTATTGAAGACATCAGATACAGCTGGTAGATTAGTTAATGTCAGAAAAAAATGTTGGCCAGTGACACCATAGACACGTGGCAAATGTTGAATAGACAGTTGCGGCACCCTCTGCCGCAACTTGATCGCTGTAAACGCATTCATTGTGTTAATAATGTTGTTACTAAAACATATCCAGATTGCTTTTAGTGCATTAAAGAGCATCTTAGATGTTGACAATTCGGATAGAACATTCAAATTACCAGTGATTTATATAGTTTCTTATCAGACTATATATCACTTATGCATATGATTAGTTTAAGCTGACATGTCATACGCAAATATCTGTATAATTCGGTTATGTTACAGCTGAAAAGTGCAAGACTGTAGACAGGGATGGTGTGTTAGTTCTTGTAGACAATTTCAAAATACTGACACTTCTGTTAGGTGCCCAATTTTAGTTGGTATGAGCATCAATGAACCTATTCGGATTACGGCAGTCGGGGCATACTTGGATAACATGCGCTGCTTTCTTATTCTCAGTCACATCTGGGGTATATTTAAATATATTCTCAATTGTGTTCGGTGTTTCAGTTAGGGTATATATGTCGCTAAAATGAGCAGGTGAAAGGTGGTTAATTTGTAGACGCGCGTGGACAATCCGCTTCATTCGGCGACCAACAATTGACTAAAACAGAGGCTGCGTTTAAGGGGTGGGGGTGTAATCAAATGTCCTTTGCTCGCCCGTTGATGCTTATTTTGTGTTCTAAATGCGACACAAGCAAGCATCACATAATTAGGATTAACAAATAGGAAGCTATCGGATGTTCATTTTAGTATTTGTTATTAAGAAACACGCATTTGTAGATGTCGCATACCCAGTATAAGTAATGTAATAGCAGCTAAACTCATCGTACTGGAAGTATGTCGTTAATGTGGCGCATTTTTAAAAATACGAAACAAATTATTCACGCTCTTGAACAGGGACACATGAAGCACAAACTCATGCTTTCTTCATTATAGGATATTACGCATAGTGTGTAAAATGTAGCGTGTAACTTCCACATAACCAATATTATCAGTGTATTTTCCTTGCATATCACGCGGTAACTAGCTTGCTAATTACTTCTAATAACTCTCCTAGATGGAGCATTATCAGTAAATAATGACTCCATTGTATTCCAGTCAATAGCAACTTCAAATGAAGCAAAACAACAACCTCACGCATCGCTCAAACTATGTTTTCGTGCCTCTTATGTCAAAACGGCCGTTTTTCAATTAGGCGTAAGACCACATTAGCATTTTCCATAGGCGACCATTATAACGTTTCCTTCATTTCCTATTAATCTTGATCAGCTCTCTTATTGACAATGTCACAGCATATTTACCCTCCATAGACAGAGGTTCAGTGAAAAATTCGTGAACTTTTAATACCTCAGGCTCCCACAAAGTTCATTCAAACCTTACACCCCTCCATTTCTGCTTGAACCACCCACGGATTGCCCCTGATTACATCACCAAGCAAAATGACAAATGTATTAATACGCAGAAATGCACCGAATGACACCTGTCGTAATTTGACAGCTCTGATGTCACGCTGCACAAAAACGTCATTTATAATCACCCCACACTACATATGTGCTCACAGAAATTCAGACAACGTGCATAATGCTGCTTTTATAAGGTACTCTGCGGTCTGGCGGACGTGCACATTTTGGTGGTCTTACGCCAAATAGATTGGCCGAAAACGTCAAAAGTTCACAAAAATTAGTCATACATCAAGAATGACATATAGCTAGATTAAGTGTCTAGGGAAATTTACGCCATCTCGGTAATAATTATAATATGCGTCTTCAAACGTTGCACCCCTCCAAGATAAATAGCACCGTCTGCGGGTTGAAACACGTTTATTCAGAAACCGATAATAGATCAGACGTTTGCCTGAAACTAATGGCACTGCACAAAACAAACAGTCCACCACAGTCTCTTAACGATATGACAGTAACACATAGAGAATATTGAAGATATATATTTGTTGACAATTGTTTTACAAAATGTTGTAAATTTCACCATAAAAATGCAAAAATCATATTTTTGAACAGCATATTTTCGAACACGCAAAGTTCTAAATTTCACGAATTTCTGTATATCATAATGCTCACCAACTTTGCTTAATTGTATGCTGCAATTATGAACTGTACGTCGTTTATATATGCGTCCCGAGGAGGGCTCAGAATCATAGGCCAGTTTCTCATAAAATTTCGCAGTATTGAAAGGCCAGGCAGCGTCTTTCGATGGTAATTTCAATTCAATTGTATGTAGAACGCTGAAATGTGGGATATACATTCAGGAATATACACGTTACATGATGGAAGCATATTCGTGATACACAGTAGAACGTATCTCTTGCGTCAAACAAATTATCACCCTACCCCCCTTGCAATAAGCCGCACTTTACTCGGGCGCAACCCATTATATTAGACAGAGACACTTCAATTACCATCACACGTCGTTTATTTTGCCACAAATTATTTCACTGGTGTACATACACTATTGAAGACATCAGATACAGCTGGTAGATTAGTTAATGTCAGAAAAAAATGTTGGCCAGTGACACCATAGACACGTGGCAAATGTTGAATAGACAGTTGCGGCACCCTCTGCCGCAACTTGATCGCTGTAAACGCATTCATTGTGTTAATAATGTTGTTACTAAAACATATCCAGATTGCTTTTAGTGCATTAAAGAGCATCTTAGATGTTGACAATTCGGATAGAACATTCAAATTACCAGTGATTTATATAGTTTCTTATCAGACTATATATCACTTATGCATATGATTAGTTTAAGCTGACATGTCATACGCAAATATCTGTATAATTCGGTTATGTTACAGCTGAAAAGTGCAAGACTGTAGACAGGGATGGTGTGTTAGTTCTTGTAGACAATTTCAAAATACTGACACTTCTGTTAGGTGCCCAATTTTAGTTGGTATGAGCATCAATGAACCTATTCGGATTACGGCAGTCGGGGCATACTTGGATAACATGCGCTGCTTTCTTATTCTCAGTCACATCTGGGGTATATTTAAATATATTCTCAATTGTGTTCGGTGTTTCAGTTAGGGTATATATGTCGCTAAAATGAGCAGGTGAAAGGTGGTTAATTTGTAGACGCGCGTGGACAATCCGCTTCATTCGGCGACCAACAATTGACTAAAACAGAGGCTGCGTTTAAGGGGTGGGGGTGTAATCAAATGTCCTTTGCTCGCCCGTTGATGCTTATTTTGTGTTCTAAATGCGACACAAGCAAGCATCACATAATTAGGATTAACAAATAGGAAGCTATCGGATGTTCATTTTAGTATTTGTTATTAAGAAACACGCATTTGTAGATGTCGCATACCCAGTATAAGTAATGTAATAGCAGCTAAACTCATCGTACTGGAAGTATGTCGTTAATGTGGCGCATTTTTAAAAATACGAAACAAATTATTCACGCTCTTGAACAGGGACACATGAAGCACAAACTCATGCTTTCTTCATTATAGGATATTACGCATAGTGTGTAAAATGTAGCGTGTAACTTCCACATAACCAATATTATCAGTGTATTTTCCTTGCATATCACGCGGTAACTAGCTTGCTAATTACTTCTAATAACTCTCCTAGATGGAGCATTATCAGTAAATAATGACTCCATTGTATTCCAGTCAATAGCAACTTCAAATGAAGCAAAACAACAACCTCACGCATCGCTCAAACTATGTTTTCGTGCCTCTTATGTCAAAACGGCCGTTTTTCAATTAGGCGTAAGACCACATTAGCATTTTCCATAGGCGACCATTATAACGTTTCCTTCATTTCCTATTAATCTTGATCAGCTCTCTTATTGACAACGTCACAGCATATTTACCCTCCATAGACAGAGGTTCAGTGAAAAATTCGTGAACTTTTAATACCTCAGGCTCCCACAAAGTTCATTCAAACCTTACACCCCTCCATTTCTGCTTGAACCACCCACGGATTGCCCCTGATTACATCACCAAGCAAAATGACAAATGTATTAATACGCAGAAATGCACCGAATGACACCTGTCGTAATTTGACAGCTCTGATGTCACGCTGCACAAAAACGTCATTTATAATCACCCCACACTACATATGTGCTCACAGAAATTCAGACAACGTGCATAATGCTGCTTTTATAAGGTACTCTGCGGTCTGGCGGACGTGCACATTTTGGTGGTCTTACGCCAAATAGATTGGCCGAAAACGTCAAAAGTTCACAAAAATTAGTCATACATCAAGAATGACATATAGCTAGATTAAGTGTCTAGGGAAATTTACGCCATCTCGGTAATAATTATAATATGCGTCTTCAAACGTTGCACCCCTCCAAGATAAATAGCACCGTCTGCGGGTTGAAACACGTTTATTCAGAAACCGATAATAGATCAGACGTTTGCCTGAAACTAATGGCACTGCACAAAACAAACAGTCCACCACAGTCTCTTAACGATATGACAGTAACACATAGAGAATATTGAAGATATATATTTGTTGACAATTGTTTTACAAAATGTTGTAAATTTCACCATAAAAATGCAAAAATCATATTTTTGAACAGCATATTTTCGAACACGCAAAGTTCTAAATTTCACGAATTTCTGTATATCATAATGCTCACCAACTTTGCTTAATTGTATGCTGCAATTATGAACTGTACGTCGTTTATATATGCGTCCCGAGGAGGGCTCAGAATCATAGGCCAGTTTCTCATAAAATTTCGCAGTATTGAAAGGCCAGGCAGCGTCTTTCGATGGTAATTTCAATTCAATTGTATGTAGAACGCTGAAATGTGGGATATACATTCAGGAATATACACGTTACATGATGGAAGCATATTCGTGATACACAGTAGAACGTATCTCTTGCGTCAAACAAATTATCACCCTACCCCCCTTGCAATAAGCCGCACTTTACTCGGGCGCAACCCATTATATTAGACAGAGACACTTCAATTACCATCACACGTCGTTTATTTTGCCACAAATTATTTCACTGGTGTACATACACTATTGAAGACATCAGATACAGCTGGTAGATTAGTTAATGTCAGAAAAAAATGTTGGCCAGTGACACCATAGACACGTGGCAAATGTTGAATAGACAGTTGCGGCACCCTCTGCCGCAACTTGATCGCTGTAAACGCATTCATTGTGTTAATAATGTTGTTACTAAAACATATCCAGATTGCTTTTAGTGCATTAAAGAGCATCTTAGATGTTGACAATTCGGATAGAACATTCAAATTACCAGTGATTTATATAGTTTCTTATCAGACTATATATCACTTATGCATATGATTAGTTTAAGCTGACATGTCATACGCAAATATCTGTATAATTCGGTTATGTTACAGCTGAAAAGTGCAAGACTGTAGACAGGGATGGTGTGTTAGTTCTTGTAGACAATTTCAAAATACTGACACTTCTGTTAGGTGCCCAATTTTAGTTGGTATGAGCATCAATGAACCTATTCGGATTACGGCAGTCGGGGCATACTTGGATAACATGCGCTGCTTTCTTATTCTCAGTCACATCTGGGGTATATTTAAATATATTCTCAATTGTGTTCGGTGTTTCAGTTAGGGTATATATGTCGCTAAAATGAGCAGGTGAAAGGTGGTTAATTTGTAGACGCGCGTGGACAATCCGCTTCATTCGGCGACCAACAATTGACTAAAACAGAGGCTGCGTTTAAGGGGTGGGGGTGTAATCAAATGTCCTTTGCTCGCCCGTTGATGCTTATTTTGTGTTCTAAATGCGACACAAGCAAGCATCACATAATTAGGATTAACAAATAGGAAGCTATCGGATGTTCATTTTAGTATTTGTTATTAAGAAACACGCATTTGTAGATGTCGCATACCCAGTATAAGTAATGTAATAGCAGCTAAACTCATCGTACTGGAAGTATGTCGTTAATGTGGCGCATTTTTAAAAATACGAAACAAATTATTCACGCTCTTGAACAGGGACACATGAAGCACAAACTCATGCTTTCTTCATTATAGGATATTACGCATAGTGTGTAAAATGTAGCGTGTAACTTCCACATAACCAATATTATCAGTGTATTTTCCTTGCATATCACGCGGTAACTAGCTTGCTAATTACTTCTAATAACTCTCCTAGATGGAGCATTATCAGTAAATAATGACTCCATTGTATTCCAGTCAATAGCAACTTCAAATGAAGCAAAACAACAACCTCACGCATCGCTCAAACTATGTTTTCGTGCCTCTTATGTCAAAACGGCCGTTTTTCAATTAGGCGTAAGACCACATTAGCATTTTCCATAGGCGACCATTATAACGTTTCCTTCATTTCCTATTAATCTTGATCAGCTCTCTTATTGACAATGTCACAGCATATTTACCCTCCATAGACAGAGGTTCAGTGAAAAATTCGTGAACTTTTAATACCTCAGGCTCCCACAAAGTTCATTCAAACCTTACACCCCTCCATTTCTGCTTGAACCACCCACGGATTGCCCCTGATTACATCACCAAGCAAAATGACAAATGTATTAATACGCAGAAATGCACCGAATGACACCTGTCGTAATTTGACAGCTCTGATGTCACGCTGCACAAAAACGTCATTTATAATCACCCCACACTACATATGTGCTCACAGAAATTCAGACAACGTGCATAATGCTGCTTTTATAAGGTACTCTGCGGTCTGGCGGACGTGCACATTTTGGTGGTCTTACGCCAAATAGATTGGCCGAAAACGTCAAAAGTTCACAAAAATTAGTCATACATCAAGAATGACATATAGCTAGATTAAGTGTCTAGGGAAATTTACGCCATCTCGGTAATAATTATAATATGCGTCTTCAAACGTTGCACCCCTCCAAGATAAATAGCACCGTCTGCGGGTTGAAACACGTTTATTCAGAAACCGATAATAGATCAGACGTTTGCCTGAAACTAATGGCACTGCACAAAACAAACAGTCCACCACAGTCTCTTAACGATATGACAGTAACACATAGAGAATATTGAAGATATATATTTGTTGACAATTGTTTTACAAAATGTTGTAAATTTCACCATAAAAATGCAAAAATCATATTTTTGAACAGCATATTTTCGAACACGCAAAGTTCTAAATTTCACGAATTTCTGTATATCATAATGCTCACCAACTTTGCTTAATTGTATGCTGCAATTATGAACTGTACGTCGTTTATATATGCGTCCCGAGGAGGGCTCAGAATCATAGGCCAGTTTCTCATAAAATTTCGCAGTATTGAAAGGCCAGGCAGCGTCTTTCGATGGTAATTTCAATTCAATTGTATGTAGAACGCTGAAATGTGGGATATACATTCAGGAATATACACGTTACATGATGGAAGCATATTCGTGATACACAGTAGAACGTATCTCTTGCGTCAAACAAATTATCACCCTACCCCCCTTGCAATAAGCCGCACTTTACTCGGGCGCAACCCATTATATTAGACAGAGACACTTCAATTACCATCACACGTCGTTTATTTTGCCACAAATTATTTCACTGGTGTACATACACTATTGAAGACATCAGATACAGCTGGTAGATTAGTTAATGTCAGAAAAAAATGTTGGCCAGTGACACCATAGACACGTGGCAAATGTTGAATAGACAGTTGCGGCACCCTCTGCCGCAACTTGATCGCTGTAAACGCATTCATTGTGTTAATAATGTTGTTACTAAAACATATCCAGATTGCTTTTAGTGCATTAAAGAGCATCTTAGATGTTGACAATTCGGATAGAACATTCAAATTACCAGTGATTTATATAGTTTCTTATCAGACTATATATCACTTATGCATATGATTAGTTTAAGCTGACATGTCATACGCAAATATCTGTATAATTCGGTTATGTTACAGCTGAAAAGTGCAAGACTGTAGACAGGGATGGTGTGTTAGTTCTTGTAGACAATTTCAAAATACTGACACTTCTGTTAGGTGCCCAATTTTAGTTGGTATGAGCATCAATGAACCTATTCGGATTACGGCAGTCGGGGCATACTTGGATAACATGCGCTGCTTTCTTATTCTCAGTCACATCTGGGGTATATTTAAATATATTCTCAATTGTGTTCGGTGTTTCAGTTAGGGTATATATGTCGCTAAAATGAGCAGGTGAAAGGTGGTTAATTTGTAGACGCGCGTGGACAATCCGCTTCATTCGGCGACCAACAATTGACTAAAACAGAGGCTGCGTTTAAGGGGTGGGGGTGTAATCAAATGTCCTTTGCTCGCCCGTTGATGCTTATTTTGTGTTCTAAATGCGACACAAGCAAGCATCACATAATTAGGATTAACAAATAGGAAGCTATCGGATGTTCATTTTAGTATTTGTTATTAAGAAACACGCATTTGTAGATGTCGCATACCCAGTATAAGTAATGTAATAGCAGCTAAACTCATCGTACTGGAAGTATGTCGTTAATGTGGCGCATTTTTAAAAATACGAAACAAATTATTCACGCTCTTGAACAGGGACACATGAAGCACAAACTCATGCTTTCTTCATTATAGGATATTACGCATAGTGTGTAAAATGTAGCGTGTAACTTCCACATAACCAATATTATCAGTGTATTTTCCTTGCATATCACGCGGTAACTAGCTTGCTAATTACTTCTAATAACTCTCCTAGATGGAGCATTATCAGTAAATAATGACTCCATTGTATTCCAGTCAATAGCAACTTCAAATGAAGCAAAACAACAACCTCACGCATCGCTCAAACTATGTTTTCGTGCCTCTTATGTCAAAACGGCCGTTTTTCAATTAGGCGTAAGACCACATTAGCATTTTCCATAGGCGACCATTATAACGTTTCCTTCATTTCCTATTAATCTTGATCAGCTCTCTTATTGACAACGTCACAGCATATTTACCCTCCATAGACAGAGGTTCAGTGAAAAATTCGTGAACTTTTAATACCTCAGGCTCCCACAAAGTTCATTCAAACCTTACACCCCTCCATTTCTGCTTGAACCACCCACGGATTGCCCCTGATTACATCACCAAGCAAAATGACAAATGTATTAATACGCAGAAATGCACCGAATGACACCTGTCGTAATTTGACAGCTCTGATGTCACGCTGCACAAAAACGTCATTTATAATCACCCCACACTACATATGTGCTCACAGAAATTCAGACAACGTGCATAATGCTGCTTTTATAAGGTACTCTGCGGTCTGGCGGACGTGCACATTTTGGTGGTCTTACGCCAAATAGATTGGCCGAAAACGTCAAAAGTTCACAAAAATTAGTCATACATCAAGAATGACATATAGCTAGATTAAGTGTCTAGGGAAATTTACGCCATCTCGGTAATAATTATAATATGCGTCTTCAAACGTTGCACCCCTCCAAGATAAATAGCACCGTCTGCGGGTTGAAACACGTTTATTCAGAAACCGATAATAGATCAGACGTTTGCCTGAAACTAATGGCACTGCACAAAACAAACAGTCCACCACAGTCTCTTAACGATATGACAGTAACACATAGAGAATATTGAAGATATATATTTGTTGACAATTGTTTTACAAAATGTTGTAAATTTCACCATAAAAATGCAAAAATCATATTTTTGAACAGCATATTTTCGAACACGCAAAGTTCTAAATTTCACGAATTTCTGTATATCATAATGCTCACCAACTTTGCTTAATTGTATGCTGCAATTATGAACTGTACGTCGTTTATATATGCGTCCCGAGGAGGGCTCAGAATCATAGGCCAGTTTCTCATAAAATTTCGCAGTATTGAAAGGCCAGGCAGCGTCTTTCGATGGTAATTTCAATTCAATTGTATGTAGAACGCTGAAATGTGGGATATACATTCAGGAATATACACGTTACATGATGGAAGCATATTCGTGATACACAGTAGAACGTATCTCTTGCGTCAAACAAATTATCACCCTACCCCCCTTGCAATAAGCCGCACTTTACTCGGGCGCAACCCATTATATTAGACAGAGACACTTCAATTACCATCACACGTCGTTTATTTTGCCACAAATTATTTCACTGGTGTACATACACTATTGAAGACATCAGATACAGCTGGTAGATTAGTTAATGTCAGAAAAAAATGTTGGCCAGTGACACCATAGACACGTGGCAAATGTTGAATAGACAGTTGCGGCACCCTCTGCCGCAACTTGATCGCTGTAAACGCATTCATTGTGTTAATAATGTTGTTACTAAAACATATCCAGATTGCTTTTAGTGCATTAAAGAGCATCTTAGATGTTGACAATTCGGATAGAACATTCAAATTACCAGTGATTTATATAGTTTCTTATCAGACTATATATCACTTATGCATATGATTAGTTTAAGCTGACATGTCATACGCAAATATCTGTATAATTCGGTTATGTTACAGCTGAAAAGTGCAAGACTGTAGACAGGGATGGTGTGTTAGTTCTTGTAGACAATTTCAAAATACTGACACTTCTGTTAGGTGCCCAATTTTAGTTGGTATGAGCATCAATGAACCTATTCGGATTACGGCAGTCGGGGCATACTTGGATAACATGCGCTGCTTTCTTATTCTCAGTCACATCTGGGGTATATTTAAATATATTCTCAATTGTGTTCGGTGTTTCAGTTAGGGTATATATGTCGCTAAAATGAGCAGGTGAAAGGTGGTTAATTTGTAGACGCGCGTGGACAATCCGCTTCATTCGGCGACCAACAATTGACTAAAACAGAGGCTGCGTTTAAGGGGTGGGGGTGTAATCAAATGTCCTTTGCTCGCCCGTTGATGCTTATTTTGTGTTCTAAATGCGACACAAGCAAGCATCACATAATTAGGATTAACAAATAGGAAGCTATCGGATGTTCATTTTAGTATTTGTTATTAAGAAACACGCATTTGTAGATGTCGCATACCCAGTATAAGTAATGTAATAGCAGCTAAACTCATCGTACTGGAAGTATGTCGTTAATGTGGCGCATTTTTAAAAATACGAAACAAATTATTCACGCTCTTGAACAGGGACACATGAAGCACAAACTCATGCTTTCTTCATTATAGGATATTACGCATAGTGTGTAAAATGTAGCGTGTAACTTCCACATAACCAATATTATCAGTGTATTTTCCTTGCATATCACGCGGTAACTAGCTTGCTAATTACTTCTAATAACTCTCCTAGATGGAGCATTATCAGTAAATAATGACTCCATTGTATTCCAGTCAATAGCAACTTCAAATGAAGCAAAACAACAACCTCACGCATCGCTCAAACTATGTTTTCGTGCCTCTTATGTCAAAACGGCCGTTTTTCAATTAGGCGTAAGACCACATTAGCATTTTCCATAGGCGACCATTATAACGTTTCCTTCATTTCCTACTAATCTTGATCAGCTCTCTTATTGACAACGTCACAGCATATTTACCCTCCATAGACAGAGGTTCAGTGAAAAATTCGTGAACTTTTAATACCTCAGGCTCCCACAAAGTTCATTCAAACCTTACACCCCTCCATTTCTGCTTGAACCACCCACGGATTGCCCCTGATTACATCACCAAGCAAAATGACAAATGTATTAATACGCAGAAATGCACCGAATGACACCTGTCGTAATTTGACAGCTCTGATGTCACGCTGCACAAAAACGTCATTTATAATCACCCCACACTACATATGTGCTCACAGAAATTCAGACAACGTGCATAATGCTGCTTTTATAAGGTACTCTGCGGTCTGGCGGACGTGCACATTTTGGTGGTCTTACGCCAAATAGATTGGCCGAAAACGTCAAAAGTTCACAAAAATTAGTCATACATCAAGAATGACATATAGCTAGATTAAGTGTCTAGGGAAATTTACGCCATCTCGGTAATAATTATAATATGCGTCTTCAAACGTTGCACCCCTCCAAGATAAATAGCACCGTCTGCGGGTTGAAACACGTTTATTCAGAAACCGATAATAGATCAGACGTTTGCCTGAAACTAATGGCACTGCACAAAACAAACAGTCCACCACAGTCTCTTAACGATATGACAGTAACACATAGAGAATATTGAAGATATATATTTGTTGACAATTGTTTTACAAAATGTTGTAAATTTCACCATAAAAATGCAAAAATCATATTTTTGAACAGCATATTTTCGAACACGCAAAGTTCTAAATTTCACGAATTTCTGTATATCATAATGCTCACCAACTTTGCTTAATTGTATGCTGCAATTATGAACTGTACGTCGTTTATATATGCGTCCCGATGAGGGCTCAGAATCATAGGCCAGTTTCTCATAAAATTTCGCAGTATTGAAAGGCCAGGCAGCGTCTTTCGATGGTAATTTCAATTCAATTGTATGTAGAACGCTGAAATGTGGGATATACATTCAGGAATATACACGTTACATGATGGAAGCATATTCGTGATACACAGTAGAACGTATCTCTTGCGTCAAACAAATTATCACCCTACCCCCCTTGCAATAAGCCGCACTTTACTCGGGCGCAACCCATTATATTAGACAGAGACACTTCAATTACCATCACACGTCGTTTATTTTGCCACAAATTATTTCACTGGTGTACATACACTATTGAAGACATCAGATACAGCTGGTAGATTAGTTAATGTCAGAAAAAAATGTTGGCCAGTGACACCATAGACACGTGGCAAATGTTGAATAGACAGTTGCGGCACCCTCTGCCGCAACTTGATCGCTGTAAACGCATTCATTGTGTTAATAATGTTGTTACTAAAACATATCCAGATTGCTTTTAGTGCATTAAAGAGCATCTTAGATGTTGACAATTCGGATAGAACATTCAAATTACCAGTGATTTATATAGTTTCTTATCAGACTATATATCACTTATGCATATGATTAGTTTAAGCTGACATGTCATACGCAAATATCTGTATAATTCGGTTATGTTACAGCTGAAAAGTGCAAGACTGTAGACAGGGATGGTGTGTTAGTTCTTGTAGACAATTTCAAAATACTGACACTTCTGTTAGGTGCCCAATTTTAGTTGGTATGAGCATCAATGAACCTATTCGGATTACGGCAGTCGGGGCATACTTGGATAACATGCGCTGCTTTCTTATTCTCAGTCACATCTGGGGTATATTTAAATATATTCTCAATTGTGTTCGGTGTTTCAGTTAGGGTATATATGTCGCTAAAATGAGCAGGTGAAAGGTGGTTAATTTGTAGACGCGCGTGGACAATCCGCTTCATTCGGCGACCAACAATTGACTAAAACAGAGGCTGCGTTTAAGGGGTGGGGGTGTAATCAAATGTCCTTTGCTCGCCCGTTGATGCTTATTTTGTGTTCTAAATGCGACACAAGCAAGCATCACATAATTAGGATTAACAAATAGGAAGCTATCGGATGTTCATTTTAGTATTTGTTATTAAGAAACACGCATTTGTAGATGTCGCATACCCAGTATAAGTAATGTAATAGCAGCTAAACTCATCGTACTGGAAGTATGTCGTTAATGTGGCGCATTTTTAAAAATACGAAACAAATTATTCACGCTCTTGAACAGGGACACATGAAGCACAAACTCATGCTTTCTTCATTATAGGATATTACGCATAGTGTGTAAAATGTAGCGTGTAACTTCCACATAACCAATATTATCAGTGTATTTTCCTTGCATATCACGCGGTAACTAGCTTGCTAATTACTTCTAATAACTCTCCTAGATGGAGCATTATCAGTAAATAATGACTCCATTGTATTCCAGTCAATAGCAACTTCAAATGAAGCAAAACAACAACCTCACGCATCGCTCAAACTATGTTTTCGTGCCTCTTATGTCAAAACGGCCGTTTTTCAATTAGGCGTAAGACCACATTAGCATTTTCCATAGGCGACCATTATAACGTTTCCTTCATTTCCTACTAATCTTGATCAGCTCTCTTATTGACAACGTCACAGCATATTTACCCTCCATAGACAGAGGTTCAGTGAAAAATTCGTGAACTTTTAATACCTCAGGCTCCCACAAAGTTCATTCAAACCTTACACCCCTCCATTTCTGCTTGAACCACCCACGGATTGCCCCTGATTACATCACCAAGCAAAATGACAAATGTATTAATACGCAGAAATGCACCGAATGACACCTGTCGTAATTTGACAGCTCTGATGTCACGCTGCACAAAAACGTCATTTATAATCACCCCACACTACATATGTGCTCACAGAAATTCAGACAACGTGCATAATGCTGCTTTTATAAGGTACTCTGCGGTCTGGCGGACGTGCACATTTTGGTGGTCTTACGCCAAATAGATTGGCCGAAAACGTCAAAAGTTCACAAAAATTAGTCATACATCAAGAATGACATATAGCTAGATTAAGTGTCTAGGGAAATTTACGCCATCTCGGTAATAATTATAATATGCGTCTTCAAACGTTGCACCCCTCCAAGATAAATAGCACCGTCTGCGGGTTGAAACACGTTTATTCAGAAACCGATAATAGATCAGACGTTTGCCTGAAACTAATGGCACTGCACAAAACAAACAGTCCACCACAGTCTCTTAACGATCTGACAGTAACATATAGAGAATATTGAAGATATATATTTGTTGACAATTGTTTTACAAAATGTTGTAAATTTCACCATAAAAATGCAAAAATCATATTTTTGAACAGCATATTTTCGAACACGCAAAGTTCTAAATTTCACGAATTTCTGTATATCATAATGCTCACCAACTTTGCTTAATTGTATGCTGCAATTATGAACTGTACGTCGTTTATATATGCGTCCCGAGGAGGGCTCAGAATCATAGGCCAGTTTCTCATAAAATTTCGCAGTATTGAAAGGCCAGGCAGCGTCTTTCGATGGTAATTTCAATTCAATTGTATGTAGAACGCTGAAATGTGGGATATACATTCAGGAATATACACGTTACATGATGGAAGCATATTCGTGATACACAGTAGAACGTATCTCTTGCGTCAAACAAATTATCACCCTACCCCCCTTGCAATAAGCCGCACTTTACTCGGGCGCAACCCATTATATTAGACAGAGACACTTCAATTACCATCACACGTCGTTTATTTTGCCACAAATTATTTCACTGGTGTACATACACTATTGAAGACATCAGATACAGCTGGTAGATTAGTTAATGTCAGAAAAAAATGTTGGCCAGTGACACCATAGACACGTGGCAAATGTTGAATAGACAGTTGCGGCACCCTCTGCCGCAACTTGATCGCTGTAAACGCATTCATTGTGTTAATAATGTTGTTACTAAAACATATCCAGATTGCTTTTAGTGCATTAAAGAGCATCTTAGATGTTGACAATTCGGATAGAACATTCAAATTACCAGTGATTTATATAGTTTCTTATCAGACTATATATCACTTATGCATATGATTAGTTTAAGCTGACATGTCATACGCAAATATCTGTATAATTCGGTTATGTTACAGCTGAAAAGTGCAAGACTGTAGACAGGGATGGTGTGTTAGTTCTTGTAGACAATTTCAAAATACTGACACTTCTGTTAGGTGCCCAATTTTAGTTGGTATGAGCATCAATGAACCTATTCGGATTACGGCAGTCGGGGCATACTTGGATAACATGCGCTGCTTTCTTATTCTCAGTCACATCTGGGGTATATTTAAATATATTCTCAATTGTGTTCGGTGTTTCAGTTAGGGTATATATGTCGCTAAAATGAGCAGGTGAAAGGTGGTTAATTTGTAGACGCGCGTGGACAATCCGCTTCATTCGGCGACCAACAATTGACTAAAACAGAGGCTGCGTTTAAGGGGTGGGGGTGTAATCAAATGTCCTTTGCTCGCCCGTTGATGCTTATTTTGTGTTCTAAATGCGACACAAGCAAGCATCACATAATTAGGATTAACAAATAGGAAGCTATCGGATGTTCATTTTAGTATTTGTTATTAAGAAACACGCATTTGTAGATGTCGCATACCCAGTATAAGTAATGTAATAGCAGCTAAACTCATCGTACTGGAAGTATGTCGTTAATGTGGCGCATTTTTAAAAATACGAAACAAATTATTCACGCTCTTGAACAGGGACACATGAAGCACAAACTCATGCTTTCTTCATTATAGGATATTACGCATAGTGTGTAAAATGTAGCGTGTAACTTCCACATAACCAATATTATCAGTGTATTTTCCTTGCATATCACGCGGTAACTAGCTTGCTAATTACTTCTAATAACTCTCCTAGATGGAGCATTATCAGTAAATAATGACTCCATTGTATTCCAGTCAATAGCAACTTCAAATGAAGCAAAACAACAACCTCACGCATCGCTCAAACTATGTTTTCGTGCCTCTTATGTCAAAACGGCCGTTTTTCAATTAGGCGTAAGACCACATTAGCATTTTCCATAGGCGACCATTATAACGTTTCCTTCATTTCCTATTAATCTTGATCAGCTCTCTTATTGACAACGTCACAGCATATTTACCCTCCATAGACAGAGGTTCAGTGAAAAATTCGTGAACTTTTAATACCTCAGGCTCCCACAAAATTCGTTCAAACCTTACACCCCTCCATTTCTGCTTGAACCACCCACGGATTGCCCCTGATTACATCACCAAGCAAAATGACAAATGTATTAATACGCAGAAATGCACCGAATGACACCTGTCGTAATTTGACAGCTCTGATGTCACGCTGCACAAAAACGTCATTTATAATCACCCCACACTACATATGTGCTCACAGAAATTCAGACAACGTGCATAATGCTGCTTTTATAAGGTACTCTGGGGAATGGCGGACGTGCACATTTTGGTGGTCTTACGCCATCTCGCATGCGCGCGGAAGCGTAGTTGCGTTTTTACATGCTCTAGCTGACGAAGCGTTGGTGACATGTATACGTCGATCATACATGGGCCGAATTTACTCAAAACGCATATAGCGCGCATGCAGTTTTATTTAAAACTTGCGAATAACTATCATACTGGTATATTTCATGTATTACTAGCATAAGCCAGGTTAATAACAACGGAGAATCCTGGCCCGCTACCGTTCGGCTCGAGGCTGCCGAATCTGGGACCGGCCGAATCTGGGACCACGACACCGGGATGCTTTTTAGTGGCGCCACATTGTGAACGTGGACCCAACAGCAATTTCACAACTCGTGGCGCCACAAGTGGCTTCAATTGGTATTAGATTACGGAAGTTGAAATCAGACAAAATGTTATTCTAATATAGCAAAGATTATACTGAAGTAGCTTAGACCGTTCATCATGACATATTATCTACTGCACATTAATTCGATTGCGTTGAGAATGGTGCAGCTATTATGCATAGTTGCGTATATTGTCGGGGTACACACACCAGGTAAGCACTAAGTCTAAACTAAACTTTAAAGGCAGTAAAGCATAGTATGCTTGACGGCCTTGAGTGACTCGACTCGACTCGTTATCAAATGAATACTTGCCCTTGGTCATGATAATTCAAATTGAGACATTGGTGATGTTGGCATTGAGAGAAGTTGAGATTTTGCACACGTACATCCAGATACGTTGTATAGGCTATATATATATATATACATATATATATATAACTGTATGCATGTTTCTTTTATACACTGTCACTGTTCTGTACTTTTATATACTGCACATATTGTGTACCTAATGTAACATATGGACCTCAGAGTCACATATACTTGCTGTATGTGCTCTGTTGAGTCTGGAATAAAGTTATTGAATTGAATTGAATTGAATATATATATATATATATATATATATATATATAGCGTAGCCATGGCATAGGCCATAGCCATAGGTAGGGAGGGACCTGCGAAAAACAATCAGTAATACTAATACCTTTACAATGTTTATGATGGTGCAAGTTGATTGTATATATGTCAATATGATAGGTAACAAGATACCGTTTACAGAATTTAAATATCCAAAACATTAACAAATTCTGGCAAGTTTTCTCTCAGAAAATTATACAAAATTTTTGACCACTGCGCAGCATGTTGTGTAGCATACGTTCATACCGGGTCTGGATCACTCAACTGAAATGCATTTGCAAACTGCTATAACCTTATAGTTATAGTTTGTCAGATATATTTGTAAAAAAAAAATTTTTGACCTCATTGTAGTGTGACATTGAGATGGGTATGACCTTGAAATAGCATTTTATATCCAATATTACCTATATATTATTTGGTCTATTTTTAGGATTATTTGTCAGACATTTAGCAACTTTTTTCTATTCAACTATCTTTAAGGCCCAGCAAATTGTTCTACACCCACGATGAAATCTAGTGTACTCTTAACATAATTTACTATTTTCTTGTGAGACTTTTCAGTAATGTATTTTATGTAAGTATTTGTACAAGTTGACTGGCTCAGTACAAATACTGTTTTGCCACACACTTCACTAACCTTTACATATGCTTTATTAGCAGACTAAAATATCATACATTACAGTGTATCAAAATATTTCGATAGCAGATCTGTTTGTGAACCTTGACATGTCTCTTGGCGATTTTTCTCTGTAAAATAAAAAATGAACCAGTCACCACAAGCAGTGTATTGACTAGCATAGGAAATCTCATTATAACAATGTTTATTGATATGATGCTCAAATTAGCACATAAATAAAAAAAATTACATCAGAAAGATTATATATTTAGATATATATTCACGCCTATAAATAGTGTCTTTAAACAGTACCATGTTCAAAGATGCAGTTAGATTATGTATTAGATTACTTTTAAAATGGCCATCATTGCGTAAGCGCACTCCTGAAAAAATGGGTGGTAAATTCGAAACGACTTACGTACAATGCTCTACATGGGATTTCCAGGGTCTTCTTATTAAATATTCATCTAACTACGAGCCAAACTTCAGAAAACTTCCTCAACCTGCTACAAAGATATAATGATCCAAACGTATTGCATAGTCACTCATCAAAATCTAAATTAAATAACTTACTTACAATTTTACAATTAACACAGTGGCATTCTGTCATCTTGGCTCTCGGAATAATGTGGTTTCACCATCATACGATTAATGTGGGGTTCTTAAAGGTGTTTCCCTTGGCATCCCCTAATGAACAGAAAGCCTAGTGGACACAAATTGCAGCCGACCTACTGATGTGCCCTTAACGGATTTGCAGGTCCCTACCAGAGGTAGGGATTCAGGCTAATTTTGTACAGATACATTTCTCGTGGGAGTTCAATTCAAATTTACATAAGTGGCACAACTGAGATATGAATGAACTGGTGGTTGGACATGAGTTCACGGATTCTAAAAGATTATTAGCAATTTGAAAATAATAACTTTGTACACTTTTATAAAAGAGATAGTAGGACAGTCGAGGAAGATGTCCTACTGTAAGAATCAAATTATTGATTTCATATATATATATATATATATATATATATATATATATACACACACACACTGGGTATGTGTTTGTGAAAATTGGATTTGAAATCATTGAGCATGTTGCGCCTTTGATTTAAGTGTTGAGAATGTTTGGAGTCAACAGAGACAATAAAAATCAGCAGAGTTCTCAGTCATTGTTTATTTGAGCTGATCCTTTAATGTAATGCCGATGTATGAAGGATGAGTTGTTAATTTAATGTAATATTTTAAATATTAATAATATATAATTTTTATGTGTATATATACACATAATTTTTTATATTATTAATATATGTTTAGTAATTATACATACCCACCAATACAATGCAGCACCTAATTATCTACCATACTTTTATAAGTGGGCTGAGATTGGCATGAGTCTGTAGGACAACATAGCCATAGCAAATGTCCCCCCCCACGTTTTCTTATCAGAAAAACAAATTTGGCTTATAGCTTGACTGATCACTCACCTCTCTTATAAGCCCCCACATAGGGCTAGTACCTAAAATGAATAAACTCACAATATGAAATTTGGACTACCCAGTGATAAAACAACTAGATAAATTGTTTGGTTGGTAACAGTGGGCAACTTGATCTTAGTCCAGTAAATATTCATTTTGTATGACTCTGTTAGTTTACATCCTTGCGTTGATATATTAATAGGCCCTAGCCATGTAGGGGATAAGCTACCGATTTTATACAGGCTAGTGGCAGGGAAAATATGTCACTACACTATTAATAGAGACGCCTGCTAAAATGTGGACCACGAATGGGCGGATTACATTCACAAGGATTCAAGGAATCTTTGTTCTGTCTTTACACACATTGCTGTTTGCATGCATACGCATTCCTAACCATTACAGTGTCTTTTATTGGTGTATTATATTAACATTTCTAAATGCAATATATGCATTATGTAATTTGAATGTTGAATGTAATAATAAATCAACATTTTATTACTGTAAAAAGAATACTTAGGTGTTCCATGCATAGGGCAGCGCCATGTAAAGTCAATTTATCATGTTTGATACAACCACTCGCTTAATGGTACATATTGTCACGGGACCCTATCACTTGTTGTTGAGTGCTGGCTGTAGTGATATACTTACCATACAGCCAGGTGAGTTGTATGATAGCTTTGTTAGTCAGTATGTTAGTAGTTTAAATGTGATTTAAACGTTTTTGGTAAAGGTAATAAAAACAAGGCATTACCTAAAATTGGTTTTCATTTATTCACAAAGATTAACTTTGTATGAAACATTAATACAACATTCATCAAATAAATACAAATATATTTCTGGTATAAATTCGGTCGCAACCTGTCCATTGCGATTCCCATGGAAAGTTGAAATTTAATTAGCTAGGGGATCACGTGGTATCATGGAGTCAGAGATCACACATGCTGTCTCCAGGCAGTTCATTTCTATACATTCAGAGCATGTTTACAATGATAGCTTTTGTGTTGAAATGAGCAGCAATAAATTAGTGTACAATATTACAATGTAATACAAACACTAGTCATCAGTCATCACAACGAATAATATTTATCTTTTGGGTTTGTTTAACTCTGCTGCTGATAATGCACACATGGATACATGCGTTAGCAATATATACTATCACACTCAGAAAGAAATGTTGTGTAATCCATTAATACCACTGGTATGCCGATGTATGAAGGATGAGTTGTTAATTTAATGTAACATTTTAAATCTGGTAGTGAAATCCCTGTTGTCACTAGCTCAATTAGTAGATGCATTTGAATTCAGGACAAAATCCCCCAATGGACAAAACCTCAAAGGACAAATCTCCAATGGACAAAACCACAACCAGTAATTGCAAATGTGGTCACAACTCCAGGGGACAAAACTCCAACTGATTTTAAATGTAGACTCACTGGACTGTAGAAGGTTAGGCACACAAATGAAAGCAGTTAATAGTTTCTTGCAAGTGCTATTATTCCACTTTGATACTAAGATAGCACCAGGTCCTTTAAACATCTGTTACTCTAAACTGTACAAACAATTTGGTGTTTCACTGAGAAGCAAAATAAATCAAAACAGTTTACTAATAAAGCCAAGTTGTTCAGCAGAATAAGGTAAGATTTTTCATGTAGCTTTATTCCAGAGGCTTATTATACGTCATGCTGGTATTGTTTATATACATAATGCTACTCTCACACAGTGGGGAATATCCTTGCGAATGGGCTTACGAATGCAATTCGCCACCAATTCGCAATGATCGCAAAGTGATCGCCAGACATTCGTAAGAGTTTGTAAGAATTCACGGTCGTTCGTGGGGTGTTGCGAATATTAGGAACATGCTCCTAAAACTCGCTAGGAAAGCATATTCTTATTGTTTTTGCAATATTTTCGTAAGCAATCGCAAGACATTCTTATTGATGGCAAGGTATTTGTAGTGATCGTAAGACATTTGTAAGGATTTGCTAGCGTTCTTCCATATGGATGCAAACAAAACGTGGCGAATGCTTGCAAATCGATTACGAATAAATCAAATCGATTACGATTACCAGTCATTATTTATTTTGTGCAAGTTAAAGTTCCAAAACAAACAAGTAAAATTTCAATTAAGAACACATAACAGTCATGATTTATTTTTTCAAATTAATTTCCAAAACAAAAGTTCAATTAAGAACAACTAACAGTCTGGAATCCAGATTGTGACTATAAAACTGTCAAAATAAATAATACGAATAAAACAATCTTGACTATTCAAGATAGCCTGGCGAATAAAAGTGACAAAGCGAAACATTGGCAAGGGGTTTCGCCGCGCATGCGTTGTGTATTCGTTTCATTCGTAAGGCGTTCGCAAGCATTCGCAAAATTCGCAAGGGCATTCGTAAGTATTCTTAACATTCGCAAAGGATTCACAAGAAATTCGGCAAATTGATTGTTAAGTAATCGTAAGCTTCGTAAGAAATTCGCAAGGATTCGTAAGAAATTCGCAAGCATTCGTAACCATTTGTAAGGTCTCACTTGTTTCAGTAATTCTCCTGGGCAATCGTATAATTTTTTGCGAATTTGCCGCGAATATCAAATTTATACATTCGCAAGGATATTCTCCACTGTGTGAGAGTAGCATAAAAGAGTATGAGACAACATCTTCTAGATAACATAGCAACTTGTTTGTAACAAATTCAATGTGAAATTGATGGATGTATATATGCATGCATGCATGTATGCCACCATGCATGCATGTATACATTGAGAAAGTCTGGACACCCATATCTAAAATCACATTTGCAATAAGCAATTGGGATTTTGTTCATTGACGTTTTAGGTGTTATTAGGTATGTTCACTTTTACAATGGGAAGGATACCGTTTTTGTACCTGACACAGAACCATTGATATTTTATACATATTTTTTAATCTTTTCACAAATAACAATTATAAACCAAATCAATTAAAAACAATGAGTGATGTACTGCTGGCGTTTTTTATTTTTATAGTAATTACTTATGAGTGACCAAAATGAAAATATGGTAATTATGTATAAATATGATGTTTCTAAGTTTCTGTTGTTGTAACTATATATGTATATGAAAATAATTTTATAAATATACATCATTATTATACCCACTTCGCAGTTACTACATTTCATTGTTGTGGTGAATATATAATTACTACAAAACATACAAGGAGTACATTATTGTTTTCATGTGATTTGGTTTATAATTATTAAATTTGTGAAATGTTGGGGGGGAAAAAATGATAAAAAATTATTTTGTATCAGGTTTGCACCTGAGTCCTTCCATCAGAAAAAAAACATCTAATGGACACATCTAACAATCAAACTACATTTCTGGATTTCAAGTGTTATGTTAAATTTACAACTCCTTCGTACATCGACATACTAGTGATATTATTGGTTAACAAAATTTTCTTTCTGACATTAAATACATAATATCTGTAATGTATGTGTCATGCTGTGGATTATCTCCCATTGGCTGCAATCGATACAATTACACTGAAAATGAGCCGAAGCTCAGCCAGGACTCCGCGAAATGTATGGTTTCCATTTTTCAACAAAATTTGATTTGTATGAAATTGTAAGATAAGTGTATGTGCTCTATGATGACTAGTGTTTGTAGTACGTCAAGATATTGTGCTATAATTTATTCTAACACTTGTTTTAACTTTCAACCCAAAAGATATCCTTGTAAACATGCTCTGAAATAAAAAAAGGTCACCTGATGCTATCTCTGACATCATAACTGGTGGCAAAAATATGCATCTCCTAAATGCTGCATGCGGGACGAGTGCTTTTAATGACAACCTACAGGATACCTGCCATATATTTTTATTTAATTAATTTTCTCCTGTCTAATTGGAGCATTGTCTATAACAGAAATAAACACCACTTACTAAAACACTGTTGTGATATTTAATTTAATATATGACATATGTAACAACTTGGCTTCCTTTTCAACTTTATGCTTAGATACCAACTGGTGTATAACCGGATGTTTGCAAGTGTGTTGGCTAATTCACACAGTCCTAAACTGCAATCATAGTGAGCAGTGCATCATTGGCACTGGACTATCACAGACTCAGTGTTGTGGACTGTGGGTATGATATTGACATATGATGCTTATTATCCACATACACAGGTATATCCAAATCTTTTTTTGTAAAATATCATTCTAACTTGACAGTAGTAAATAATTAGTGCTTATAAATACTGTCAGTATTTGAAGGCTGAACACAATAATAATAATAATAATAATAAAAACAATTACCAGGGTAGGTAACTTGTATTGTGGCTTAATCCTTAGAAACCAAGCTTACAGGTGCATCACTACAAAAGGGTTGATCGATCTCAGAGTCAATAAACAAATCCAGTTGTCATCAGATTTATTGATACGCCACGGAGCTATGGTGGATAGGCAAGGTTGTAGAGGTATGTCTTTAAATGATGGTGGAATTTAGCAACAAAAGTTTCAACTGCTTTAACACTAGAAGGAAGCATATTCCAAAGAGTAGGTGCACCCACAGCAAAAGCCCTAGTCCCAATATTAGTAATGTCTTTAGAAGTTTAGAGACAAGAAGTGAATCAGAACTAGATGATTGAAGCTGAACAGATTTTCGTACAGGAGTAAGCAATGACTACTTACAGTAAAGTGCCTGGTATAATGGTAATTGTATATGTGGTTAAACAATGAAACTACTCTGCATAAGATGTATGTGCTAAATCTCTAAAAAGTTATTTTGAGTGTGTACATTAATTATGAAAACATGCAGAATCCAGATCGCATACATTAAAAACACAGTAATAGTGTTTACAACAGGAGCCAGATGTGTTGGTGGCTCATTCTGTAAAGTCTGTTGCTATCCATTTTTAGTTTGTCCAGTCAGAGTTTTTTGTGGGTTAGTGTTTATTTTTTTTATTTATGTATCATTATTAAGGGTTTATATATTGAATCCATCTTCTTCACACATCTGCTCAACTACTGAACAAGAGTGTTGATTGCCACCCTCTTGCAGTTTCTATATGTTGATCCCCATCCTGTATACTTCAGTGCGGCAGAGCGTATCCCTCTCTGTGCAGTTTCATTCTTTGATACTGATGGATTATACCACGCCAATGTTAATAATGTGCCAGATGGTAGTAAAACATCTTGCAAATTGTAACCTTTTGCTGGTACCCAAAAATAGCTGACATGTGCTTGTGCAGATATGGCACCCGGGGTGCCATGTCCCGGATCGTTTATAACGGTGGCCGGTGGGTGCCACAGGGTGGGAAACATAAACATCTCTCATAGCAACTAAGGCCACATCTGACTCGCGCATGCGCAGAAACATCAATCGGAATGTTTATAATGCCAGAAAAATGTATGCGCTACAATGCCCATTTCAGCAGTCTTTCCACTAAATTAATGTAGGTAAAGTCACAATGGTGGGGTTAAGTCATTATAGGAAAATTTGTATGTGCTGTTGTATGTTTCATTGCATGTTATTATTACAAGAAATGTGACTTTTCTTTCACATTATATACAATTATCTATTTACACTTGCAGGGTTTGTGTCAGTAGATAGTGTAGCAATGGAATTGAAGACCACAAAATAAGTAACTTTGCATATTACGTATCTCAGTTTTACATAAATTTATTCCATACTTAAAATATATATTGAGGATGACTTATAAGAGAGTAATTTCAGTACAGTGTTTTTTTAATGTACTCAATTCAAATACATGTCTATATTGATGCTTGCATTTGTTAAATGTTTTGATATCATGTTAAAGGCAACGATTTGTGTGCACAGGGCTGCCTATCATCACGGATTTTCCGTAATCATTACGAAAATTGACCTCAGATTACGATAGCATGGAAACTGCTCTTGTATTATGGAAATAAGCAAAGAAATGCGGAAACTTAAACTAATGTCCTGACAAGTTCATACCCAGTGGTCATGCCTAAGAAAATGTAATAATTCACTCCTTGCAATTTATCAGTCAATGCTGTTACGCTACCCGGACGCTCCTGTATTTGTTATGGCCGACTTTAACAGCTGCACGTTGGACACTGCGTTGCCGTCGTTTCACCAGTATGTCCATGTGCCAACAATGAACAACAAGACAATAGACTTATGCTATGGGAATATTCCCAGTGCTTACTCCGCTCGTGCTCACCCTCCCCTCGGTCGTGCCGATCACAATGTCATCAACCTCATCCCAGCGTATCGACAACTGTTGAAGAGAGTCAAGCCGACCAAGGTCGAGGTTCGACAATGAACTCAGGATGCCACCATGCAGCTCCAGGGATCTCTGGCTTGCACAGATTGGGGTGTGTTTGCACCCGATTCAGTGAACCTAAATGAACATGTTTCTATCATTACGGACTACATTACCTTTTGCATGGACTCTACCATTCCAATGAAAACTGTGACTGTTTATCCTAATTCAAAGCCTTGGATCACGTCGGATATAAAAAACACGCACACAGACAGCTACAAACAGAAATCTTGCAAGCAAAACAAAGGTATCGGGAAAAGGTTGAAAATGAGTTTAGCTGCATGAACACTAAACAGGCCTTTGCGCACTTGAAAAAGATGTCAGGTCGTGTTGACACATTTTCTGCCCCTTCAACTACTGATCCATTGAAATTTGCTTCAGACTTAAATTTGTTTTATAACAGATTTGACACCCATGATTTTTCTATTGAGTGAGTTGCTCCTAGCTGCTGGCCCTTTACCAGGTGATATTGACACTTCTACCTTGGATGTCACAAATCATTTCAAAAAGTTTAAGGTTAATAAAGCTCCTGGTCCAGATGGCATTCCAGGCCGCTTACTTAAAGAGTGTCCAATTCAGTTAGGTCCGGTATTTCAGCCACTGTTTAAACAGTCTGTGGATACAGGTGTGATTCCTACCATCTGGAAAACGTCTATAGTGGTACCCGTCCCTAAAATGTCATCACCGTCAGAGTTAAACCACTTCAGACCTGTGGCCCTAACGTCCATCGTCCATCGTCATGAAATGTTTTGAAAGACTGATTTTGTCTCACATTCTCCCACATGTTCAATCGCAACTGGACCCATATCAGTTCACTTACCGTTCAAGAAGAGGCACTGACGATGCAATAGATTGCCTTCTACACAAACTATTCGAACACATGGAGACAGCTGGTAACTATGCTCGAATCCTATTTATAGATTTCAGTTCAGCATTTAATACAATATAAAGGCATGTCATGATTGGTAAACTACAGAAACTAGAAGTTCCAGCCGCATTTGTTCACTGGGTTTTCAATTTCCTAAGTAATCGCCCGCAGTGTGTTCGAGTGGGTGACATAAAGTCACCAGTGATTGTTAGCAACACAGGTGCGCCTCAGAGTTGTGACCTGAGTCCATTTTTGTACACTTTGTATACAAATGACTGTCGGAGTGTGGATCCATCTACCCAATATGTGAGGTTTTCTGATGATACAGCCATTCTCGCTCTTTTGAGTGATTTTGCCTCATACCAGTCATATCTTTCTTCAGTGGTACGTTTCTCGAGTTGGTGCAGTAACAATTTTCTACATCTGAATGTTTCCAAAACCAAAGAAATGTGTATTTTAGTATGATTTACTTACTTTGGAGCATTTTTGTCGAAGCGAATACGACGTTTCGACCCATCGTCTACGGGCCTTGATCACGTACTGGTGTCACGTGTGTTGCCTCAGATTTCGGCGGGATGATTTGATTGTAGATGGCAGGCAGATGGTATCCCTGATCTCTGTTCATGGTAGGGGCTCTCTGTCTGATGTATATGGCCTCCTTCACTTTTCTCTTGTGCCAGTTGGATTCACGGGTCAGTACTTTAGTGTTCTCCATGGACACTGAGTGTCCTGTGGCCCGGCAATGATCTCCTACTCCTGTTGGTTTGTTCAGGTTTGTGTGTTCTTTGAATCTCTGGCTGAGTGTTCTCTTAGTTTCACCTATGTATGTGTGGCTGCTGTCAATGTCACACGTGATGTTATAGATGGTTCCACATTGGTGTTCTTTGGGTGTTTTGTCTTTGGGGTGTACTATCATCGAGCGGAGGGTGTTCGCCGGCTTGTGGTACATGTGTATAAATCCGGCCAAGCTGTTCTGATAGTCCTGCCACGTATGGTAGTTCCAACATAGATCTTCGTGGGTTGTTGTTCGTGTTAGGTGGTCTTTTTGCACTGGATGGTGGAGGTGCAAGCGCCCACTCTGGATATCCGTTGGCTCTCAGGGCGTTGTGGACATGTGCCAGTTCTGATTTCCTGTCTTCAGCTGTGGTGACATACTGCTGTGCCCTGTTGGTGAGGGTGCGTACCACTAATCGTTTGTGTGTTAGAGGGTGATGTGACATGAAGTTGAGGTACTCTTGCATTTTATTGTGACAATCCCATATATTGTAGATCATGAGTTGTACAATGCATATCCTTTTTAAAAGGACAATAAAGTGATTGATTGATTGATTGATTGATTGATCGATCGATCGATCGATCGATCGATCGATCGATCGATCGATCGATCGATCGATCGATCGATTGATTAAATGAAGCCGGTGGCTGCTGTGGTGGTGGGGCAGGGGGCAAACCCAGACTAAGGGAAGAAACAATTTATCAAAGTTTTAATGACTTGGTATTTTGTTACAGCCAGATAATGAGCTGTCACTGAGAAAGACTATTAATTACTGTAGGGTGGAATGGATAAGACAGGGTGGCACTGCCTGTAGTAATATTGGATGTGCTGACTGGTTACCTGTCAGTATATTTTGGTATATATTGGTATACATTGGCAACATTGAAAATTTTTATGGACAATTTATCCACAAGTAGTCATGTCTTTCAATTTAGAAGAAGAATTTGAAGAAGAAGAAGAATTTGTTTTTATTTGACCATTTTGTCAACACAATACATACATACACGTTATCCATGTCATACATATATAATCTGAATAATACAAACATGAAAATTCTAGCAAACATGGTAATAATGCGTATAAATAATAATAAAAGTAGGGTCAGGAGACTCCTCTAAGACCTGGCTGGTCGCTATCGAGGAGCCACCTTTCAGAAAATTTAACTTACAGAATAATTTCTTCATTTAGAACAAATTCTTCAGAAACAGACCAAGATAAAAAGAAAAATCAAGAAAAGAGAAAAATCACCAAACACGCATAATATGAAGATGCTTTTGCGCAGCTGACAAGATTTTTGTATCTCAAGTAAAAGGCTCTGTTTTTAAGTTTTAATACTGAATGAAGTGTTTTAGGTGGTTTTAGATACTTAATTATGCATACATACATAGCAGTTTTGTCTAGTGCATATTACTTCATATCTTTGTAAAAAATACAGTTTAACATAATTTACAAATCCCTGTGAAGGACCCCTCAGTGATCTACTTCCAGTTTTGCCAGATTGACCAGGAACAGGAGGTAACGTCATAAATTTGTTCCTAGACCAAGGGTAATTTTTTTTATCTTTAATATAAGTGTAGCCACCCACCCCCACCCCGATCATTATGGTCAACTATTTTGTTCAAGTAGGCAGCTCTGTTTGTGTTGTACTTTAATGAATCACTGGGAGTGTTTTATACTCAAGTTCATAATGGTGGCAGAACCTTTTGCATTAATACTTGCAGTATTAAAATAAAATTTACTGAACATATGATAATAATGTCTTAAGGGGATATAGCATCATGAGCATCATGACCAAAGATTAGAAATGAATGATTACATCATATATACTTAAATTAGTCAATACAGTCTGTTCACTAACATGGTTGATGATCAACCACACATGTCAAGATTGACCATCAAATGTCATGTTTGCCCATCATTTGGACAGGTAAAGTTTGTTTTGGATGGGTACAACATCTACAAATTAGAATGGAGGGGGGAATGGATGAGCTTAAATTTGAGGACCCAAAAACGTTTACATTATTCAGTCTGCAATACTCTTTACATTATTCACTCTGTTTAGACTGGAGTATATCCATATGAAAGATAGCACATGTCTACAGACACCTTGGACTGGTAAAAACAAGTATCCTGAATAAATATAGATATTATAGAAGATGTCTTAGTAGTGATATTTTGTATATTCATTAAATGATAGTTCTGTAGTATTGGCTGAACTAACATCTTTAATATAAAAATTATTTCAGTATTTACCCTTGCTGGTTCTACTGTCTACAAGTGATATTATCTTTCACAACTTTGTGAAGATGTACATATATTGTTGTGTTTTCAGTGTACACCAGAGCGGATACCAAAGTCAGCAGTGTGAGCGTGGACATTCCTGAGGCGTGGGAAGGAGAAAGAGCCTTGATGACTTGCACATTTACACTTATAAACAAAGATGACACTAGTTGGAGGTTGACATGGACCAAAGGGAATACACAGTTGAAATATAAATACATACGAACCATCAATAAAGTTGTAGTCAATAACCTGGGTGACAGATTTAAGGGAGAACTGGATGGAAATGTGTATAAACTCTACATTGACTCAGCCAGTTTGACAGATGAAGACACTTATAGATGTGAGGTTGGCACTGAAGATGACCAGAGGGAACTAACAGTGAATGGTGAGTACTCAGCAAAATATTGACATTGTGTAGAATCATCTTCTAAAGTAAATCAGCAGTTTTTCATTTTATGTAATCAATTGATAATGATTTCATGTTTGTTTTACCATTCAGTAAGAAAAGATAGTGTGTTTGAAAAGTTTATAAAATCTTGTCAATATAATTAAGCACAATTCAACGTAATATATTTTTGTTTTCACAAATCATTTGGAATGAGGTATACAGTTGGTAAAACTCAAACAATACAACTTAATGAAGAGTCGTAATGAATGTATACACCAACTCAATATTTACCTGATACATTTTGACAGTCAGCTCCATGTCAATGTGCCTTTATAAAACTATGGTCAGTAGTTAATATTCTCACACTTTTTTAAATGTTTACCTAAATTTATTTCCACAACTGTTGTTGTGCATTCATTTCATTTTTACTAGGATTACTTAACATTGTAATGCATGCACATATATGATAATACTTTACAACTAGTGAAAATGAGTTTTTATTGCTTTGGGCCAAACGTCCAATGGGTTTATGGCATTACACTCTGTCTGCTGTGCATGTTTTGCTCCCATATCTCAGAAACTGTCGACAAGTTTTTATAATTTGGCATAGACATATCGTAGAGCAATACATATATGCAGAATAACTTTCTGTTTGATTGGGTCATTCTGAAGGCCATAACATTGGTAAAACACTTTTTTCTCAACTTTTATTTGAGCTTTTCTCTAACTTTGCATATGCATATCTTACGGTACATAAGTAGTACTAGTCATAAAAACAATTTTATTTGATTGAATATTTCTTAGGGCACCCACCACAGGGCCTCCCAAAAAAGCTACATGTCCACATATTGTCTATGTCTGCCTAGACAGGCTGGGAAACAATATAAGTTGACACCAACTCTGGTGGCTAATTGGCCTGCCATAAAAAAAATTCTAATTGGTTATTGGTGACTGCCCCACACACTGAAAATATAGATAATTGGTATTCCATCCATGGCAGATGGCTTCTGCAGGTTTTAATTAGGCAGTACATACATGTATCTTCAAAACTAGCGATTTTCTATTTGCAAGTTAAGTTTATTTTGATGCTTATTTAATATGATGTGACTGTGGTGTATTGTCACCTGTAGGTGATAAACATATAAAACTAATATTCTGAACACTGAGAGAATGATATATCATACATTTTTTGTATATCAACTGCATTGTGATGATAAATGTGATCATTGGGCTGGCTACAAGTGAAGTACAAGTAGACAACTCCATCTTGACTCAAACCTCTAATGACCAGTCTTGTCATTGCATTCACACAATTTTTTTGTTATCACACAAATAACCAGTGGAAATGCCAATGGTGTGATTATGGTGAAAACGCTAAGCAGTCAAAAAAACATTCTGCAGGGCTTCTTGGCCCATTTTTAGTCCTTTGACTTGTATTACTTTGTGTCTGCCATCTACAGTGCACTGTTAGCTCCCATATCAATATCTCAGAAACCTTTGAGGATATATTGTTTCAATTTGGCACACATGTAGCACAGGGCACTGCTACTATGCACATGAACTGTTAATTAGATGGGATCATTCTGGAGGCCAGAAATCTGGTGTGTATATATATATATATATATATATATATATATATATATATATATATATATATATATATAAAATGTTAACTCTTGGGAAACTTCTAATTTAGAGAATCTTTGTGTACATAGATAGCAGAGAAGACATTTTTATTTGACTCAATATTTCTTATTGCACCTCAGAGCCTCCCAGAAAGCTAAATGGTCACATCTTGCCTGTGTCTGCCTGTATGGGCTGGGGAGAATACTTTGTATTTAGACTGCCTCAATTGACCCCAACTCTGGAGGCTACCAGGAATTAGGGCCCACTGTTGTGTACTGACAGCCAGCTGGTCTGCCTTCAAAGCATAGCTAATTGGTATTCCAGTCGTGGCAGGCTGTTTTTTTTTCTTTAAAAACTATGAGTTCACACTTTGTTACTTGTGTAATAATTAATAAGGAATCTTGTTTTAATTAGTATTCTTCCAATTTGATGAACATGTTCACAATTATTAGACATTTGTAGTTCACTGGTATTTTGTAATGGAATCTCATGGCTTACCCACAATGCAAAATACTAAAATGTTGTCTGGGCTTTTAGTATGTCTCAGGATACAAACTCCTGTGGTGATTTGCTTATTTAGGGAGACTGCTTGATTACCTGGTAATTGCTCTCCTAGCAGTGGTAGGGGCTGTATTTATAATCCAGTAGATTGCTGTTGAACTGGACAGTTGATGCTGGTGTCAGATAGAATATTGACCCATGTCGAAGTGACCCAGAGGTCAAAATTCTATAATAGAAAATTGACCCACCCCTTATTTCTTTATGGATGTTTATTTTGTGTATGTATTTGAGTAGTAATCACATTGAGAGTAATGTTTTGTTTATATTTATGCATTGCACTTTGAAAGATAGATAATGTTATTGTTAAGCCATAATACTGTTTTCCAGTGGAAGATCTCCTTTTCAAACTGACAATGTTCAATATGCATATTTTGTTGCACACTTGCACCAACATCAGTATTTTATTTTATGTCTAATTTCATGGGAAACACTATATGTAACTGCTGTAGGCAAATGCAACTTAGGGCGGGGGGGGGGGGGTCATATTTATGGCTCATAATAGTAAATTGTAAAACAGAATGCCAATTTACCTGGTTGTATGACATTGTATGATTTATGCAAGCATCACAGTAAATATCTATTTGATAATTACAGAATAAATGCTTTAGGTAGGGGGTCATATTTTTATGGAATAGCATATTGACCCATGCTCATAACATATTGCAAAGAAATCCAGTTTGGGTGGTTATGTATGAATTGATAATGAACCATCCAAACATCACAGTAAATATCAATTTGATGATTACAACAAAATAAATCTTTTTAGGTGGGGGTAGAGGTAGGGGAGTTATTTTTCTATGGTATAGTATATTGACCGATGCTCATATTCCTCATAATACGTTATACAAAATCCAGTTTGGGTGGGTATGAACTAAACAAGCATCACTTGATGATTACAACAAAATTATATTTTTTTAAAGTGGGGGTATGGGTGTTTTCTATGTAAAACAAGCCTTGGGTCAATATACTATACCATAAAATATGACCCCCTCCTCCCATCCCTACAGCAACCCAAAACAAACCTTTTGTTATTACTAAGTATACATTTTATTATGGTGTTTGTATGATAAATTTACAAGCCAGTTGGCCAAATTTACAATTTTTTATGTATAATGAGCCACAGGTCAATATCGTAAATGGGTCACGATACATGGCGAGACCCTGCATGACTGAAGCCAGGGTTCTAATTTAGCAGGGGTCCGGGGGCCCGCTGGCCCCCACATTTACTGGTGTCCTCCCGTTATAGCTACTTCCCATTATAGCTACTATCCGTTATAGCTACTTTTTATTGCCGTTATAGCTACTCGTTAAAGGACAAAAAAGTTAACTGTTTCGTGGCATACACCTAATAGAGTTAATATAAAGTAACAATTTCCACATTTACTCAATTTTTTAACGCCAGCGGTTTACCAGAAAAATATTTTTTAACACCCAGCCATCAAAATACTGTGAGCAACTCCATCTTAGACGAAGAATGACGTCACGACAGTGAGACCCTCTCCACGTAGATTCCCTGCATGGGGTTTGGCTGTTGTCGTGAAATGGCTGCAACTCGGCAACGCGCGTAACATGCTGATGACGGTAAATATAAAGTTGTCTATTATTGTTATCGCTGAAATCATCCCATCAACTGATGATACATGTCTACTTCAAAGCATTTCTCCTCAAAATGGACCGAGCAAAGTGAACTGTACTTGGACTGGAGGGATTCCAAACAGTACGCCCGCAAATCACCAATGTGAATCCATTGCTTCAATACTACCGGTTGTTTCAACTATTATTGCAACCGTATGCCGAACACTAAGGCATAATTACTAAAGTTTACCATAGATTTAACCACAGATTTAGATATATGTCTATAAGCAGCTGCTAGATGTCACGCCAACTGAACGAACTGTCGAAGACTCGAAGTTGTTGACCCTTAGCAATGTCGCAGGAAGCTGACCGGCTTCAGCAGAGATATAGAATGTCGCGCGCTGAATGGCCAAGCCAAGTTAACGCTTCACCTATGGCGGCGTCTAGACCATCGTGGATTTCGTTAGAATTTTAGACTTTAAAGTCACATTCTGAGTAAACCGCTGACGTTAAAAAATTGAGTGTATGTGGAAATTGTTACTTTGTATAAACTCTATTAGGTGTATGACACGAAACCGTAGCCTTTTTTTGTCCTTTAAGTTTGACAGGCAAACTAGTCCCGTTATAGCTACTTTTCTATATCTCCATTTTACAACGTAACAAGATAAGGGAGCATTAACTATTTCATCTCCACCCAGCTGATGTCCATGAGGGGTGGACTGCTTGTATGTGTGTCCCACTGAGGAATTTCCACAAAGTCAAGTGTTAATTATTAACTTTGTGGAGACATGGCTTGGTGATGATTCAAAAATCACCATGGACATGTAGAATGTCTACACAGAATCTGACAAATGAACAAACAAACATGTTGAGGGATGAAATTCCAAGTTTGCAAAAGTGATGGGGAAACGCCATCCCAACATCTTCCAGTTCATGGTTGTTAAACATGATGCTGCCATCCCACCACCATATGACAAGAATAATTTATGACATTCATTACTCTTTGATAAATGCAATTCTGTACTCAGTACAATTAACGTAGTAGTCTTTTGAGAAAACAAATTCACAAGTGTTTTATAGTATATTTTCCATTTCAAATAACTGACAGTTACATCTATATACCATTCTTATGACTTTTAAAATGTGTCCTTCATTAATACATTTCATGTAGAAATCTTACAGTAATCTGAAACAGTGAATGCTCCCTCTTGATGTTCCCTCCTGAATTGTGTAATTAAATAGGTAGCTATAATGGGACTAGTTTGCCTGTCAAACTTAACGAGTAGCTATAACAGGGAAAAACTGTAGCTATAACAGGAAGTAGCTATAATGGGAAGTAGCTATAAAGGACCTAGACCCATTTACTGTCCAGTCCCCAGATGTCCAACTCTGTGGGCCTTATCTGGCCCCCAGATCAAATTTATAAATAATGGCCTGACAACTTTGTATCCCAGAGGACAAGGCACAGAGCATATCATTATTCACTTGATCAGTAAATGATGCTGGCTGCTGCCTGGGGTGGGGGTGGGCAGAAGGTTGCTGTCCTTAGGGAGGATTAAATTGATTGACAAGGGGTTGTTATTTTGTTACATTTTATGATGAGCTAACACTGAATGGAAGAGGGCTAGATACATGCAGTGCTTCCAACCAGTGGAAAAATTCAGTGTAGCTTTCGGGCTTAATGTTCAATGTGATACTGTACTGTTTGCAATGTGTACCACAACCTAAAAAGTACATATTTAGTAACTCGATAAAACACTAAGTTATACTTGCTTTTGTTCCATTTAAAGCCAGATTTATTCAGCAATTACACAAATACTGCTTCTTCACTCAGACTTAATCAGAAATAAAATAACGTGATGGGGTGAAGGAACGGTACCTCGCACAATCGCTTAAACTGTAGTGGGTGTGTCAGGGCGGGGGGGGGGGGGGGGCAGGAAGATGCGACCTCGTGTTGTCATCTACAAACCCAGGCAGCCCAAAGAAGAGATCTACAGGTTTCAAGCAGCTCTATTCAGAGGAAAATTAACAACTATCCATTGATCTCTTGAAATGATCTTTAGTATAATTAAGCTGCTATATAAGCTATATTCTTGATGATTTAGGCAGGTGAATTGTGTTGAATGAAGTTATAGTTACAATGCAACTTAAACGTGCATTTGTTGCATGCCCCCACTTTTTGTATCGGGCCCCTAGATTTTGAAAAGTGGGAGCCCTGCTGCCCCCCACTCATTTTAGGCTAAATTCTAACCCTGGAAGCTGTATGGGGACTGGACACAAGAATAATATTATAATGACGGTTAACAGTTGTAGCTTCCGACTGATAAATACTATGAATATCAGGTCATAAATATATTGCGTTATACCTTTCTTATCTTAAATGTCCAATTTAATATTGTGTTTACCACTGTCACAGACACATAGCGATTTACAATTTTACATAGTGCTGAGAGTATACACGATTTTAGACCGTAGGTGTTTTTTTACAGGATTTGTATTTTACATTGCTGTACATTGTGGTTTCACAACAGTTCGATAAGCATTTATATCTGAAAAGTTGTCTAAATACATGTAATCATAACACATGTATACATTTGCCCGCAAACGGGGTATACTGTGCAAAAGGTGGCATTCTTCATTACTAGTCAAGATCGCCAAACAAAAGTATTAGTTGGCAATACCATGGCAACCACCATAATAATCGATTAAAATGCATGATTTCCATGATCATTGTTACCGGCAAAGTGTTCCGCTGCTTCTGTTTGTAATTATCCTTCGAACAATATAACTGTGAAACACTATTTGGGGACAGTCCGAATATTACAACCAAAAACAAAATAATGTTCTATATGTCAACATGGAGAATATGGACTTCCTGCCACCAAGTGCCCCCAACCTCATTTTCGAGCGCAAGGCTTACATGGCCTATATACTATGCTATAAAAACATGACCCCTACCTAAATCAAAAAGTTTTTTTTATAATTATCAAGTAGATGTTTCATTGTGGTGTTTGTATGATAAATCTATGAATATCCAAATTGACAAACGTTTTATGGTAATTACCATTTTTTATGTATACTGAGACATGTACGGGCCAATATACTATTATGCTGTACAGCTGTATCATAGAAATATGACTCCCACCCCTACATAAAAGAAACTTTTTGTTATTATCAAATAAGCATTTCACCGTGATGTTTGTATGATAAATCTACAAGCCCATTATTAAACCATCCAAATTGGTATTTTATATGTTTATGTATATTGTGGCATGTATCAATATACTATACCTTAGAAATATGATCCACCCCTATAGTTACTACCCAATAGACATTTCACTGTGTTGCTTGTATGATAAATCTACAAGGTTCAACAAAGATTTTTTTTTTTTTTAAATCATCAATATTTTGAAGGTTAGATACCGTCTTTTGAAGTGAAATAGTTGGTTATGTGCTGTAATTTTGAATTGAAATTGAATTGAAATTAATTTTCAACAACAACAATTACTTCATTATACAATACCATTTGTTGAAAAAAGGGGGAAAGAAGTACAATACTTATCATGTTTACCCTTATAATTGCTTAATTACATACATAAAGCAACTGAAAACTGAACAGTGCAATAGAAGGTGCGACAACATCATTTACATGTATAACCATACGACATTAAATCGAAAAAAAGACATTGTGACGTTTATTGAAGAAAAAACCCTTTATAACAATAAACAATCTGAATGTTTAATTTAGTTATCTAATTTATGTTGGCAAAATAGTCTAAGACTAACACATAACTATTCAACAGTCTATCTGTATAACACTTTTTGAAATGATGAACATTTTTACAACTAATCAATGAATTATCGAGGGTGTTCCAAAGTTTAACCCCAGTAATAGAAATACACATATTTTTTAAGTTAGTACGTACAGAGATTTGCTTGAACTTACATTTATGCCTGGATGAATATCGCGATTCATGTATTCTTAATAATTTTTGTACATTCATTGGTAATATATAACGATATGCCTTAAACATAATTATAGCAGTTTTTAGTTTTACAAGATCTGGTATTTTAACAATATTTACATTGTGAAAGAGTAAGTTTGTGTCATCAAGTCTTATGGCACCACAAATTAATCTTATACCCTTTTCTGTAATAAAACTAAACAATTAATATTTTTAGCATATGTGTTACCCCATACTTCAGCACAATACATAATATAAGGTATGAAAAGAGAATAGTACAAAATATGCATAACATGTTTGTTAATCAAGGAACTGGCTCTATACATAATAGCACAACATTTTGACAGTTTAGATCTTATTGATAAAATGTGACTTTTCCAGTTTAATTTGTCATCAATTACACCTAAAAATTGTGTGCAATTTACGCTATTGATTTTTTTTAAATTTATTCTAATACAAATATCTGCAGTTATTCTGCGATTACCAAAAATCATGTAATTAGTTTTTGATATATTAAGAGACAATCTGTTAACAGAAAACCATGTCTGCAGTTGTTCTAAACCACAATTTATCATCCGAACAAATTCATTTCAGTCTCTGTCACAACATAATAGATTTGTATCATCAGCAAATAAAATATACTTGAACACTTTTATTAAAACTGACAAACTGCTTTCTATTTTCTAAATAACTCTGAATCCATTCCTGTGCGACACCACGCAAACCATAGAAATGCAGTTTTTTTACACAGTATATCATGATCAGCAGTATCAAAAGCCTTCTTTAGGTCAATAAATACTCCAACAGTATACTTATTTTTTTCTAATGAAGTTGTAATTTCTTCTACCAAATCTAAAAGAGCCTCAGTTGTTGACATGCTAGATCTAAACCAATACTGACTTGGACTGAGTATGTTACATTTATTAATGAACATGTCCAATCTGTTGTTATATAGTTCTCCATACTTTTTGAGAATTGTGGTAATAAAGATATTGGCCTGTAAATTGTAAAAACGTTTTTTTCTCCAGACTTATATAGCGGAATAACTTTAGCTATTTTCATTTTGTTTGGAAAAACACCTGCTTGAAATGAAACATTACATATATGAGCAAATGGCTTAACTATTTTAGAAATTACTTTCTTAATCAGGTTCATGCTAATGTCACTGAAATCAGTTGATCTTTTATTTTTACAATTTTGAACAGTTCTAATAATTTCTAGGTCATCAACAGCACTTAGAAACACAGTATGTTCAATGTTTTCTTCTAAGTAATCATAAATAGTTGTATCGTCTTTAGGTAAGGGGATATTTTTTGCTAAGTTGGGGCCAATATTTGTAAAGAAATTATTAAATCCATTAGCAATATCTTCTTTCTTTGAAATTTTCTTGTTGGTTTTTATAAAGTATTCTGAATATGTTGGCTTATTTTTGCGTTTGTTAATTACTTCATTTAGTATTTTCCAGGTCTCTTTAACATTTGCTTTTTGTTTTTCTAACTTCGAGCTATAATAGTTGTTTTCTGTAATTCTTAATATAGATGTTAATTTATTTTTGTATGTTTTTTGTATTTGTTTTCTGCTTCTGCAGATCTCAGTACAATTAATGCTTTATATAACTATTTTTCTTTGTACAAGCACGTTTTAAACCTTTGGTGAACCAGGGTTTTTAATTTTCAAAGCTATTTTGGGGAACTTTTTTACTGGACAGAGTGTTTGTTAAATATATCCATAAATTAATGTGTAGAAAAGAGTCATATTCTTGATTTACATCATCAGTTTGTAGCACATTTTCCCAGGTTTTTGACTTAGTTCATTGGAAAATGATGCTATATTTTCCTCATTCATATTTCTGATAAATTGAAAATTCTTTTTACATTATACCTGCTTATGTTATACTCACAGAGGCCAACAATTGGTAAATGATCAGTAATATCATTGAACATGATACCACTAGTTAGGTTGAAGCGTAATTCATTTGTGAATATGTTATCTATTAATGCAGTTGAGCTATCTGTGACCCTGGTAGGCTTATCAATTAGCGGGTAAAGACCTAAACTATGCATTTTGTCTAGAAACTGTTTAGTAGTATTATGGGTCTCATGTTTTAATAAATTTATGTTAAAGTCACCACACATAAATATTGTTTTAATAGATTTAACATCATTTAAGTTAAGTTCTAAGTTTTCACAAAATGTATCTATCGGTGATCCTGGTGTTCTGTATATACAATTAACTACAACATTTGTGTGGTTCTTTATGGTTAATTCTACACTCACAGTAACACATTCAAGAATATTTTCTACAGTGCGCCTGATAATTTTTTGTTTGTGTATAGAGCAACACCCCCCCCCCCTCTTCGGGTACCCCTTGTGATATGAAATGCATCATAATTTTTTTATTACAATCATTAATTAAGCTTGGTACTATCCATGTTTCCGTTATAGCAATTATACCAAATATTACATTTAGTTATAATATATAGTCTTTAATCTTGTGAAATTTTTTATTTAGACTTCTGGCATTAAAATGTATAAACAACAATCCATTAACCCCACCAATTTCTTCGTTTAATTGTAAGTCAGTATATAGTACTTACATTTTGATGTGTTATTGTAGAAATTTTTGTTTGGGTCTGTCATTTCCAAAATTGTGAGGACTACAGTCTGAGTAATTGAAATAATTGAAATTAAATTGTGAACATTTATCCATTAATTTATAATGGTTATAAGTATCTTCAACAGAAGAATTTTCATAAACAAATTCATCATCACTGATTTCCTGATTTCACAACATGATATACAGAGATACTTTATATTTTTACAATGCATTAGTCTTAATTGTTGTTGTGTTAAGTTTGCACAACGTTTATGAAAAACTGCCTCACTCAGGTCACATTTTACGGCAATATGTTTTAGTATTTGATTACATATTTGACATGAATCTAATCTGATTATTTGGCGTCATTTTGATCATAAAGGAAGTGCAATAATACTACAAGGTATACATGAATAATACAACTATTTGTTGAATTTGTGATATCACACATGTAAAATAGAGAGTCCATATAATTGTGTTCACAAACAACATGATCCATACAGATTGTGAGTGAATTGTCCATCAACATTTGTAGAATTTCTCATATAAGATAGAACATAATAAAATAGAAAAGATCCATACAATTGCTAACAGAATTTTTAAGGACTGTAAGTCTCTTTGTCCATATTCAGCCATTTTTACATTTTAAGTTTGTCTTGATCATAACTTTGGTGACATGTTCATTTTTTTCACCAAGATATTACAGTTCATTGTCCATGTACTGAATATCTTTCCTTCTTTCTTCAGTCATCTTGCCTCTACAAACAGTTCATTGTTTTTCTGTGTGAGATGGTCATTCAGGAAGATGTCGCTACCCTTCAGTTTCTTTATTTGACGCATGATTTCGTTTTTTTGTCCGAAGAAACAAAAACTGCACAATTACTGGCATTGACCCATCTTTCCGTTTCGGGAGGTCATGGATTGCAGTAGCCTCGGTTACCCAGACTCCGTGAGGTGGCAGCACTTTTAGGCCCCCTCAACTCCGCCTGGGACAGTATATATTCTTAAGTTTCTACATCCGGGCAGCCTTACCCCAGAATACGGTAGAGACGCTGATTGGCTCTCAGGCCAACTATGAAATAAAAATTTAAATAACGATATAGTTTTACAAGATAATAATATCATTTGAAAAGTATTCACCATTGAACTTATAGTAACACAACAGTAAGTAAAAATTCAAATTTACCGTTGTTTATAAAATAAGAATTACGGCAGGATTAACCAGTATCCGTGAGGTGGCAGCATTGTCTAGCCCGACACGGATAGCATACAAATTAAATAAGGAAACCTTTTGATTAAATAATGCTGTATTATAAAAACTATTAAAAATTAAACTTATATTAACCCAAAATAAATAGAAATACAAATTTTCAGTTGTTTATAAAAAAAAATATTACGGCAGTGTCCGTGACGGCGTGAGGTGGCAGTAATTTCAATCTCATCGATTGACACTTTCAACTTTTCTTCTGCAAAGCTGATAAAGTTTTTCTTCATCATTGTGGATTCACAGATATTATCACCTTCATTTTGTTGATTTGAAGCCTTCACCGATCTGCGGGTGGCAGTATGCACGTAACTGTGAAGGTTTACACCAGTCACAATCAAATTTCTTTTACGTGAATGTTGTTCCAGTTCGTCCACTCGGTGCTCCAGTTGGTTGATCTTTTCATCTTTTGCGTTGATAATCTTGAGTAAGTAGTTTTTGTTTCGTTCGATGCATTTGTTTGTTTAACTTCTTCTATTGATCTCTATAAAAAGTTCAGCGATGATTTAATTTCACTAATGTCCGTTTTTAAAACGTCGCCGGCATGGTTTCTCGGTAGCCTCGGTTACCCAGACTCCGTGAGGTGGCAGCACTTTTAAGCCCCCTCAACTACGCCTGGGACAGTATATATGCTTAAGTTTCTACATCCGGGCAGCCTTACCCCAGAATAGGGCAGAGACGCTGATTGGCTCTCAGGCCAACTATGAAATAAAAATTTAAATAACGATATAGTTTTACAAGATAATAATATCATTTGAAAAGTATTCACCATTGAACTTATATTAACACAACAGTAAGTAAAAATTCAAATTTACCGTTGTTTATAAAATAAGAATTACGGCAGGATTAACCAGTATCCGTGAGGTGGCAGCATTGTCTAGCCCGACACGGATAGCATACAAATTAAATAAGGAAACCTTTTGATCAAATAATGCTGTATTATAAAAACTATTAAAAATTAAATTTATATTAACCCAAAATAAATAGAAATAAAAATTTGCAGTTGTTTATAAAAAAAATATTACGGCAGTGTCCGTGAGGTGGCAGCATTTTATAGATCACGCGGATACCAAACAAAAGCCGGCAAATGTCACCAGACTGTCTTCTCGGCGTAGTTCCTCAGCCGACCGACAGTCGGTTAAGCGAGACTAGGTTTCTCGGTGGCATGATGCTGATCACGTGTGCACGTGATGCTGATGGACGATAATATATCTCGAATATGTTTGTAGCCTTGGTTACCTAGACTCCGTGAGGTGGCAGCACTTTTAAGCCCCCTCAACTCCGCCTGGGACAGTATATGGGCTTAAGGGGTCATGACACAGTTAGACTTCCTGTTTGGTTACCGTTGCAACATAGTCCCATAAAAAAATAGATTTAGATTTTTTTCAACATTCACATGCTGTGACATAAGTGCATTTGAACAGTCATATTTCCAGGTGTGATTGTGGAAGCTGTTGACAGTGAAATGGTGCATTTTTAGCTGATTTCACTATGCGGATGGGTACTTGGCAGTGATTTGGCTTGTTGACACCTCTGTTGTGTTACTGCCTGCATTCATTTGTAAATATTGACGGGTGTCACACATAGCGGCACTTTACGAGAGAACGAAATATTGGAACTTGACTAAACTCGACCAGCTTGTCACTGAGATGATGATAACAACAGCCAATAAGTTTTAGAATTTTCCTGCGTCTGGTTTTCTTACAATCCTACAAAATGCTAACATGGTGGCCAATGGGAAAGTTAACTGTGTCATGAGCCCTATTAGACGCCTAGCAGCAGAAACACTTTTTAGTTGGCGCGAGATGATGGAGGCAGCGTTCTTTGACAAATATTCCGAAATAATTAGTGACAAGGTGTGCGTGTCAAGCAACAGTGAGTGTCTCATTTGGACTGCCTGTACATCAGGTGAGAAAGTGAAGTATGGTGTAGTAAAAGTGACGTTTAGTTGTGGAAACCGACGAACTATAAAAGCACACCGACTGGCCTTCATGCTATTTCATAGACAGACATTCTTGGCAGCACACCTAGATGCGTCGCATTTATGTCACAACAGTCTTTGTGTTAATGCCAACCACATCAATCTTGAACCTCGTTCCATCAACAGTCAGATAAATTCATGCAAGAAAACCGGCAATTGTAGCGGTCATGGTATATATCCGGCATGTCTATTATGGCTACAACTGTGAAATGTGGTAAGAATGAACTCACTTTTTTTTGGGAGTGCATATGCAGAATGAACTGTTCCGATATGTTGTCTCCTTGGCTCGTAACTGGTCAATGGACTGGACAGTGTCACACGTGTGACGGCCATGCCGTGCAACAAGTGTGATGATCGTGTCGTATCGGTACAGCGTGATGATGGCGTGGAGCTATAGTGTTCTCATGGCGTATGTCAGACAGCAGGCAGGTGATCGATGGTGTACGTAGATTGTGTTCGCATTGCATAGACAGTCAAAGTTGCAGCTCAAGTAGACGCTAAGGAATAATACAAAGTCATATTGTTAGATTACTGTCTGTGTGCTCACTTCCATCTATTTAACTGTGTGGTGAGTGTGTCTGCCTACAATTTCTTAGCATAGGGGTGGTCGGCTGATTTCCGTGATCTTAGTGAATATGAGTGTTCAGTGTCATTGCCATGTGGGGTTGGGGGTGCACGTCTCCGTCTGCGTCTCACAGTTCTTACTGGTGTGTGTGTGGCTGTCGCTGCTGTTATTGTCTGACTGGCTGGTCTGCGATCAAGCTGTCGCTTTCTGTAAACGTCAAGTACAGATCTCTGTTGTTTTGCCTTGAAGTAGTCTTTCATCCGCTGTGACTTTGTAGCTCGTCTGTGTCGGTGCACAGCTGGCTGCCTGGCATATTCTCGTTGGTACATAACATCTTGCTGGATGCGTTTTACTGCACGAGCAACTTTTCCACCCTTCGTAATGGGACACTGCACATTTTCTAGCTTCCGCAGCATCGATTCTCCAGCACCGTAGTTTAGGCGATCTATGACAGAACACACACGTCCCAGTGCATTGCGGCTGAACTTAACATTCTTGGACAGTGATGCAGAGAAGGCTCTGTTTGCAGATTCGTTCGGGTTGGTTGTCAGTCTGCGGCGTGTCAAGTGAAGTGCGACATGGCCAAGACGCATCTCTATCAGTCCTTGGAGTGTGCTTCGATCACCGTCTGTCATGTTTACTCATGTCAGGCCGCACGCCTTCAGATGCGGAGAGGTGTTCCACCAGTTCCTTCTGCCACCCCTGCAGACAATCGCATGCCTGCGACAGTTAGCACACGAACCTGCATAGCAGTCGAGTGTAGCCTGAATGACATCCGGCATGCGTGTCGCTATGGCAGTTTCATCGCTGTCGTGAAGCATATGGACACTGGTGTAGACCATCTGACACCTTGTCTTCACATCCTCTGCAAACAGTCTTCTGTTTTCTGTTCGCCTCGCAGCATTCTCTCCGGGAAACATCATAGAGGAGAACGATGCCTTCATGATGTGACGAAATTGTGTCTGAGACAGATGTGTCGTATCGGATTGCCTCTCTGTTTCCATGCCAGCTGGCATGGCATCTTGTATGCCACGTGAAGCCAGTGCATCTCCATCTGTAGCGACATACTTGATTGCGACACCATCTCGTGCCAGACTGTCACCAATGTGTTTCCCGATCCTGTACTCAGACAGTGGCTCTGTAGCTGGGACATTGGCTGTACATCCAACATGTCCAGGGCAGGTGACGTTTAACCCTTTACTTCGAAGTGAAGATCCTAATTTGCACAGTTTATTGTCCAGTTGGAAAGCTATGATTTCGCGTTGACCAGTTTGCCAGCTGAATGCAGTCCCGAGAGCCTGCGATGCATTCTGTCCACCACAGCTGTAAGTGTTTTTGAGGTTCGTAGAATTGTATCGAACATCGACGCTGATGTTAATCGGAGCATCTTCTGGCAGACCACGAAGAGTGTTAGTCTCCTTGGATCTCTGTCTTCTCATGCGCAAGTCATCCATTGTTGCTTGTGCAGTGAGTGCTGCCACCTTGTTCGCTGTTCTTTGCAATCCAGTGTGACTTGGAGGGGGTGTGTGCATTGCTGTCAGAATGTGACGGAACTTGGTAGTGGCGGTTGTTGTATCCTGCAGACCGATGTGAAGTGCTACATTCGTTGTGGCAGCCCGCTGACCACAGTGCCCAGTTTCAATCTCACTGTACAGCTTGTACATGCGTGAGTGATACTCGCAGTTCACACATTTCAATGACTCCTTCCAACAGAGGCCAATCTGTTGTTCCTGGTATATTTGAAATTGTGGCGAAGGGCACATGTTCTGCTCGGCATGCTCAGTGTAGCATTCATTCCACATCTGAGCATTCTTTCCAACATTCAGCAAACGCATTTCGGAGGAAAGTCCTTGATTTTCATCTGGCTGGAGGTAGCTTTCTGTTAAAGTTAGTCCTCGGTTTGGCCGCGGCCGAAGAATCTTGCTGCCGCCAGATATTCCATCAGCATCAGGGACTGTCAAGAGGCCACCAGACGTTTCTTGTACAACTCTTGAGAAATCTTCCCTGTCTAGACGTGGCATCCATACAGAACTGTGCTGTGTTTCGGTCGTTTCGTCATGTGTTGATTCAAAATATGGGTGCCCCTGCTGAAAGCCACGGCTAGATTTGCACATTCTTCCAACAGGCGATGTTTTCCTATTACTAAGCTTACTCGTCTCATTATTCTCATTATTTGCAGTCTCCGTCATTGTAATCGTGCAGAGTAATCCCGGCAGAATTACAATTGGACAGAGACAAACCGTGATTTAAGATTTCAGACGTCCAAGGAGTCTGAAAGTCCAAATCACAGTGACAGAACACTGTGTGTTAGGGGGGGCGGGGAGTGGCTTAGACCAGTGGAGCATCTGTTTAAAAATCTATGCCCTCGGAGAAACCTGAAGATGAGAGACATAAAGATCGACTCATGGACATCACTCTCACAGCAGAGAGATAAATGGAGAGCAACAGTCAAGTGATGGAAGCAGTCTTTGTCACATCGCGACCGACAGCATGATGATGATGATGATGATGAGTTAGCCTGACTTTAAAAATGATATTTCAACATGCCTATATCAGCATGCAGTCTTTCCACTAAATTAATGTAGATAATGTCACTTTACTACTAGTAAGTAATTATAGAAAAACTTGCACGTGCTAGACTTATATATTGTGCTGCATGATATCTACATTATTGCCAGTATTATTACTTTTGTTTGGCATAATTATACAATTATCAACTTATAGGGTTTAGGTCAGTAGACAGTGCTGCAATGTAATTGAAGTCCACAAAATAAGTAACTTTGCCTATTATATTCATTAGCATTATGTAAATGTCTACTCAGAATATATATTGAGGATGATCGATTTGAGAGTAATTTTGGTAGTGTTTTTAATGTATTCAGTTCAGTTCATATATGTGCCTATTATTTCATGCTTGCATTTATTGAATGCTTAATTGTTATCATATGTTAAAACAATGATATTTTTGTATTTAACTGAACTATTGGACATGTTTTATATGCAGGTTCATAATGGTTGTGGAATGTCTTGCATTAACACTTACAGTATTAAAATTAATGTTTAACTGAAAATCTGATTAGAATATCTTATATAGTTTGTGTGTGAAATAATGTCATTATCAAAGAATAGAGATGAATGATTGCATCATACATACTTAAATTAGTTGACACCATCTGTTCAGTAAAAAAACGTAAAATACAATCCACGACCACGGTTGACCATGGATGACCACAGTCGACCGCCAATGACCATGGCCGACCGTCAATGACCATGGTCGACCATGAACTACCATGGTCGACCGTCAATGATCATGGTTGACCGTGAACTACCATGGTCGACCGTCATGGTCGTTTTGACCATGGGCGACCATGGTCAAAACGACCATGGTCATTGACGGTCATCCATGGTCATTGACGGTCGACCATGATAGTTCACGGTCGACTATGGTCATTGATGGTCGACCATGGTAGTTCACGGTCGACTATGGTCATTGACAGTCGACCATGGTAGTTCACGGTCGACCGTGGTCATTGACGGTCGACTGTGGTCAATCATGATCGACCGTGGTCGTGGATTGTATTTTACGTTTTTTTGTGTCAACTAATTTAAGTATGTATGATGCAATCATTCATCTCTATTCTTTGTTAATGACATTATTTCGCATACAAACCATATAAGACGTTCTAATAAGATTTTCAGTAACATTAATTTTAATACTGTAAGTTTTAATGCAAGACGTTTCACAACCATTACTATCCTGGGTATAAAACATATCCAATGGTTCAGTAAAATACAACAAATCATTGTTTTAACATATGATGAACAATTAAGCATTCAATAATTCCAAGCATGAAAATAGGCACATATTTGAACTAAAAGAAGCTATAATGGGAAGTTCACAGGTAGCTACAACGGTAAGACACCATAAACACCTCAGCACAACAATTGACAATAGGGAGGACTGCCGCTATAGTGTTACATATCAAAAATGTCAGTAGCATCTATGCTGTCACTCTTTTAATATCGATAGCATCATTTATCCACATTTTATAAATGTGTTTTAACCTTATCTTTTTAACTGTTTGTTTGGGAACACCACAGTCAACAGTCAGAAAGACAAGAATAATTGGCAGTGCATTGAAACATCAGTAGTAAAGACCAATGTGAAACAATCCACTCTCACTGCTCTGTATGAAAAACAGGTATTGCGTAAAGCCACTCGAATTTTAAATGACAAGACGCATAATCATTTACATGACGAATATATGTGACGCGGCATGCCAAAACCAGGCTTTTGTAGGCAAGTTGACAATTCCATATTATTATTGATTCGGTTAGAGGAGATGAAGAGCTTTAAAATGATACCAAGATGAACACTCTATCTTGTGTATGGGCGAAGATATTCCACTTCAAGTGCATCAGTTTGTGGAATGTCACTTTGTGCCGGAGGTGAAAGTAGCAGCGATCGGGCGGCCTAAAATGGCTTACCTTGATGTTGAAAAAATTCATAAAAATAAAGGTTCTTGACGGATTTGATTAATTTTTATGTTATTTAGCAGCTAAAACACATGGCTACATTTGTCTCGCAGGAAGTAGGATATTTATCCGTTCAGTAATTATTTGGGTGCAGGATAGTGCGCTAAATTAGCCTACAAACGGCTTTGTTTTAGACTAATTAGCTGTGAAATTAATGAGGGGTTTGCATTAAAATGCTCATTATTACCCCTTTCAACACTATTTCATGGTCTCTATTATGGAAATATTGAAAGATTGATGATTTTGCTGATTGATTTCGCCAAAAACCAACTTTCGACATTTTGAGAGTATGCTGACTAATTACACCCTGGCGCTGATCGAGGATCTGCGACAAGCGCCTGGTTTTGGCGTGCCGCGTCACATGTATCCTTCTGCCCTCCTCATCCAGATGGCTTAGAATTGCACATCCCAAATAAATAGGAAGTGTTTGTCATTCATTCGCATATCTGTACAGCTTTTTAATGACAAACAACTGATGTTTATGAGATCTTCATCTCATGTTAAAAAAAATATTATGTGTATACATATGTATGCTATTTTTATTATGTGTGACCCAAGGACTGCAATTATAATTATAAAAAATAAATTAAGCTTTTTAAATCATGACTAAGATTTATATCCTGTTTTAAATATGTATGTATATATATATATATATATGTATATCTACATTTTTTACTCCTTTACTTATTTGTTATGAGCGCTGCAAATGAATTTCCTCTCCAGTACAATAAGGTTATATTGTATTGTATACACATCTGTCGGTACCAGGGCAGTGTGGGATACAACATTGGAGAGGTGCTTTATGTCCAAGCTACATATGTATATTGACTGAATAACTTGTGATGTTGGTATTATTCCAGTGCACCCAGAAGCAGTGTCTGTGACTGGACTTGGTCAAAGGGTGAAAGAGAACACTGAGGTGGAGGTGACTTGTGACGTGAGTCGAGTGAAACCTGCAGCAGACATCTACTGGAGGAAAGGACTCAAAGGCCCACTGCAGACAGGAACTACCAACTGGAATAGCACAACCTTTCACCTACAGTCCACCTACAAAGTGTCCTTCAGTCGCAGTGACCACAACACAACGTTGTATTGTCTGGTCACTCGACCTGGAGACACAACTGTTGTTTGGGCCACTGCAAGTCAGACTGTCCATGTGACTTGTGAGTATAGTTATAGCTGTTTTTATTTATAATTGTTTTCTTTATACATGTATATATAGTTGATTAAAACTTCAAACACAGTAATATATTTAATACAGTAATATATGTAATACATTGCTTACCCTTTAATGAACTTGTCAGGAGACTCTAATTTTAATACTGTACACACATAATTAAAGAATATAAAAAGTCGTGATTGTTTAATCGACAACTGAAGCCATATTGATACATTTTTTTTATCTGTGTTACAGTAAAATACTTCAGGAAAAATTCATATCTACCAAATGTTTAGAATAAAATAACATGACAATGCAATATAATTAACAACAATTTCCATGTAAGCTACGCTCATTGCATTTGCAATTTTATGCAGTGTACAGCATTTACAAAAAATTATCTACTTTAAGGTCAGGTATCACCCCTTGATTTGAGTAATTTTCAAAAATAAACTGAAAATGATTTATTTACACTTAATTTATATCACATTATCCATCTACACACATACGAAAAATCACAAGTCAAATACTTATATAAATATCAAAAAATTGGCATTTTAAAAGCCTCCTATAAGACAAAGGTTGCCTAATTAAATATGCATAATTTAAAATCGCGATTATTTCCGATCTACTCAACCAATTTCCATGCAGTTTTCACCAAGCTACCTGTAGAAATCTTTAGAGCATCCTTAATACTGTCAAGCCATTTTCTTGAAAGCTCGGTTTCTATTGGTTGTTTCTGGCAGAAATGTGGGTGTTGTCGCCCTCTGAGCCAATCAGAGGCGAGTTTATATCTAGGCACGGCCTCCGGACCACTTCCTGCTGCAGCTGCACGAGGAGCAAAGCTGTGAAAAATTTGCTTTGATGCTGATTATTTCTGTGTTATTGAACTCAATACATCGAACATTCCACCAAGACTTTTACATAACGTTGTCAAGCATCATCAGGTATGTACATAGAGTAGTGTCATTATCAGAAAAAGCACTTTAGTAAACTTGAAAACAAATGCACTGTGACGCTACCGGCGAGATCCAGCCTGGTGCTAATGTAAACAAGAGCAAGGCATGGCTGATTCTCTGGATGTTTACAATACTGAATAAACTCTATAAAGACTGATGTATATTACTATTACCAGTGATTCTAATAAAATAGTTGGACTTTTACTATTAGCAGCCATCATTTTGTTATGTGAGTTGGTAACTATTCTAATTACCTAAATTAATCAACAATCAGTAGATTCCAATTTCATGATCAATTATTTCACCATCTGTCATGTTACTTTATATGTGTAGGTACCAGTTGCAATTTGTCTAAATATAAGTGTACATTGGCTGTATTTAGGTACTATATAATATATTTTATTTATATATTTCAGGTGGACAATGTCATCAAAGCAGATTCTTGTCTGGTGAAAGAAAAGGAAATTCTGTGGGAATCGCTACATAGCAACGAAAACACCTCCCACTGTTGAACCAGAACCACAGGAGACAGCACCAGTGCGTCGTAGCTCCTCGGCTATGAAACTTGGCGAACAAGTATCTGAAAGACCCATCATTGATGACCCCCTCAGTGGCTACTGAATGTTTGACGTTGCTCAACTGACACGTACAGTTCATTTAGAAGTTTCCGTGCCCTACCTGCCAGCATGAAGGTTATGACATGACCAAAGTGAGAGCAGGACTTGCTAGTTCACTGAAGTTTGTATGCATGGTGTGCAGTGATGAACTGAACCTACAGAACACTGCTGGCGAGAACATCAACATGCGCTTCCAGATGGCCAACTACAGCATTGGAGGCCATTACACACAAGGTCAGCGATTCCTTGTGAACATGAACATGTCACCTCCCGTCAGCATGATTTGGTCCAACAACTACATTACAAGGATAACATCCACACAGTGACAGAAAGCTGCACAGCATAGCATGACAAAGTCTGCCAGAGAACTGTCTGATTCGTTATCGCCGAACTGTGATGCAATTGTTTCATGTGACGGTATGCGTTCTCCAGCAAAAATGGTGTTGCTACTGTGTTATCGGTAAACCCAAATGGCCCAGCCAAAGTAATTGATGTTGACATATGTAGCAATCATTGTGATGCATGTGCTAAGGCCAGAAAAAAGGTATGATGATGACCACTTTGCAGTCTCGTCAGTTATACGAAACTCGCATTTTACGCCTTCGACAAAAAGAGGATGAGTTCTGCTGAAAATCAGGTTACAGAGGCTGCTAGGGCCAGGAGAAGGAGGGGACAACTGGCACAGGCTGGACTAAGTACCAGTGATGCTAGTTACCAAGCAGGAGGCTTCAGAATGAAGTATAACGTTCAATGTGCACATGACAAACTTTAAAATGCTATCTTCTCAATTTCAAATTTTCAACATATTTGCATACTTTAAAACACAATATCTGGAAATGTTATGGGTGCATTTGGTTGAAACTTGGTGTGATTGTGAAGATGTATATAAAGAATCATGTATATTAGTATAATTGCAATTGCTAAATTTTGGGCTGAGATACAAGGTATTTTGTAAACATGATTATACATGTTGCGTTATGTTTATGAATAAAATTCATATTTATTAGGAAACTGAAGTGACATCATCTATTTTAATACACATTAAGCAAAGACATGTTACAAATGCACAACCAAAAAATCAACTGTCTAACTCCACAAGTGACATTGGAATCATGTTATGAAAATACCCTATATTATTTGCTTTTTCGGCCATTTTGGATCACGTGACTGATCAAAATTAGGTCAACATTACATTTTCCCATCTCATATACCATTATGCTCATTCTCAGAAAATTTCACATATCTAGGTATAATATTAACGAAGCTGATTTTATTGGTGAAACCTGACCTTAAAAATTCTGACAAATATATACATATAGGCTACTTGGTGTATATATTGTGCACACCGACATGCAAGCAGGCACATTCAATGGTGGTGTCTTCTTGTTATAGCTACTTCCCATTATAGCAACTTCCCGTAATAGCTACTTCCCATTATAGCAACTTCCCGTTGTAGCTACTCCCCCCCCCCCCCGTTATAGCTACTAATTACGTTTGACAGTTGAACTACCGGTAGTCCCGTTACAGCTATTTTCTATTTCTCCATTTCACAACGTTCAGCATTAACAATGTCAGCTGATGTCCATAAGGGGTGGACGGCGGTGACGTGTGTCCCACTGATGAATTTCCACAACTGATAACTTTTAATGAATGCTTTGTGGAGACATGGCTTAGTGATGATTCAAAAATATCCATGGACATGTGGATTGTCTAAACAGAAACTGACAAATGAACAAACAACCATGTTGAGGGATGGAATTCCAAATTTTTGAAAATGGAGAAACACCATCTCAACATCTTCCAATTCATGGTTGCTATTTAAACATGATGCTGCAATCCTACCACCACATGACAAGAATAATTGATGACTCATTACTTTTTGATAAATGTAATAAGTCTGTACTCTGTACAAATAATAACGTAGTTGTACTTTAAAAAATGTTTTGCACAAGTGTTTTATGGTATATTTTCCATTTCAAATAACTCAGTTACATTTACTTACCATATTTATGACTTTTAAAATGTGTCCTTCATTAGTACATTTCATGTAGAAATCTTACAATAATCTAAAATAGTTAATGCTCCCTATTGCTGTCCCCTCCTGAATTGTGTAATTAAATAAGTAGCTACAACGGGACTTGTGTGCCTGCCAAACGTAACGAGTAGCTATAACGGGGAAATTGTATTGCTGTAACAGGAAGTAGCTATAACGGGAAGTAGCCCTAAACGACCTAGATCCAAGTGGCATATGCATGTGTCTGATTGTTCTTGTTATGTAACTTGCCACATTGGTATTCATTTTAAGGTGCACACTGTTTTTTCTGATGTAGATCATTTTGTTGTTTACTTTTTCTTCTAATATATCACTATCTAGATAAAACCCTTGTCTGAAACTGAATGTTTCAGACCCACCAAATACATCTGTGACTCACACGAGTCCCTGGAAGCCAACAGAAGGAAGCTCAGTGACACTGACTTGTGACGTCACAGAAGGCAATCCTGGAGGTTACAACAAACCAGTGACATGGAGGAGAGGAGACGTGGTACTCCACTCTTCTAGTCGCCACCAACTCAGTGACAACAAGTTGACAATAAGTTCACTTGACCACACTGTGGACGATGGTCACTACTCTTGTGCTGCACAGAATGAGGCTGGGACGGGAGACTTCAGTGCAAAGTTTCAACTTCAGATTCACTGTAAGTAAATATTAGTGATTGCACTGATGTTTGAATGGACATCAAACTTGTATTTTTAAATGCATCTTTAATCCTTTGAGCCATATGTCCAACATACTTGTGGCATCACTCTGCGTCCACCATTAGCTGCCATATTTATGTTTAGATATATTTTAGGGTACTGCCAATATGCACACAAAATCTGTGTTTGACTTAATTATTATAAAGCCCCACAATTAACAAATTTACACACAAAACTGTTCAGTAACGTTTTTTCTCAATTTGCATATACATATCTTAGGGTAGTGTCACTGTACACAGGAAATGTTGTTGTAAATTAGGACTGCCTAACATTACAGATTTTCCGTAATCATTATGGAATTTGACCTCAGATTACAGTAGTACAGAAACTGCCCCTGTATTAAGGAAATAAGCATATCAGACTTCAGACTAGTATACACATCAAAGCACTGCGCCACTTAAATTAATGTTCTGACAAATTCATACCCAGTGGTTTGCCTAAGAAAACGTAATAATTCACTAGCTGCAATTTATCAGTAAATGAAGCCAGTGGCTGCTGTGGTGGTTGGGCAGGGTGCAAACCCAGAGTAGAGAGAAAGAAACAATTCATCAACGTTGTAATGACGTGGGATTTAGTTACAGCCAGGGAATGGGCAGACTGTCACTGGGAAAGGCTTGATTAATTATTGTAGGGTGGTGTGGATAAGAGGGGATGGCACTGCCTGTTGTAGTAATAGTAGTGGATGTGATGACTTCATGGGTCCTATATTAAAGCAGCTCTGTTTTTTAAATGTTTTCCTGTAAAGACTAGAATAAGGGTCAACATTATCAGGGCTGGGGTCAATTCCATTCTTTCAATTCCAATTCATTGCAATTCCTTTATTCAATTCCAGTTCAATTTCTTTCAATTCAATTATTTTCAATTACAAATTCAATTTCTTTCAATTAATTTTTTTTCTATTCCACCTATAATAATTTAATTTAAATTCCTGCTCTAATTCACATAACAAAAAGTTAGTATAAAATATAATTATATATCTTTATAACATTTATATGGTTGTCACATTCTGGTTATAATCTACAAGTGTTGTCAGTCTTCACTGGGCTTATGTTTGCTCTGGTAATCTTTGAACTTGAACTGGTTACACTTTGGACTGTTTGGAGATATCCTGGCTTCACGTCTGGTACCTGGGAAGTCCTAATAATTATTTGGTTAGCAAGTGACACTGGGAAAGTGTGATTGTTATCTGGGTAATTTCAATGGTTCTTTGAAGCATTTCCCAGCCAGCACAACACAGCAGAATAAGCCTGATGGACTTCCCATTCATCAGTTTCATCCACTGATTAATTGCTGGGCAGTGTTTGAGCAGCAGCTTCATTGTCTAACTGTTATTGGTCATTAAACACCATTGGCTGCATAGCAATACTCCAAACTGTCTGTAAAATATCAGATGCTCAAATCCTTTTTATTCAATTCCAATTTCAAAATCGTTCAATTCCAATTCCGATTCAGTTCAAAATCTTTCAATTCCCATTTCAGTTAATTTTGTTCCAAATATTTCAATTCCAATTCCCGCTTCAATTCCGGAACTAAATTGGAATTTAATTGATCAATTCTTTTTTAATTGACCCCTGCCCTGAACATTATACAGACGGTATCTAGACATGGGTATCATTTCAAGGAACTCCCCCTTATACATATTATATATAGTTTTTTTTATATCGCAGCATGCTTGGTTAATTATCGAGTATATTTCTGCATAATCAGGATGTTCCTGGTAATTTAGCCACAAGAAGTCATGTCTTCCAACTCAAAAGGACCCCTCAATCAATGACCTAGTTTTGCTCTTTAATGTAATATAAGGGTAGTATCCCCCCCCCCCCGCTGCCAACCCGGCAGCTCCACCCCATGACCATTACGGAAAAATATTTTTTCAAGTAGGCAGCCCTGTTGTAAATAAATCTTTCTAAGGTCACCTCAGGGTCTCTTTAAAAAGTTTGATATTGACATTTTGCCTGTTTCTGCATGGACCAGCTGGCATATTGCTAAAGAGCCTGATGTGATTTGTGTATTCAGTTTTACTATTCACCTACCCAATCCCCTTCCACAACCTGGAGTCTATGCTTCCAGCCCTCTATTGGCAGTGGACAGTGACTAATCTGTAATTGGCCTGTCACAGAGTTTTGTATCAACAAACCATTAGACATACAGACTGGAAAGTTGCCTGAAGAGTTTAAGTTGTGTCTTCAAAACTATTATTATATTTTGACTTTCATTTAATCATATTTACAATGGTATGGTTGTGAGGTTGGTTAAATATACATTGTATGTAAAGAAAGGTGTAGATGACAATATAGAAAACTTATGTATACTGGACACTACGGAATGAGCTGTCATACACTATTGGTATCAACAGCATTAAACTGATCACTGGGCTTGCTGAGTTGACCTCTGCCCATTTCTAATTACTCACCCAGTGATGCATGGGTGGATGGATGTATTTATGACAATGGGTAAACATTGTTCCTGTTGTTTCTATTGTTCTTGACTGATTATTTAGCCATGTTTCCCTTGCTACTTAAATGAAGATCCTAAAGCACCAATATGCTGTAAATTGTTTATGAACCCCTCAGATCTAAGTGACATTTGTGTTATTGTATTAAATTAACATTTGTATGTAGCTCTATATCAGATCACCCTATGCTCATCATATATCCTCTGTCTATTAGTGGCTGATATTTGCAATGACGATGCAATGCTGACTTTACATGCAGACTCATGAATAGCAAGTGCCAGTTTTATGAAACCCTGCTTTTTTCTTGTGATTACATATATCATCACATGTGCATATTGCAAATTGTAATTGTTTTTACTAAATTTGATCAATAACCACAGTGGCTCTATGCGGATCCCACCGCATGGCAGTTGCCCTCATCTTTGGCATGACTGACGTGTGGCAAAAGAAGGAGAAGGTTTTTGTAGTAAAGGTGGTGTATTATTCATAATATATATATATATATATATATATATATATATATATATATATATATATATATATATTGAAAAAAGCAAAAGAATCTTGTTATTTTTATTGTGTATGATATTTAACTCTAAATGGAACCGTTTTACAGTATGTTGACAAACACAACTGCCTGGTATTCATTCTTAAGTTATGTATATGCTTTAACTGATGGAGATTTGAACATAAAATATATGAAAACATTTAACTTAATATAATGACCTTTAGGAAAAGCACAACATTAATATAATCATAATACACGAATCACAATTAAAAGGTAAATATTCACACATAACTGCGGATTATAATATTGGTGCATTTGACTTTTCTTGTAGATAAGCCAGTTGTGTCAGCGGTGACACCAGACCCAGTGGTCGAAAACACACCAGTGACCATCACCTGTCAGTCACAAGGAGCAAGACCAGCTGTGACAAGTGTCACATGGAAGAAAGGTAAAAAGGTCATCAATGTGACCACTGACTCCAAGTATACAGGAGGGACAGTCCAGACACCATCACTGACCATTGGGTCAGTCTTGAAGACAGACGCTGGAGAGTACACGTGTCAAATGGGCAATGAAGTGGGTCACAGCACTGCGTCTGTCACACTGGAAGTCTGGTGTAAGTAGCTGAGCTTACTCAACTTAGAGTAACTAGTCACTGTTACTTCTGAGTTTTCAATAGCCAACATTTTGGTACATGACACATTACCCATACACATTTGGGTAGCAGACATTTCGGTAACAGGACATTTGGTCAGAGATTATTTCAGTAACCGGACATTTTGGTAGTGATTTTTATAACATTTTGATAACAAGGTATTTTGGTAAAAGCAACAAATAATGAAAAATGTTGATGTTAATATTTGTTTTTAGTTGTTTGGGTTGAAGGTCCAACAGGCTTATGGCATCACTCTGTATCAGACATTCGCTATCCATTAGCTCCCATATCTCAGAAACCATCTGGGATATATTTTTATAATTTGGCATAAATATACACTAGAGCATCACTATGCACACAAAAACATAATTGATAGGATCATTCTAAAAGTACCATACAACATTCAAGAGCCTCCCAAACTGGTACATTTTCATTCTGCCAATTTTTTTAATGTTAACTAACTTTTTCTCTAATTTTCTGTTTGAACATTTCTAAGGTCACTTCCAGACCTCCTACAAAAGCTAAAGGTTCACATTTGCCAGGGCCAGCCTAGCATGGCTTGTGTATTCACTGACCTGTATATTATCATTGTTGTGTATTTGTTAACCCTGTGGCCTCTGGTTCTAGCTCTACTCTCAAGCACTCTGCCGTGACTGATCTATTAATAGTGGTTAGCTGATGCCTATGTATACAACACACTAGATCCATGTGTAGAGCGTAACCTGAATGTTAATAGGGTAGAATAGCATAAATGTATGTTTTATTAGAATAATTGCCATAACTAAGAAGATAATTACTACTGAGGTAACAGTTAATGAATAGTTATTAACATTTACTAATAATTTTGTTTTGCAAAGTTACACAACCTCAGTGTATCTTTGACGCTTGACACACGTTTGCTGCCCACAGAACATATGTCCAGAGACAGCTGCAGCAGTGTAAATGCATATTGACATATTGAACTTAAAATAACTTTTTCTGATTTTGCAAAACAAAATCAGAAAAACCACTAATTACCAAATCTGAAGAGAGTATACAGTGATTATGATTCACCAAAACATTGTTCAGCATTCAACCTGAACGATACTCTGCACTACCTGGTAATTGCACACAAACTCGCTAGGTTGGATATTGACATCGCCGCACTAGATGAAATCTGCTTCTCAGAAGAAGGATGTCTGAGAGAACGTGGTGACTGTATTGGTCTGGTACATCAACAGAGGAGAGACGTCTTTCAGATGTTGGGTTCATGGTCAGGAACTCTGTAGCTACCAAGCTTACACTGCGACCACATTATCTCCATGCGTCTGCCACTTAGTGTTCAGCAGCATGCCACTATCTTCAGTGTGTATGCTCCAACTCACCAGGCAGATTGTACCGAAAAAGACACAGACTTACACAGCCTTCTTCTTCGCAAATGACGAGATTGTCATCCTTGGTGATTTCAAAGCTAGAGTAGGCAGAGACTCAGAAACCTGGAAAGGTGTACTTGGAAAACAACAGAAAGACAGATCAAAAGCCACCTGGATGCATCCTCAGTCAAAACACTGGCACATTATAAATAATATCCTTGTGCGCCAGCCAACATGACCTGAAAGATGTAGTTCACACCAGAGTGATGCTTAGTGCCGAGTGCCACACACACCACCACCTTGTTCGCTGCAAAGTCAAGTGGAGCCAAGGCTAAGATGTGCTCCAAAGAAAAAGCTTAATGTTTGTAGCCTCCATATATTAAAGGTTAGGGTGGACTTCCAAGAGAACATATGGTCTAAGCTGGAAAGATCCAACTGCCCAGCAAATTCACCTCTCTCTAGATGTGCTATGGGACCACTGCTATTCTACAAGCTTTTAATGAAATTCTTAGATTCTCCACAGATTGGTTTGATGAGAATAATCAAGAAATCCAGAAAATGCTGGCTGAAACACTGCAAGAGATGCTGAAAGCCATAGAACAGTTGAAGAGTGAAAAAACTGCAGGAATTGATGGCAATCCACCATAGATTTGGAAAAATGGAGGACCGGCACTTAATATCAAACTCCACAAATTCTTCATCTGCTGCTGGGAGCAGCGAAAACTCCCACCAGATCTCCGTGATGCAGTGATCATCACCCTGTAGAAGAACAAAGGTGAAAAGTCTGACTGCTCCAACATTCGCGGGATAACCCTTCTCTCCATCACCGGCAAAATCTTAGCAAGTGTATTGCTGAACAGGCTTGTACCCACTATTGCAGAAGAACATCTCTCAGAGAGCCAATGTGATTTTAGGGCCAATCAGGGAACCACTGACATGGTGTTTGCCCTGAGACAGATTCAAGAGAAGTGCCTTTGTAGACCTAATAAAAGCATTTGACACCGTGAGCAGAAAAGGAATTTGTTAAATTCTTGAAAAGCTAGGCTGTCCACCAAAGTTCCAAGCCATGGTCATCCACCTACATGATGATCAACTAGGCCAAGTGAGGCCGAGTAACATTTTGTCATGGCCCTTTAAAATCACAAATGGCCTCAAACAGGGCTGTGTTCTTGCTCTAACGCTTTTCACACTATTTTGTAGCATGATGCGCCAACAGGTCACAGAGGACCTTGATGACAAGGATGGCGTTTACATTCGTTTTCGTACAGATGGCAGCCTGTTCAATCTAAGACATTTGCAAGCCAACACGAAGGTCAAGGATAAACTTATCAGGGAGCTATTGTTCACTGATGAAGCTGTTCTCGTTGCCCATACCGAGTCGCCCATCCAGCGAATAACATGTTGCTTTGCAGAAGCCGCTTGTCTCCTCGAACTTGACGTAAGTCTAAAGAAGACTGAAGTTCTCCATCAGTCCGTGCCACAAGAAGAGTACCACCCACCCAGCATCTCCATCGAACCTAGGATGCATTATCACATATGATGCCAAAATCGACAAAGTAGTGGACAATAAGCTGGCCAAGGCAAAGAGCACCTTTGGTTCCATCCTAAACATCCATTGGAGTAACTTTGTCATCAACATCAAGGTCCTTGAAATGGCTATGGTTACTGGCATCGAGGCCATACCTCTCAAAACATAGTTTCACATTGCCTGCCAAAGATCGTTTGTGCTATATGGAGATTGTCCACTGACCATCGCGACAAAGGGGCACCTCAGAAAAGATACAAACACACTTTGAAACGGTCCCTCGCCACTTGCAACATTGATCACCATCAGTAGACATCACAAGCAACCAATCACATGATCTGGCAACCTACAGTCTACCAGGCCATCACTTCCTTTGAAACCACATGAAGTGCCAACATGGAAGACAAAAGGAGAACAGTGACAAAAATGGGGCCCTTCTGAAGTAAACATTGAACAGACGTTCAGCCACGGTGGAAAGACTTGCCTACCTTGGATAGGTTTCATCCTCTTTCCTGAATCTTTGTATGTGAAGCAATGATGATGTGTATATTATATTAAAATTCTGATTGACGTGTTAAAATAGAACATTTATATAGCTGTATTATTAAAAAGAATTGTTACTAATCCATTCAAGTTAATTTATACGAAATGGTGATTTTACAAAAGAAATTTGGGGCAAGCAGAGATAGATATTGCATATTACCTACCAGTGTAAACGCACTACAGAAACTCTACTTGTGTTATTATTGGTTATAGTATAACATTATACTCCCTAGGGATATACAGTGACAACTAACACTTATTATCTATCTTCAGATAAGCCATATGGTCAAGCTACAGTTGCCCCAGAAGATGTCACTGTAGCTGTGGGTGGACAAGTGTCATTGACCTGTCGTGCCCCGAGTGAGTCTGGCCACCCGACAGCTTCCTGGTTCATGTGGAGCAAAGACAACAGTGACTTCATCAGCAACACAACAGGTGCCCTCAATCTGACACAGCCTAACGTGACAGATTCTGGCAAATACAGGTGTACGGCCGGCAATTGGATTGGACAGAGTGACCACTCAGACTGGACCACAGTGACAGTGCAAGGTGAGTGACTGTGACAGTGCAAGGTGAGTGACTGTGACAGTGCAAGGTGAGTGACTGTGACAGTGCAATGTGAGTGACTGTGACAGTGCAAGGTGAGTGACTGTGACAGTGCAAGGTGAGTGACTGTGACAGTGCAAGGTGAGTGACTGTGACAGTGCAAGGTGAGTGACTGTGAGAGTGCAAGGTGAGTGACTGTGACAGTGCAAGGTGAGTGACTGTGACAGTGCAAGGTGAGTGGCTGTGACAGTGCAAGGTGAGTGACTGTGACAGTGCAAGGTGAGTGACTGACAGTGCAAGGTGAGTGACTGTGACAGTGCAAGGTGAGTGACTGTGACAGTGCAAGGTGAGTGACTGACAGTGCAAGGTGAGTGACTGTGACAGTGCAAGGTGAGTGACTGTGACAGTGCAAGGTGAGTGATTGTGACAGTGCAAGGTGAGTGACTGTGACAGTGCCACATGAGTGACTGTGACAGTGCAAGGTGGGTGACTGTGACAGTGCAAGGTGAGTGGCTGTGACAGTGCAAGGTGAGTGACTGTGACAGTGCAAGGTGAGTGACTATGACAGTGCAAGGTGAGTGACTGTGACAGTGCAAGGTGAGTGATTGTGACAGTGCAAGGTGAGTGACTGTGACAGTGCCAGATGAGTGATTGTGACAGTGCAAGGTGAGTGATTGTGATAGTACAAGGTGAGTGATTGTGACAGTGTAAGTTGTGTGACTGTGATAGTTCAAGGTGAGTGACTGTGACAGTGCAAGGTGAGTGACTGTGACAGTGCAAGGTGAGTGAGTATGACAGTACAAGGTGAGTGACTGTGACAGTGCAAGGTGTGTGACTGTGACAGTGTAAGGTGTGTGACTGTGACAGTGTAAGGTGTGTGACTGTGACAGTGTAAGGTGTGTGACTGTGACAGTGCAAGGTGAGTGAATGTGACAGTGCAAGGTGAGTGACTGTGACAGTGCAAGGTGAGTGACTGTGACAGTGCAAGGTGAGTGACTGTGACAGTACAAGGTGAGTGACTGTGACAGTGCAAGGTGTGTGACTGTGACAGTGCAAGGTGGGTGACTGTGACAGTGCAAGGTGAGTGACTGTGACAGTGCAAGGTGAGTGACTGTGACAGTGCAAGGTGAGTGACTGTGACAGTGCAAGGTGAGTGACTGTGACAGTGTAAGTTGTGTGACTGTGACAGTGTAAGTTGTGTGACTGTGACAGTGTAAGGTGTGTGACTGTGACAGTGTAAAAAAAAAAGGCAGTTCTTATATAGCGCAATATCCAATCCTCAGGACCGTTCAAAGCACTTTATACTTTACTTCCTGACAGACCTGTTCACTCAGACACCATCTCAGCTTCTCTGGGAAGCATCCAGCCATATGCTACAATTAATGCGCGAAGGCTGCTCGTACACATATCCACCACTGTCTATAGCCAGGTACTCATTTAATTCAGCTGAGTGAACTGGAGCAATGTAGAGTGAAAAAACTTGCCCAAGGTTTTAATGCTGCAGCCAGGATTCGAACCCGGGTTCTCGTAATCGAGAGTCCGAAGCTCTACCCCTTAGCCACTGCGCTCTACGCGAGTGTAAGGTGTGTGACTGTGACAGTGTAAGGTGTGTGACTGTGACAGTGTAAGGTGTGTGACTGTGACAGTGTAAGGTGTGTGACTGTGACAGTGTAAGGTGTGTGACTGTGACAGTGTAAGTTGTATGACTACGACAGTGCTAGGTGAGTAACTGACAGTGTAAGGTGTGTGACTGTGACAGTGCTAGGTGAGTAACTGACAGTGTAAGGTGTGTGACTGTGACAGTGCTAGGTGAGTAACTGTGACAATATAAGGTGTGTTACTCTGATGGTGTACAGTGTGATATTGTGACCCTGTAAGGTGTGTGACTGTGACAGTACAATGTGATTTACTATGACAGTGCAAGTTGAGTGATAGAGACAGGTCAAGGTGATTGACCATGACAATGCAAGGTGTTGTAGACATCTCAAGTTCAGTCTTGACATTAGCACATGATTATTTATTTATATATTTTACACACACAACTATGAAATATTCAAATTTTTCTACATCCAGCTCCAGCCAAGGTGGAGTTTCCACACTTGGTCAACATCCACCGGAGTCCTGCCTTTGATGACACTGACTTCAACATGACATGCACAGTGTCAGGCAGTGGTGACCCAATGGTTCAGTGGCAGAAAGACGGAAAGTCTTTTGACACTGATGACTTCACTGTCACAAGTGTCCAAGTGACTGGTGGACAGTACATGTATGGACAGACAGAAGCCAAGGACAGTACATTGATGTGGAAGGTGACAAAGAGAGTGAGGTATTTCACCTGTAACAACATCACCCACTTTGATGGCAACTACACCTGTGGTGTGTCTACACACACGGCTGGCGCAACGACTCGTGACGAGTCCAAGGCCTTCATTGTCAATGTTCATTGTAAGTAAATGCATTTGTCAAAACACATTTCCTTTAATAGCAGGTATGGCAACCATTGTATTTTGATGTAGTCTTTATGATATTTTGTTCTATTAACCATCCAGGCTTGTTAACAAATGCATACCAATGCATTCAAATGCCAATGCATAACTTACCTGTTGTGTAAGGGAATGCCGGATGGTAGGTTAGCAGGTGATTGGTTCAGAGAATCATAGGTCGGATAATAATGTGTTTGCAATATGCCAGCATTTGATGCGTATTTGGTTGGCATTCAAATGCAGATGTTTATGGTGTGCATTCATATATACAAATGTTTATGGTTTGCATTTGAATGTGAATATATTGAAAATGGAATGATTGCATTCAACTATGCATTCAATTTTCTTGCTCTTTCACTAGTACACCAGTATGGTGCTATTAACATATTGGACACCATCACATACACATTCTTACTTTACACACACATAGACACTTAGTAATAGTATGTTCCGTTTTTTCTGAAAATATGTGTTTATTAAATATGTGTCTTTCTGTGAACAAAATTATATATCACCGTGTAATGCTTTGTAGAATCATTTCAAATTTCAGTCAAGTTATATAAATATTTACAATCCGTCTTTTATATTTTGTTGTTTGTTGACAGACGAGGCTCACTGGTCCTCCGGCCCTGTTCCTCCACTGACAGCCGCTGCTCCAAATGACACGTCCAAGGAGATTGTGTGTTCTGTGTGCGCCAACCCACAGCCAACCTTTCTGTGGACATTCAAGAATGAGAGTCTGCGAGAAGGAATCCAAGTAGTGGGAAACAAAATCATCCTGGACCATGTGACAAGGGACGACTTTGGTGTCTACCAGTGCATGGCTAATAATACCGTCAATGGTGAAGACAGAACGGCTGTCTTTGAAATCGGTCTGGTGGAGAGTGGTAAGTTTGGTTGTGATTAAATTGTGCATGTGATGCTCCAAGACTATAACAAAAAAACTGTTTTTTAATTAACTAATGTGTTATGGATTGACTTGTTTAAGGTAACTTACATCATCTTAATTAGTTGTACTAAACCAATTAAGTAATTTAAAGAATTGCTGAGAATATAATAACCTACTCTGCATTGCATCTGTCGACTTTGAGAAAGCTTTCATCTTAGTGCACACCCAAGCAATACTGACTTCACTTCAAGATCAGGGGTAGACAACATGTATGTTTGCATTTTTAAAGACATCCACACATCCAGCTTGATGACAATCTAGCTGTACAAAGAAAGCAACAAGATCAGTGTGAGGAAAGTGGTATGACAGGGAGATGCCAATTTGCCCAAGCTGTTTATAGCAACACATTAAACCATATTCTGAAGACATTATCCATTAACAATTCTTATTTCAGTCTCATGAATAAATAATACATTCTATAAAATGATAAATTAGCTACTTAAAAATAAGTATCTAAAGCAAATAAATAAAAATGATAAACTATCTATTTAAAAATTATTAGTATAACAATTTAATATAAGATATGTATATATGTATATATGTATATATATATATATATATGTATATATATATATATATATATATATTAGGGACAATACAGTATATATATATATATATATATGTATATATATGTATATATATGTATATATATGTATATGTATATATATGTATATATATATATATACTGTATTGTCCCTAATAGACGCGCAGTGCACGAGTGGGAAGGCTTGGGTGCACGTATTAATTTCTCAAAAGTGGGACGAATGTGGTCACCCGTTAGATCAGCTTCTAAATTAGTAGATAACTAATCCGCAAAGTGGCGCCACAGCGCTTCCAAGTTAATGACCCGATATTTTTAAATCAAAATTTTACTGCGTAATGTTTTCGGTACAATCTACATGTTCTTCAAATTGCTTCAATAATGTTAAATGAATGTAGTAATGTTAAAATAGAGTGGATTTACTGCAAGAAAACCGTGCATTGACCATGTGCATCCGAAACGGCAAATCAGTGTTGACACACGATATCGATGGCAATGTTGATAACGATGACGATGTACGTGGTCCTGACTAGAACTGTATAGTCTATAGAACCATTAGTCAATAACAGACGCAATTATTCAAATTGTCAACTGTCTGATTTATCGAAAGAAGCAAAGCTTATTAATTGAAACACATATGCATGAATATGAATTTATAAGACAATTACTCTGACTTATTCTTGTTATCGAAGTTGGTTGATGCCAGTTGCACTCCGCGCCCGCGGGCGATTCGTCTGGAATTGAGTTTGGAATTGGATGACAATCTCAACTCTGTCTCTCTACTCAAATTTGTTTGCACAATTTGTTGTAATGATGTATTGATTGATGCAATGAAATACACAAGCGCCATCGTATTTACGCAAACAGTCAGCGTTTAATCCAGCGTAAACAATCTTCCATTTGCTTGATGCACATGATGGCCTCTCTCTGATATTACAATAAATTAAAAAATAAAAGCCCTCTTTGTGGTGAGCATTTACATTTACCATATATTTACCAATGAAAGTCTCACCAGTAACAGTTCGGTTTCCCTACCAACAATTGATATTTACGAATAGCATTAGCCTGGGTACCATATTTGCTAATAATTGTAGCGTCTACTCTGTTGCATTTTTGCATCACTCAAAAAATTAATACATATTTATAGATTGTTCCACATCTAAAAAAAAGGGAGTGGGCGTCTATTAGGGACTATACGGTATATATATATATATATATATATATATATATGTATATATATATATATATATATATACCGTATTGTCACTAATAGATGCGCAGTGTGCAAGTGGGAAGGCTTGAGTGCAAGTCTATTAATTTATCAAAAGTGGGACGAATGTGGTCACCCGTTATATCGGCTTCTATTCTAAACAGAGTAGATAACTAATCTGCAATGTGGCGCCACTGAGTTAATGACCCGAGATATACTTCTTTTTAAATCAAGATTTTTATTGCGTAATGCTTTCGGTACAATATATGTGTTCTTCAAATTGCTTTAATACTGTTAAATAATTGTAGTAATGTGAAAATAGAGTGGATTTACTGCATGTAAAAGCTGCATTGGCCAAGTGCATCCAAATTGGCAAATCATTGTCGACACACGATATCGATTCAAATTGTCAACTGTCTGATTTATTGAAAGAAGCAAAGCTTATTAATTGAAACACATAAGCTTGAATATGAATTTATATGACAATTACTCTGATTTATTCTTGTTATCAAAGTTGGTTGATGTCAGTCACATTCCGTGCCCGCGGGCGATTAGTCTGGAATGGAGTTTGGAAATGGATGACAGTCACAAATTTGTCTCCACTCAAATTAGTTTGCACAATTTTTTGTAATTGTGTGTATTGATTGAAGCAATAAAATACGCAAGCGGCACCGTATTTATGCGAACAGTCGGCGTTTAATCCAACGAATACAAATGAGCCATTTGTTTGATGCACATGATGGCCTCTCATGGTCTGATAGTACCATAACATAACAAATAAAAGCCCTCTTTGGTAAGCATTTACATTTACCATATATTTACTTTTGAAAGTCTAACCCCTAACAGTTTGGTTGCCGATTATTATTTACAAATAGCATTAGCCTAGGTGCCATCTTTGCTAATAATTGTAGTGTCTAATCTGTTGCATTTTTGCGTCATGTTTATGGATTGTTTCACATCTAAAAAAGGTGTGTGGGTGTCTGTTACGTAGTGCGCATCTATTAGGGACAATACGGTATATATACATACATAAAATATATTTTTTGCATCATTAAAAAATGATGGCAACAGGAATAAAAACTTACTTTTTACGGTTAGTTTTGCACACTGGACACCTAATATGACATTCCAACAGGCTAGGCTATTCCTGAAATAGAATGAGCCTTCCAAAGCATTTGCTTTTCGTAGAATTTAGTGATGTGTCTCCAATTATTTTGGAGCTCACACGTACAACCTTCTGTAAGCTGTTCCTGTTCTTAACACTCAAGTTGAAAAACAAACAGATAAATGAAAACCAAAGAATGCTCTTGATAAAAGAGTTATAAAACATATTTTAAATGATAGTAAATATATTGTACGTGATCAAGGCCCGTAGACGACGGGTCGAAACGTCGTACTTGCTTCGACAAAAATGCTCCAAAGTAAGTAAATCATACTAAAAGATTTTAAATGGTTTTATCAACAGAATTTTTTTTAGTTTTCTAAGAAAATGCAGGTGATGCTGATATTTCTTGACAATGATTCCAGTACAGGGGTAGAACTACCCGCTAGTCCGTACACTAGTAAAGATAAGGGTGGACTAGTAAACCTGCCTATTACCTAGTCCGGTTGTCTAATCAAGGTCAGTGTGTCATCCAGTCTACCCTAAGGTAATCAATCAAACCTCTAGCCCCAATGCCCCTTTGTGCCCTAACCCTAACCCATCCACAGGCTGGGGGTGTAACTGAATCCCAAGTCATTAAATGGCTACAGCAGCTTCATTTACTGAAAAAATTATGACGTTTTCTTAGGAATGTCCAGTGGCTACCAGCTATGAACTTGTCACAGCATTATTGTAAGATTAACAGTTCTTTGATGTCTATAATATTCTAGTATGATATTTTTATTTCCATTATTACAGTCCAGTAGAGTGGCAAAGGTAACTTAGGATATATATATATATATATATATATATATATATATATATATATGAGATATAAGAAAATAACATTTCAATGATACAACTTTGACTTGTCACACATTTTCCAGTCACCCATAGATGAAGTGGTAAATGACACAGCAATATTTGCAAAATTATAATATTCAAAATTTAGTATTTAAACTGTTTTATGAATGTGACGTTTCGGTAGTTTGTAGCACTTAGTTTTATTATAAATTTGTTTAATTAATTGTAATTGTTTCCTACTTCAGGCCCAGCTAGAGAACCACTTGATTTCACAATCCTGAGTAACCGCACCTCAGTTGCCCTCACCCTTCAGTGGCACCCTGGATTCGACGGTGGCCACCCTCCACAGACGTTCACCCTACAGTACAGGGCGTCTACTGAGGTGACTCTTAGAACCTGGAGAGACATGTTCAGCCACACAACAGATGGAGTGACCAGGTATCAGGCGACTGTGACAGGTCTAAGGCCTCAGACTGAGTTTGTCTTCTCTCTCTATGCTGAGAACAGTCGACCACTGGCCCAAGGACTAAACAGAAGTGGCACTGTCACACAGACCGGCAGCACTATAGGTAGGACTGATTGTATTAAAGATATGAAATATTGAGTAGATTTGTCAATTTGTGCAGATAAGTGGCTACTGCACATACAACAATTACATATTTGTACCCACCAAGTAAGACCAGAACATGAAATTAGCACATATAAGTCGGTTTATGTAAGCTAGTGTAACAAAAAATAATAGTAAAGACATAACAAGAAATGACTAAATATTTATATTACAATTACCAGTTTATAAAATAAATAATAATAAAAAAAATTAATATATTCTATTTGATGTTTAAAATCCATAGGCATGCATATATTGATTGACCAACATAATAAATCAGTGTTTTAATGAAAATCTGCTGAGAACTGAGAAAGGGTGACATTTAAAGAAAATGTAATTGTCATGAAACAAGTGCAGATAAAGAATGAATAAATGTTATGTTGAAATTCTTATTTTGAATTTGTTTCTTAACAAACCTAAGATTACCAGAGGTCAATCTCAACATGTTTCTGTAACAGTAAAGTAGAGGAAATTAGTCATGCTAATACAGCCACATGTTAATCAGGACACTTCGGCCCAGTCCCAGTGACGACTTTATTGGTGAGCTTCAAGTGTAATGAACTTGGCCAGTTCACTGTGTTTACATAGAGAATAACAAACTGCAGTAAGATTAAAACTTCAAAATATCTTAATACATGCAGATAACGATATATCCACCTTTGGAACTTTACAAACAGGCTTATGAAATGCTGCATCTCAAAAATATCCATCTCACAGAGGATCCATATAAAATATTTAAAAAACAAATTACACAGACCACCATGATTGTTTAGATGCCAGTCTTTGTATTAAGATTCAAAAGGACTGACGTCTAGTGTTTCTCTTTGATTATATTTGATTAATAAATTCCATCCTTTTCAGCTTGGACGTTACCTTGATGGTATGTACCAAGTATGGACTGTTTGATATTACTGTACCTGTTGTATTTGTTGTTGTGCATATCAGCATTTCCCTGTGTGCTTTGGGTAGTTTGCATGTAAGTTGACATTGTCTCATGCAAAGTTTGTTTTGTTTTTCTTGCAGTTTTGTACAACACTGTTTTTATTTTATTAGTCCTGGCTCTGCCCTATAGGCTCATAATTGTTTTTTGGTAAACCAAGTTTGACCTTTGATTTGTATTCTATACATCCCGTCTTTCAACATTTCAGAAGGTTCTTTTTGAATATCAGTGGCAGGATAAGGTCACATACAACATGGCCACCACTGAGCGTATATTCATATATTAATTTTGAATCTAGAAAGGCTAGATAACCAATTTTGGTATCAATTCCACCTGAAATTGACATTCCCGATATCCATGAACTCGCTATTTTACTGATATTAAAATGGATGCTAATTCCAACATTTAACAAGATTTAACAAGATTGCCACCAAGAGATTCAACTTTAGATGGCAGGTGGACAAGGAAGCCGTTTGGCTTATCGAGAGTCCAACCTCTCTGTCTAAAATACCCTACCCGTCTTAGGTATATGTCAATTTTATTTTTAAATATATTAACCTTACTAACACCTACGCAATCAGCTGATAATCTGTTCCATTCGTTAACTGTTCTTTGTGAAAATGAAAATTTTATATCTAATCTACGCTGCTTCTTTGCTAATGTAACTCCATGTCCTCTAGTCATTCTTTCTTCCTTGACCAAGAAAACCATATTTCTGTCAATTTTTTCATACCCATTCAATATTTTAAACACCTCAATCTGATCTCCTCTCAATCTTTTGGTTTATAGTGTTGTTAAACCACATTCTTTTAGACGCATTTCATAACTAATATTCCTGAGTTGTGGTATAATTTTGGTTGCTCTCCTTTGTACTCTTTCTAGCATATCAATATCCTTCTTGCGATATGGCCTCCATGCTTGTATACAATATTCTAAATTAGGCCTAACTATTGTTTTATACAGCGGTATTATTAGTTCTTTTTCTTTGTACCCTATATTTCACCTAATTAATCCAAGAATTTGATTTCCCTTCGCTGCTGCAATTGCACACTGCTCTGATACCTTCATGTCAGCACTAATAGTTAACCCTAAGTCCTTTTCCTTTATGGTAGTATTCAGTACAGTACCACCCATTGTATAGTGTGCATCTTCATTCCCATGTCCTGTGTGGAGGCACTTACATTTCCCAAAATTAAACATGCTTGCTCATCCAGGATGGTTGTCGACTATAGAAACACAATCGTCCATAACGTTCGATTTAGGTGTGCTACAAACTGGATGTTGATATGCCTCCCAATGGTTATGAGGATTCCCAATCAAATAACCATGATTTCATGACCTTTCTGTTTGAATCTCAGTCAAAGGTCAAGTTAATGGGTTAACATTAACCTTTTAACCATATCCAGTTGATAAACATGATACATTTGGCATATATATGAGCTACAGGTCTTATCTTAGTGGCTATCATCATAGTTCTGCTGAGATAAAGTCAAATGGATGATATTATAATATTAACTATTAAAGGTTACAACTAAACACTGTGCTAAGGTCAAGAGGTAACTAAGTTCTTGATGAAGCACGTGACAATGAGCAGTTGATTTCTGTGATTCGTGTTGATCTTCCCAATGTACCCCATGGTTTTAGTTGTCACATCACCACAGCAAATTGTTCTTTGATGCAAGTTGGGTTCCTGTCAGTCATCCCAGACCCCTGTGACAAATTATTCCACTGTGAGGATAGCTCTCTTCAATTTAGAGGTTCTCCACAAAAGCAGCTGTCTCATATGATGATCCCTGTGTTCTCTGGTGAAGGCATGTTTCATACGGTTGCAGACATTCTGGTGTCAGAGCCAGACATATTTGCTGACATTTATGGCATGCTTGGAGGTTTTCAGTATGCGAAGATTCTACTATATTGTATTGGTCACTACGTCAACAGGAGTGGCGCTAATCGAAGCAGAGGGCTTCAGGAAGTGAACCTCAGTTCTCACTGGAAGTCACTACTACAGGTCGATTACAGGTCGATGCTAGACATGATGATGATTGTCTAGGTGATTGATTCTCTCAGTTGAGAGGCATTCTTCCTCGCCAATGACACTCAACTCCGTGGTGATCTGATGCTGCTGCAGATCCTTCTATGTGAGAAGAATGCCAAAATCACTTGCACAAAATTCCTGCCAGTCCTTGCGTTTATACAACCCTTGCTTATCAAATACATTATTTTCCTGATTGAGTGCAAGCGAAATTAGAGATAGTTGTATTCAAGCTGAACATCATGAAAAAGGTCGATGTACTCAAGTGTCTCACCACCTCAGATCAGAAGGGATTGTGGCCATTGCACGTCTTCTGTATGCAATCCTCCATGGCTATTTTTCAGGAGTTCAATGCAGTTAATTGTTTGCGCTACAGTTTGTACTACCGGGAAACAGTTACCCATTTCACTGCTACAACTCTCAGATGTTGCTATCACCAAATACTTCACTCCCTATGATGACATAAAAATCGACTGCATCACTTCAACTCAAGATTTTAGCTACAATAACACATTTTTTCAATATAAATATGATATTAATTTTGAAAACTCAACAATTAATGTACCGGTAGTTATGATATATTTTAATGTCATAATCGTAAATCTGACAAACACATCATTCACAGTTGGCATAATGATCGCATATACTGCTGCTGTTAGTTGCAGGTTTGCCTCTGTCGGTTATATTTACAAAGTCTATTATCAATGGAGTTAATTACTTACAATGATCATCACCACCTATGTCAGACTAACAACATCACTAATATTATAACATTAATCTGTCTAAGTAACTTGTTACTTGGTTAATCACCATAAGTGACATAATTAAAGTAATCCACGGTTTACATTTTTTCCAATCAGTTACACAAAAATGTACAAATTTCCAAAAAGTTCAACACGGCCATGATTAGCGCTACAGTGTATTGTAATTGTCAGCCTAAACAGCCATATAGAACATTTGCCTGCACATAGCAGATAATTGTGCATAAAACTGATTTGAATAGCAGACATTGTCAAAGCCGCTGGGTGGCCATGTCATGTTCAAGTGTCACACACCGTGCGGCTGCTGGATAGGCATGTTGCACTGAAATAGTTAAGGTGATACAGGCAGAACAAGATGGGGGACTAGACTAGAGTGCGAGACTGGATGGGCAGCTTCAACTCTGTCACACCAGATATGACATTGGAGCATAAAAGGGATTTTTGTATCAATGATTCCTATGATTATGTAAGTGTTGAATGAGATGGTGTGTAGATTACAATTCAAAGGTAGAACTGTGTTTGCCTAAACAAAAACTACGGGTCTCCCTGGATGGCCTATATTGTTTACCCATGCAGATATCCCCATTTATGTAGTGTGATTCTATGTTTGAAACATGTAATCCTTTGTAAATGTACTTATATCTGTTGTAATAATAATATAAAAAAGATTGGCACTTTACAGTAATAACAACACACACGCACGCACGCACGCACGCACGCACGCACGCACGCACGCACGCACGCACGCACGTGCACACACACACGTCTGTGGTTCGAACTGAGGACTAACGTTCCGACTTTCCAAACCGGGGACGTCATTAATAATGTAAATTGGTGTAGGAATTTGTCATAGATGCTTTACTTGCATTCGAAATAACTACATGAATGTATCAAAATTGAATGTAATGCGATTTAACAAAAAAAATTACTTTTGACGCTTTCCTATCTAACAGAGGACATTCTGGTAACACACTTGGTAACATATCATCT
>OZ024859.1:32745381-32817881 GCA_964017155.1 Oasisia sp. SBJ-2009
CTAATGTTAGCATGTAATATGGGCCATGTATGAGTGGTCTAGTCTGATTTACATTGCATTTTGACCGGGTATTATTTAGAAGTAAAGTGAATTTTTTTTTAAATACAATTCTAAAATATGGCATGGCATGGCATGGCATGGCATGGCATGGCATGGCATGGCATGGCATGGCATGGCATGGCATGGCATGGCATCCATATGTTTGACCAGATAATGGTTTGCTATGTTTATCAGTTAGGTGTGTCATTGTTGAATATTCTAGGCGGGTCTTGATACTTTTCAACATTCCATTCTGTATTCATGTGTCTGTTTTCAGCACCATCTCCATCTAGTGGCCCACCAGTAGTCATCATCGCTGCAGCTGCAGCTGCTGCTGTTGTCATCCTCATAATTTTAATCATTGGTATTCTACTTTGTCGTCGACATGCCAAGAATAAAGGTAATTGGTAAAATCAAGAAAATGTCAATGTATATATGTTATTATATTTGATACTCAATCAACCTTTCTAATGTAATTAGAAAGTTGTTTACAAATTGGTATGGTTATTCAGCTTAAGGTTTAAAATGTGGTTTAGAAAAGACGGTTCTTCTTATTTCTAATTGATGCTAAGAATAGTTGTATGCAAGTAATACTAACTATTTGTGGTATTGAAAAAGTGAAAAAGACATTCACTAATGAGAAGCCAGCACAGTGGCTTTTTAGTTCATTGAGCCAAAGGTCCAGTGGACTTTGGCATCACTCTGTACTGGTGTGGAAGTAGATAAGTCAGTCTTAACTGAGACCACTAGTAACAAGTCCTGTTGCTTATTTAATACAATTTGGCTCTATTTATGGGCATTATGTATGAATAATCAGAGAAAATGCCAATTAAGTGATTATGATTAATATGATTCCAAAAAATATAGTTAATTCATAATTACAAACTTACACTATTGTGCAAAGGTCTTTAGTGCCTCTTGACCTGTTGTTCATGTTTTAGTTCCCAGCAGTATACCAGTAAATATTTAACTTATACTTTGTTATGCTAAATGTGAAGGGAAGCATTCCTTGCATTCTTTGTAAAATAGTATGGTGGATTTTATTCAAATGTGTGTTTTCTGTGTGAATTGATTAATCCTTTTGGCTGAAAGTCCAGCAGACTTGCTGTGTCACTGCCTCTGCTATCCACCCTTACCTGTGATATCCCAGAAATCATTCAGGATGTATCTTTTACAAACATGCTAGTGTACTGCCACTATGCACAATACATCTACATTTGATGGAATCATTCTAAAGGGACTCCTAGGGCCCTCAGTGGCCTCTCCAAACAGGTAGTTTCATAGTTTGGATATTTAAAAAACTGTTTAGTAACTAACCACACAGGAAATCTGTATTTGGGTCTTTCTAAGGGCATCTCAGGACTCCCAAAAAGCTACATTTTCACATTGTACCAGTTTCTGCTTGAACTAGCTGGCTGAGTTTGTTGTGTATTCATTCTTCATACTTATGCCATCAGATGGCATCAAATTACTGTCACATGCAATGCTTTGAGTGGGGCTTTATATTGAAGTTCAGCATATTGACATAATCCCATTAATATGTCTAAAAATGCAGATGAATGATCAAAATGGTGTGACATTCTTAATCCCATAAATCTGTCTAGAAATTCAGATGAATGATAAAAATGGTGTGACATTTGTAATCATGTTGCACCATTGGCAAAGCATGCTGCTTTGAATTAGCTCAGCACAGATAGAAAATATCCTGCAATGTACAGTTAAGTTTGCCCAATGATGTCTTATGGCTAATATAATGCAATAATTGTCTCTCAAGTAATCAAAATGGCATTTAACTCGGGTTACAAAAACAGGAATAATAGCACTGCTGCCAATAGCTGTCTGTCTCAAATACATGTTTTGTGTCATGTTCTGTCAATCATGTGCTGGATGTCTGTGTAAATTTGCTGAATTTATGGGTTGCCTATGTTAGATATTTACACAATATTTGCAAACATTAATTCCTGACAGCTCATTCTACTTATGTCTTATGATAACTTAATAGCCATCCACCCATGCACTTGTGAACTCCACATGTATTACTGTCACATTTTATACATAATATACCACATTGTCCCCAATGTGGTATATTTATGTATTAAATATAGTTTGCAAGTAGTACAGTTATAATGAGTTAATTTACTAGCAGTATTTGTTTTCTTCATCAGATGGCAGTGATGCTGAATCAAAGCCAAAGAGGTAAGACAATAATTATGTGTATAAATATTATAAACAATAACACTTGAGTTATTTAACTCTTTTTAGCACATATGATTTGTGAATAAAATATGTGAAAATTAACTTATGTGTCAATGTTTTTGATATATATGAATGGCAACTTTGGAAGCTGACAGTTGATACAGTAATATTATCTTCCACAACTATCCGTACTTACCGGTAATCAATGTTCATAGATGTATGCTAGACATACGATTCTTCAAAATGGCTAGCCATGTGATGTGATAATACATTGTAATTAAACTACGTGATTTGTTTACAATATTTTATAGTGCATTATTATCTAGAAAATGTGAATGACCGGATAACATTACCTTTTCATACACAGAGCAGTTGAGAAGACTATTATGTTCTTATTGGCTGGTGCTGCATCCATAACATGTTTAGCTCTGTCAAAAGACGGCTAATTACAGTATTTCCAGAAAAGATGGCAAACTGTGAATTTCCCAATTTCTAATATTGTAGAAAAACTGTAAGTTTACAAATGTGTTGCATCTGAAACAGTATATTCAAACATTGTATCATTAATATAGCACATTGTGCCTCAATTCTGTTCAAAAGTCATTTATGTGAAGTTATGCTTTTATTAACACGAGTGGGTGGTAGTTCAACATTTCAACCATTTTTGAACATGTGAACCAATTTGTTCATTTATAATGAGATATTGTTATAAATTAACATTATAACGTAGTTTTTTGTGTCCAAGATTCAAACATAAGTAACTGATGCTTGTACATATGTTGCTTGTACATCTTTACTTGTACATGTGTTGCTTGTACATATGTTACTTGTACATATGTTGCTTGTACATATGTTGCTTGTACATCTGTTGCTTGTACCACAGTTGCAGTATGTTGATGGCGAGCAGAGACAATGAGATGGTGGATGGCTACAGCAATGTGGCATGTGAAGCAGCCCAAGAAGCAGAAGATGGCAATGGTGGAGGTAAGTGTTGCTTCTCTTGTCTTCACATAATTGCTGTGGTTACTATATGAGTGGAAAGTGACCGAATGATGCCACTTTCTCTAAATACACCATAGGATGGGCAGAGGAATGAGAAGGCATAATAAGTAAGGTGCAGTGAATGAAACCACAGATGTACAATGCCGAGTAATGTGGGAAGTTGGTTGCAAGGATGAATTGTGGCTTGAGTAATATTGTTTAGAACACATATACTGCACAAATGTGTGCACGCACACATGCACGCAGGCACACACAAACACACACACTCACACTAATACACCTCTAAGAAACTAAGAAAACCCCCAAAAAAACCTAAATTACAAAGCTGCACCCGTAGCCTTTTGCTCATATCATTTGCTCATAATTTGCTTTCCAGTCACATTTGTTGATATGACTGTACTGTGTACATGCATGGCCACCTGGCCAGTATATGTCATCTGTATTGTACATTGCACACACTGCATCTGTGTACCTGCTTCATTAGTGCTTGATATCTGCAGTGTTTGATTCTTGTAACCATAAATGTTTGAGCAAAATGTTGATATGGAACTCAGAACAAAACGCTAACACAAACAAACACGGATATCATATCTGGTGGTGTGTAACACCCCCTATTCTAGTGATTAGACATGGTCACATAAATGTCACCGCTTAGCATGGTATATATAAATTAGTTTGAGAACTGAAATTGTATTTGATTAAACAGGGATATGCTTATTAGAACACATATTTTATGTATTTTTTCTTCTCAAATGTTTATTCAGAATACAGTGCACATAATTAACAAATAGGCTGCTGACCAGTTATAATGTATTAATGCGATAGGCTGAACAAATATTGGCTGCCCTTTTTGGTAGACAATGCTGATTAATTCAGCTAATATATGTTTGTCTTAGATTTGATTTTAAAAACATTTAAAGAATGTTTTGTATTGCAATGGAAATAGTAGGATAGTTGATGTAATAATAGATCTAGTGTACATAATATTACAGGGTTTAATTTCATTCGGAGGGATCTACGGGGAAGTGAAGAAAGATAAAGACTTCATATCATCAAGTGTGTCGTGGAGCATTGCTGTCAGCAACAAGTATGACATGGTTTAAAATAAAATAAAACATTATTCCTATTGGTTCAATTTTAAACTTTCAAGCTGAGCTTGCAGGAATGTACAGGTATGCAAGCAATTGACTGAGTAGTATTTTCTTATTTTATTTGTTGACACTGAATGTTTTAGTGGATTATGCCCAAGTGAATAAGGCAAAGACAAAGAAAGGGAAAAAGAACAAAGCCAATGTGACTGGTGATGGGGATGATGATGATGATGATGGTGATGTTGTCTATACAGATGTAGTGGGAGCAAACTCCTCCAGTGAGTATATTGCATACAGAAGTTGACTGTTTACAGATGATGAACTCTAGTATCGATATTCCATTATTAAAATGGTTAATCCATTGCCACAATGTTCTTGATTAAAAATTACGTTCATTAGCTTAATGCAATTAACTATATTTTAAACCTACTATTACTCCATTTCTATGATAGAGTGTTTGTCGTATTAAAACATTTGTGCTGCAGAAGAGTGATATAAATTGAACTGTGTAAAATAGTGCACATTTAAAACATTGTAATATAATAACTATAACAATAATAATTGGGTAATTTCGAGTGCACCTAAATCCTTAGAAACCAAGCACAGAGGTGCATCAATACAAAAGGGTTGATCAATCTTATAGTCAATAAACAAAGCCAGTTGTCATCAGATTAATTGATATGCCAGGGAGCTGTGGTGGATAGGCAAGGTTGAAAAGGTATGTATTTAAATGATGGCAGAATTTAGCAATATTTTCAACTGCTTTAACACTAGAAGGAAGCATATTCCAAAGAGTAGGTGCACCCACAGCAAAAGCCCTAGTCCCAATATTAGTATTGATTTTATGGACAAAAAATAAATCGTAACTAGACAATCAAAGCTAAACAGGATTTCTTACAGGAATAAACAAATGTAAATATGATGGCTGCTTACAGGAATGTGCCTGGAAAGTAGTGGTACAGATCTTAAAGATGATACGATACTGGACAGGAAGCCAATGCAGAGACGTTAGAAGCAGCTTAGAATGTGTAAAACATGGAGACCTAGTCACAACCCTTGTTAAGCAATTTTTAACACGTAGTTTTGTGATATCCTTGATTGTGATAGTACTTGATACATGTTTTTCTGTAGTTCGTTGGTCTGCCCAGTGAGAATTTGTATTTTCTAATACAAAATTGTAATGATCCTGGGAATAACTGTATATTTACCTCTTTAAAATGTTGTGATTTTCTCTAAATAATGTTGGCCCCATCTCATGAACAACAAGGCTACAAAATGTGGCTGAAATTATACATGTATATGGTATATTTCTCTATGATTAACCAAAAAGCCCATACATTACTACAGGTAAAGAATGTTTTATAAAAAACTCGTTTTACAATTTATGTGATGAAAGTTTATTATTTATTGAGTATTCAAGTGAATTCAGATAAATTAACATTTTCTCTGATTAATAATTTTATTGGCATTGATGTAGATGTAAACAAGATGGAGAAACCTGCAAAGGAGACAACAAAAGATCAAGATGATGACGAAGATGATGATGCTGATGTAGTGTACACTGAGGTGAAAGTGAAATCAAAACAAGGTAATGTAAAAAGAAAACCTATCTTCATTGGTAATACTAATATAGTCAGGTATTACAGATCTGTTGCTACCTATTCAAACGTATTTACACAGAGAGGCTGTATATTGCTTTCTCAAACATCATCACAACACTTATGTATGTACCATGTAAATCGTCCTACACACTATGACTCACAGACATTATGCAAGTTATAAACTGGTGACACAATATATGTTTTAGTGACTTATTTCAGGTTTTAGTTATAAGTAAGCACAAATGTGAATATTAGAAGAAGCAGAACTAAAAGGGTTTCCTGATCTTGTTTTTGGTATGATATCTAAGTCATGTTGTACTGTTATTTTTAGAGAAAGGTAAAAAAGTCGAAAAGAAACAGGATGGAAAAAATCCACCGGTTGCACCTAAACCTATAGGGAAAGGAAATCAGGTTGGCACCGGGAAAAAGCAGAAGCCTGGGAAAAGTGGAAAAACAGATAATCCCACCACACCACCAAAACCAAAGGAGCAGAATAAAAAGGGAAAAGCACCAAAGAAACTTGTATCAAAGAGTTCTGGTAAGAGTTATTTATCTATTAGTTAAACCATTTGTCAGAGTATTATAATTGGACAGCCAAAGCACACTCTTGATTTTGCCACCTTTTGTCCAAGTAATGAAATTTATTATTGGTTATTTATCTCCAATATACAGTCACACACACCTGCATATACAGACATGCATGGATATATGCATGCTTTCATGAATGCGCACGTGCGCACACACGCACACATACACACTTCACCTATCCCATAGTCTGGTGGACCGTTGGGGTGCCACAGATGACCTGGCAACCAGCTCCCTTCATTCCTCTTGCCTCTCAGCCTTCCTCATGGCAGCGTGCAGGGATGTAACTAATCCTTGCCTTGCCTATCCGGTAGTCTCATTGGACCATTGGGGCGCCACACATGACCTGGCAACCAGGTGCCTCAATTGACCCCCCTACTCTGGAGGCTGTATGGCTTGCCAGTAACCATGGCTAATTGATTATTAAGTATTAGTGACTGCCTACTGCTATGCACTGAAGGCCAGCTGGCCTGCCTGGAATTCCTTGCTAATACCATCAGTGGCAGGCTGAATATGCAGTTGTAAATTCAAAACTTTATTTTCTGTAAATGCAATTTGAGTTTATTTTGATACTTATTTAATTATCTTTAAAAAGGTATTACTGTGGTATTTTGTCACATGTAGCTGACAAGCATATCACATATTCTGAACAACTATATAATGAAATATCACACACCTTTTTGATAACAACTGCATTGTGATCCCTGGGCTTGCTGAGTGGAGTGGAAGTAGATAACTTTGTCTTGGCTGAAACCATTAATGACCAGTCCTGTCACTGCATTAACACAGTTTGGCTGTGTTTGTTGTCATCTCATATGAATAACAAGAGAAACCACCAATTAGGTGATTATGGGGGAAAGACTTGGCATGGGTCATGGTTCACAAAAATACATTTCATTCATAGTCACTGTAGCACAAAGGACATCGTGGCTACTTATCCCATTTCTTATACTGTGGGTCAAAGGTCCAGCAGACTTCTAGCCTTGCCTTGCATGCATTCTCTGCCAGCCACCAGCCCCCCCCCTTAGCTCTCAGATCTTAGCAACTGTTGAAGGTCTATTTTTCAAATTTTGCACATACTTTTTTTTATGGTCTGCCAGTATGCATAAGAAATTAAGTTTAACCGATTCATGTGAAAGCATCCGATAGGGTTCTCTTGGGCATAAAAAATGATAAATATTCAGTTTTACAATTTTTTTAAATGTTAATATTTTGCCTGTTTATGCCTGAACTTGTTGCTGCTGTCTATATGTTTGCTGTTATCTGTACACTGAATGACTAGACTATTGACTGGCATATATGGGTATCAAAATGGACCCATTTTACCAACTAATAAAATTGTAAATGATTTATGTGGAGTAATTAAAATATGATATAATTTTGTTTCATATTTACCTGTTAATGATTACATATTTGGAAAGTTTATTCCAGTACCATTCCAAATGTACATCATGTACTACAGTTAAACCTATTTTGTTAATGAATTGGATAAGTCTTGTTCCAGGTCTTACCAGATATTTGTTATACATTCTTTTTCTGTCATCCACTTTGTCGTTTGTAGTCTAGTTGCCAGTTGTAACCTTTCAGTTGTGAACCTAGAAATTGTAATTACTGTAAGGGTTTTTGATTGATATGTATTGCACATGAGTGTCTGGAAGATTTTGAGCTTTGTTGGCACTGGACCAATTTGGGGGAACATTTTAATTCACGCTCAACATTAATGATAGGGCTAATTTATCGTAGTCCTAACATACGACAAGAGGATGATGACAAATTGCACAATGCCATAAAGGAGATTAGTAAAAGAGAATGTATTATAATGGGTTATTTTAATCATGGTCATATTCAGTGGAAATCACTAGAGAGTATTGGAAGAGATGACCAGCAGTTTTTACTTCTAATACAGGACTGTTTCCTTACACAACATGTTTTAGAACCAACTAGAGGTAGAAATGTGTTGGATTTAGTATTCTCCTCTCAAAACGAATTAGTGGATAATGTTAAAATATGTGAGCCTTTGGGATCTAGTGACCATAATCAGATCCATTTTAGTATAAAAATACAAACAGAGATTACTGGCAAAAGCGAGGGAGGAGAAATTTCAACAAAGGCAAATATAAACAAATGAGAACCTACTTAGCAAGCATAAATTGGACTGACTTAATGAAGGACAAGACAGCCACAGAATGTTGGATAATTTTGAAAGATGAGATTGAGGGCATTATTGAAACATTTGTTCCTATACAAAATCAAGGGAAACGATCTAGGAAGAAACACCTGTCAAAAGAAGGTATACGAAAGATGGCCTACAAACAAATAATGTGGAGAATATACAGAAACACTGGAAATATAGAAGACTATAACAATTACAAAAAGGCCCTAAATTTAGCTACAGTTGAAATGAGAACATCAAAACGGTTTTTTGAGCAGAAATTAGCGAACGACATAAAAAATGATAGAGTTTCTACGCTTACGTAAGGAGTAAACAGAAGGTTCGAGATAAAGTAGGACCACTAAAAAACAGCGCAGGTAATGTAATATCTGATGGGTTTCAAATGGCAGAGGATCTGAATGAATACTTCAGCTCTGTATTCACTAAAGAAGATATAAGTTCACTGCCGTTACCTGCTAGGAAATTTGAGGGTGATGAATCACAAAATTTAGGGCAGTTGTTTGTCACTCCTGAAATGATATCAAAAATAATTTAAATTATGGAAAAAAATCACCTGGAGTTGATGGAATAACACCTAAATTACTTACGGAAATTGTAAACGAAATAAGTACACCACTTGCAATCACCACTAAATCTCAACATGGGGTCCTAAAAGCTAGGTCTTGTCTAACCAATCTCTTATGTTTTTTAGAAGATATTACTAAGTGGGTAGATGATGGTTCACCGGTGGATGTAGTATACTTAGATTTTCAGAAAGCATTCGATAAAGTGCCACATCAAAGACTGTTAATTAAATTAAAAGCCTATGGTATAGGGGAAAGTATGGTAAATTGGATACAGGCATGGTTGACAGATAGAAGACAGAGAATAATAGTAGAGGGAGAGATATCAAACTGGAAACCAGTTTTGAGTGGAGTTCCACAGGGGTCGGTGTTGGGACCAATACTGTTTTTGATATTTATAAATGATTTGGATGATGGCTTATCAAGTAAAGTACTTAAATTTGCATACGACACAAAAGTGTTCAGAACTGTAAAAACTGATACAGATAAAGACACTTTACAAGATGATCTAACCAAGTTAGTAAAATGGTCTGAAAAATGGCAGATGTTATTTAATTTTGGTAAATGTAAATGCATCCACATTGGACATGGTAATGTGAGCAAAGAATACTTTATGGGCAATACTATATTAGGCACAAGTGTAAAAGAAAAGGACTTGCGACATGACAGTTTCACAGCAATGTGGACTTGCTGCTGCAAAAGGAAATCAAATTTTAGGATTAATTAGAAGAAACATCACATATGCAGTGTATGGATAAGACTTTAATAATACCATTGTACAAGGCAATAGTTAGGCCATACTTAGAATATTGCATTCAGGCATGGAGGCCATATCAAAAGAAAGATATTGATAAACTTGAAAAAATTCAAAGGAGGCCAACTAAACTCATTCCAGAACTTAAACATTTATCCTATGAAAGACGCCTGTTAGAATGTAGATTGACAACATTAGAAACTAGAAGATTAAGAGGAGACCTAATAGAAGTTTTTAAGATATTGAATGGAGATGAAGATATTGATAGCAACATTTTTTTCAAACTAAAAGAAGATAGTGTGACAAGTGGGCATAAGGCAGCGTTAGTCAAGCCATACTCTAAATTAGATAAAAGAAAATTCCCCTTCTCCCAGAGAACATAATAACTGATTGGAATAATTTAAGTCATGATTGTGTAAATGCCAGCAGTGTAAATATGTTTAAAAATAAAATTGACAATTATCTGGCAAGGGCGGGGTATACCTAAGTTGAACACTTAAAAAGAAATTTTAGAAATTATTTTAATAATGATTAAATTATTTATTCATATATTTATTTTAATTTATTTATTATTATAAAAAATGGTGTTATTGTAGGATATTTTATGTATTTATTTATTTTACTTGTATATTTTTTTAGAGACAACGTATACATTTTATTTTACTTATGTAATTTTAGAGACAACGTATTTTAATTAGTAGCATTTTAGTGCATTTTATAATATTGTATATTTATAATTTTTAAGTGAACACTCGATAAGCCGTAGGCTTCCTTGTTCACATGCCGTCTGGAGCTTGGTTCAGGACGGCAACTTGTTAAACCTTGTTAAACAAGCTTGGAGTCAAGCATCACAAGCCTCCATGCCCTGACGTCATAATCGTGGATGCCCAGCAGCTCTTGTATCACGTGGTCTGGCCCTGTGGGGGGAAGTGTGGGTGTGCTGGTGGAGTCACTGAAAGCGCGGCTTGCATTGTGTACTACTACAGGGTAAATCCTTGGTTTTGACCGTTACACTGAAATATCAGCTAAGGACCATGAGAGGCAGCAGCAAGCTGGTGTTGGCGCCACTACATTCAACCTGGACCTCAACAGCCCTCTGCCAAGTCGTGAGGCAGTGATGAAGAACAAACATAACAAGCGTGGCCTGTCACGTCTTCTCAGCAAGTTCAAGTCAGCACAGACATCACTATCATCAGCTATCTGTTTCATGCTGCCGGTGCTGGTCGTAAGGTGGTCAGAATTCTCAGTGACGATAGCGACATTTTTATGCTGCTGGTCTGCTGGGCCTAGCGTTACGATCTCCAGGTTCATGTTGCTGTGCAGATGGAGAAATGGGATGGTGTTGTCATTGATATCAATGCCATATGTGCCAACTTAGGGGACACAATATTCTCACAGCTACTTGGAGCCCTTGCACTAAGCGGCTGTGATACAGTTTCCTACCCCATCGGCAGAGGCAAGGCCTCTGTTCTTGAAGACACTGAAGCAGGCAACTTTCCAGGGCTATTCGACATACTGGGTGAGGACAGTGCCACTAACGCAGACCTCATGGCAGTTGGACAGCAATTCTTTGCGGTACTGTATTGACAACCCACGGGCACCTCAATGACTCAAGCTTGGTACAATATGTACACCCGCAAACAGGGGAAGCCACTACGCATCATGTTACAGCCTGCGATGGACACAACCCTTTACCCCACATGAGACATGCTCACTTGCAGATGTTGCTTTGGAAAGCAGCTAACCAACAGGGTCCTCCAGATATCTCCACCTCAGAGTATGGTTGGAAAGGAGATGTTGGGATAACTTGCCCTAGCATTGACAGAGGTCCACCACGACTACCACTTCTAATGAACGTCATTAGTTGCCACTGTTGAGCGAAGGACAAGGCATGCAAGGAAGGCAATTGTAGCTGTTACCATGAAAAACTCAGCTGCACAATCTACTGCATCTATACAGCAGGTGATGAATGCTGTAACCCATTTATGAAGAAAGAGGAAATGGAGGAGAACGATGACCTGCATGACCATGAATATGATGATGATTATGTAGATCAGGATGAATTATAAGAACAATAGGGCGTGTAAGTCTCACGCGCGAAAACGAGGCTGGGGACAATCGGGGGCAGGAAGTCCATATTCTCCATGTTAACGTATAGGACTTCGTTTTGTTTTTGGTTATAATAATCGAACTGTTCCAGTCTAACTATTTCAGTTATACTGTCCGAAGGATTATTACAAGCAGAAGCAGTGGAACACTGCCGGTGACAATGCTCACGGAAATCATGACTTTTAATCGATTGTTATGGTGGTTGCCATGACATCGCCGGCTTGTATACTTGTGTTTGGCGATCTTGACTAATAATGAAAAGTGACATTTTTCGCGCAGTACAACCTATTTGGTGCTAACGTATACATGTGTTATGATTATGTGCATTTAGACAACTTGTCAGATATAAGTGCTTATCGAAACCACAACATACAGCTATGTAAAATGCAAATCCCGTAAAAGACACATACGACCTAAAATTGTGGGGAGTGTCTATTATCTGCACTACATAAATCGCTATGTCTATGATTGTGTGGTAAACTCAATATTAAATTGGACATTTTAGATAAGAAAGGTATAACACAAGATATTTATGTCCTGATTTTGCTAGTATTCATCAGTCGGAAGTTACAACTGTCATCCATCGAATATTATTCTTGTGACCAGTTCCCAAATCAGCTCCAGTCGCGCGGAGTCTCGCCATGTATCGTGACCCACTTACGGGCCCTATACTCAGCATTGGATGGATAATATGTTATTATCTATGTTAATTTGGTTTTATTATGAATGTCTACATTTGTTTGATTGTCAGTTACATGAAGTGGGGAAGTTAAGTACATTTCAACAATGTTGAGCCCAAAATGACCTTAACTTTGATTTTGTACATTGACCTTGACCTTTAATCACAACACAAATATCAGAAATAGAATCCTCGAGTCAAACTTGTATAAACAAAAGTGCTATCACACATGATTATAGGCCTATTAGTTCAAACATTTTACTTGGATCAAACTTAATTAGTGTTAATAATGTTAATTATGTGAATTAGCTAATTAAAAATGTTCCCCAAAGTTTGCCCAGTGCCAACAAAACTCAAAATCTTCCAGACATGCCTGTGAATATATATCAATCAAAAAACCTTACAGTAATTACAATTTCTAGGAAACTGCAACTAGACTATTGATAGTTTTTGTGAAATTTGTGTGTGGCCTGACAGCCATCATGTTTTAGTATGTGCAGTACCAATTCTGCCACTCTTCCGAGATGTGATAAAGTAACCATGCCTCTGAACTTCTTTATGTGGTTCAATCCTCATTCTTGTTCTTCCCTCATTTTCCATTTGCTCATTCTACCCAGGTCTTGTTGTTACATACCTGCTGTCATTACTGGGTCTGATCTCACAGAATAGGGTGGAGTGATCTGCATACAGATACAGTGTGTTCTCAAATTAATCTCCAAGTTCATCAATAAATATAGAGAACAGCAGCGGGTGCAGAATTGAGCCTTGAGTTACAGAGACGTTGATGGATATGGTACTTGAGGATTAACCAGATAAGACAGACCAGTCTCCTCACCAAGCACACCATTGTCTATTTTGAGCCACAGTATACATTCTGAGCATGTTTCTTGCACTGTGCATACAAAATGTATGTGTTTTTGTTTTATGAGTACTCAAACACATATACCATGAATTCCTCCATACCTATATTTCTTTCTATTGTAATAGGTGTAAGCCTAAGCTACCCAAGCTAAGATTAGGTGGTCCTACATCTAACATCCACTCATAAGAATGCTAGGTTGAGATAGGCTATGAGGCAAATGTTGCCCTGTTACCTAACCCTGATGCTCCATCGAAAACGTTCTGCCCCAGCACATTCTGACTCCACCTAGTAACATTGTCATATACGCTGATACTATGGAATACAAATTGATCATAAGACAACTATCTGTAAAGGACTCCTCAACGCACAGCTGGACTAAGATTGTGAAACAAGTTCTGGCCATATAATTATTCATCTATCATCAGCAGATGAGCTACTGAAAATTCTAACACCATAATCACAATGGAAAATAACTCTGAAACTGTTTCTGCTTTTTTGCTGTCTCTTGGATTCTATATCTTGGTGCAACAACAAAGCTTTAGATTTGGAGGTGTTATGCTCTCATGGCGGCAACACAATGAAAGCTGAACAATAGGTGATTTATGTGTCGCACGATTTTCTGTTCATACAACTACAGTTCATATATTCATCAGCCTATATTCTGTGCATAGTCTCATCATATATCTGTGAACAAGTTCATCAAGTTGGAAGAATTATTAAACAAAAGTTGTTTCTTATAATACAACAAAAATAATTTGACTCACGTCAACATTTCAACTGCCTGTGGCACTTGAAATATTGACATTCCGGTAAGTAAGTAAGAGTATTTTAATTGTGGTGTAACATATCTCCTTTGTGTAGTCATTCTTCCAATTTGTTGAAAGTGTTCACGAATGTGTAAATATTTAAATATATTGGGTAAATGCATTTGTGATACATATGGTAAGACAAACCCTATTATATTAATGATAAATGTTAAAAAACAGTTATATGGAAATAATGTCTCTGTAATTTGTAAATACATTTGTGTTATATTGACATATTTTACAACATTTGTTTTCGAATGTGTGTCACATATTGATTCTGTGTTTATTTCCTGGACATCGAAATTACGATACAAACATTCATGGATGTGTTTTATCTCAAAATATGCATCTATTTTTTTGGTCAAATACATATTCATTTCACAACCAAATGGGATCTATATGCTGTAATTTCTATGACATGTCACATGATGTTGACATTTTGTTTGTTATAGATGATGGAGCTTATGGGAACACAAGTCATGTCGAGAATGATACAGACAACAATGTGTATGCCAATGTTGAGAAGTCGGCAAGTGCAGAGAGCCAGAAGCCACCAGAAGTAAGGCTGCTTTCCTCTTGTATAAAACGATGTTATATATGTTAATGGTTTGTATAACAAATTATTCTACATTACAACTATTTTAATATTTATACTTGAAATCAGAAATATTTATCAGAAATGTTCTTGGAGATAAATCATACCTTAACCTCCCAGCATAAAGAAGACATATCAACTAGAGTTAGTGAAATGTTGTCTGTTTATCTTTCAGGATGTTGGCCCGGATGGAACCATCTACGCCGACTTGACCTTTGCCCAGACACCTCCTCCTGCCACGAAACGCGATGAAGATGGAGACGATGAGGATGAAAAAGTGGTCTATGCAGCGATCGACTTCAAGAAAAATACTTAAAACTAACATGAAATATTAACATAACTGCATAAACTACTGTTAGGTGAAACAGTAAGAAGGTTTACTTCATTAGTTGTGTTTTGGTTTAACAAGGAGTATCTGATACATCATCATTTTAATCACTTTGATCATGAGAGACAAGAAATTAGTTGTGATTCCTATATAATTTTAATATAATTACATTAGATGTATCGCATTATAATTGGAATGTTTTACCACTCAGTTATCTAAATATGAATTCAATTTTGTGTTCCATATAATACTATTATCGATATGTACAACAACATATGGTATGACCCCTTCACTTTCACTAATATTATTTTTAATGTTAACTTTTTCTATAGGTGTGCAGTTTTAATTTCTGATACCATTTATACAGAAATATAATTACAGTACCACGCGGTGGCTTATAAATTAAAACTAGAAAAATGCACATATATCGCCTTTAGAATTAGACTTATGGAAAATTAACATAGAATACATTAATACAAACATATTAATGTTAAGATAGTAATATCAAAATGGTGTACACTAACACTAACACTACTGCCTGTATACAGTAACATAACAATGACATTTGTTAACTGGTATAGCGTACCACATGTATATAAGTATACGTTAAACAGGCTGTGTTTTTGATAATACCTTTACGTAGAAGAATTGTGAGACATCCATTAGCATGCAAGGTGTTTGGTATTGCAGTGTTATTTTCTCTTTTTGTGTAATTGAAGGTTACTACCCTTAATCTTATCTAAATTTCTTTTAAAACATTATATATATTATAAAGGTATGCGGTGTGTGTATATATGTATATATATAATAACAGTTTTGTACACATTGACTATCCTCACATTGATTGACCATGATTATATATATATATATATATATATAATATATATATATATATATATATATATATATATATATATATATATATATATATGTACAGTGTATATTGCAAATAGAGTATAGGGTACTATTACATATTGTGAATTTAATGTTATATATTGGAATCCATGGGCAGAACCACATATTGTTTCTAATGGTACAGTATCTGCTGTGAGAGATCTAGACATTAGACATTACAGGCCTGTAAGTAACTGACAACACAACGGAAAATTGCCATGATGTAATTTGAGTGGTGCAAAAAAGCTACTATTCCAGTATCGTGGACCGCTCTAATTTCGTAAATGATGCGTCATGGCTGATGATTGACAGTTGTGCTCATGTCCTGTATCATAGCTAAAATATAAAAGCTGTAAAAATGATCAAGTAATTTGTCAATTTTGTGGTACTCAAGTGGCTATGTGTTTGTTTTTATTCATATGTGAATTGCCACGTATTATGTGTGAGGCAGCCTCGATTTTCATATTATAGAGAATATACATTTTGGTTATAGAAATTATTTCAGTTTTAACATATAAGGTAATCTGTTGGAGTATGTGTTATGGATTGACGATATACTGAGATTGTGTAACTTTTCTGTTGGATATTTTCTGTATTTGTACATATTTGTGCGGTGTAAATTAACATGAATGAACATTAAGCATGATTGTTTTATAATATTATACATTGATAATTAATATTTGTTTTAATTTGCTGAACATTCAATAGTTTGTTCAATTTGTGTGGGTACTTATTGGGCAAATCACACATCTTACGATGTGTTTATTGATATGGGTGTAATCATACGCACTCCGTGGCTCGTGATGATAAGTGTATCGTGCATCTAATGTTGTGCACGAATTCTGATGGTATTGTTGTGTTGTAACATTTACATGTAACGTTGCGAAGTAACATCTGCGGATACATTGCATGTCTACACAAAGAACATTCTTACATTATGTTGACTAAAGTAAGACTTAATCTGTAAAACCATGACATATGTCAACAGTGTCGCGCTGGGGAAATAGTTATTTTTTTATTTATCATTTAATTAGCCTTGAACAAAACATAATTTTACATATCACTGCACAAATGCTTGTAACTATGCACCAAATATGTGGTTGTTTATTATAATCAAGCACCAGTTATAAGCAGCTTAATGATAATGTGATACGCAGCCACAACCACAACTCAAAGCACTCTTTGATTACCAGAATCCTATTTTCGTATTGTTGCATACCACGGCTGATAAGGAATTCCTTTTGTCTGTACACATGCTTATGGGTAATTAGCAGATGCCCGTTATGACAAATGTTCACAGCATATATTTCTGTGATATGCGTAGACATGCACAGTTTTCTGCACTGACATATTTTACGTTTGCAGGTTTGAACCAATTTACAATTACTGAATTGTTAGTATATTCGTTTGAGCATCTTGCACATTATAATAATATTTGATAGAGACTGTATGTAGTCTGCAAATAATGTTACAATTTTGCAAAGAATGTGTGTTATAATAAATGTATTGCTTACATTGTACCTTTTCTTCGTTGCTCCTAGCCACACCCAACAATGGGCTTCCACAAATCCCCGTTAGTCGCTCATCATCATCATCATGCTGTTGGTCGCGAAGCGACAAAGACTGCTTCCATCACTTGACTCTTGCTCTCCATTTGTCTCTCTGCTGTGAGAGTGATGTCCAGGAGTCGATCTTTATGTCTCTCAGCTTCAGGTTTCTCTTGATGGTATCTTTGAACCGGAGACGAGGGTGCCCTCTCTTTCTGTGACCAGAAGACAGTTGGGAGTAGAGAACCTGCTTCGGTAGCCTGTCTGATGACATCCTCATGAGGTGTCCAGTCCACCGGAGATTCTTTCTGATCAGAAGATCTTCCATAGATGGCAGCCCTGTCCGTTCGAGTATTTCCTTGTTTGTCACTTTGTCCATCCAGGTTATCCTCATGATCGAACGCAGATGTCGCATCATGAAGGCATGCAACTTTTTCACCTGTCGTCTGTACACTGTCCAGGCCTCGGCTCCGTATAGGAGGGTGGACAGCACAATTGCACGGTATATCTTGCCTTTAACCCGCATGGACACATGGTGGTTGTTCCAGAGTCTCTGGCGTAGTCGGCCGAAAGATGCACTAGCCTTGGCCATCCTCCTCTGTATTTCATCGTCAATGCATCCGTCACTTGATATAGTGCTTCCGAGGTAGGTGAATTCCATAACAGAGTTCAGCTTGTTTCCATCAACCATGATATCCTCCTCTCGGGTTCTTGTAGAGTTGGGTTGGTACAGCACCTCGGTCTTCTTGATGTTAATCTTCAGGCCGAACTTCTTTGACGCATTGGAAAAAGCATCCACTATTTTCTGCATCTCTTCAGCAGAGTGTGCAACCAGTGCACTGTCATCTGCGAATAGCAGCTCCCTCATCAGTATCCGTGTAGTCTTGGTCTTCGCTCTGAAGTGTGCGACGTTGAATAGGTCAGCGCTCTGTCTGGACTGTATGTAGATGCCATCCCCCATGTCTCGGAAAGCATTGTCGAGCATTGCTGATAGGAAGATGGAAAAGAGCGTGGGCGCCAGTACACAGCCTTGCTTGACCCCATTTGTGACCCTGAACGATTCCGAGACTTCCCCTCCAACATTAACAGTCGCCATCATTCCGGTATGTAGTGCCTCGATCATTGTTGTGAACTTCTCTGGGCAGCCGTACTTCTTCAGTAGCTGCCATAGTCCGGTCCTCCCAACTGTATCGAACGCCTTACTGAAGTTGACAAATACCATGTACAATGGTCGGTCCTGCTCAATGCACTTTTCTTGTAGTTGTCGGAGACAAAATATCATATTCACGGTGCTCCGGTTACCTCTGAAGCCACATTGTGTCTCCGGAACTACCTCTGGTTTTAGGTGGGTAGATAGTCTGTTGAGGAGGATCCTGGCGAAGATCTTGCCTGCTATGGAAAGAAGAGAGATTCCTCTATAGTTCCCACAGTCTGTTCGATCACCTTTCTTGTAGATGGTTATAATGCTTGCATCCTTCCATGCTTGTGGTACAGAACCCATCTCCCAGGCAATGGTGATTAGTTGGTGCAGTCTGCTGAACAGATTGTCTCCTCCATGCTTCCATACTTCTGCAGGAATTCCATCTCCTCCAGGTGCTTTGCCATCTTTCAGGCTGGCGATTGCTCTAGCCATCTCATCCATAGTTGGAATCTCATCAAGGCTTGTCTTGGTAATGCGCTGCGGGATGTTGTCCAGAGCTTCGTGATCTATGTCGCCAGGGACGTTGAGTAGCTTCTGGAAGTGTTCACTCCATCTTGCCACAACTCTCTTGCTGTTAGAGAAGGTTTCCATTCCATCTGTTGATTTTAGTTGAACAGGTCCCTTCTTTTTGGGTCCCCACACTTCCTTCAGTCCATTGTAGAAGCCCTTCATGTTGTTACTGTCGGCAGCTCTCTGCAGCTCCACTGCTTTCCTTTCGCACCAGTCCGACTTCAGTGCACGGGTGTGTTTTTGTAGCAGTCTGGTGGGCTTGATCTCTTCTGCTCATAAGAGTCTGTAGCTCCTGGTCGTTGGGGTCGAACCAGTCCTGGTGTTTTCTGTCTGGCTTGCCAAGATATGTCTTGGCGGTGTTGTACACGACCTGCTGCAGAGCTGCCCATTCCTCGTCTGGTGTTGAGTTTTCTTTCTTCTCCCAGTGGGCGAGAGCACTGTCCATCTCCTGCTCAAAACTCTCCCTCTGGCTGGTGGTACTTAGTTTTGCAGTGTTGAGCTTGGTCGGCTTATTTGTCCCTTGCCTGTTGTGCTTTTGTCGTATTCTGAAAGCCACTTTTGATCTCGGCATCTGGTGATCGGTCCAGCAGTTTGCTCCACGCATGGCTCGGTTGCTGTGGATGTCCATCTTATCCCGACACCTCGTGATGATGAAGTCTATCATATGCCAGTGTTTGGAACGAGGATGCATCCAGGTGGTCTTGCGTTCATCCTTCTGCTTGAACATGGTGTTCGTCACTATCAGTTCGAACTCGGAGCACAGAGCCAGTAGAAGTTCGCCATTGGAGTTGCATTTCCCAATCCCATGTTTGCCCATGACCAAGGGCCACTTGTCATTGTCTCTTCCTATCCTCGCATTGAAGTCTCCTATCAGCAGTAGCTTATCGGTATGAGGGATGTCCCTGAGCACACTTGCGAGCTGGTTGTAGAAGGCCTCCTTGTTTTCATCTGGGTTTGTCATTGTCGGAGCATACACGCTGATAATTGTAGCAAAGTTGTCCTTGCTCAGAGGTAGTCTCATCGTCATGATTCTGTCACTTAATGGCCGTGGCATTTCTGTCAGCTTTGTGATGATATCCTTTTTGATAGCAAAGCCCACTCCGGCCTCCCTTCTTTCTCCTTCGGGTTTGCCACTCCAGAAGAAAGAGTATTCCAAGTCGTCGAGACTACCAGACTCTGAGAACCTTGTTTCACATAGGGCGGCGATGTCGATGTTGTATTTGGCAAGTTCCATTGCTACTAGTGCCGTACGTCTTACTGGTCGGTTAGCTCCTTCTCGGTCGAGGACAGTCCTGACGTTCCATTGTCCAATTGTCAGTAGTTGTCTTCTTTGTCTTCTTATTTCTAGCTGATGTTCCACTGTCGACAGGAAGATGAGGTCGAGCAGCGCGGTCCTTGGTAACCCGGGCGACGGCCGATCCGGTATCATGTTTCGTGCAGTTGTACATTTCATGGAAGCTGCTAGCAAAAACTTTTGAAGTACCGCTGGCTTTTGCAAGTTACTAGCGACACTCTCTCGGGGAACAAATAGAGGTATCACACCGGCAAGAACATGTCAAGACAGGCGCAAACTATTTGTCCCTGCAGTGGCTGGTCGAGAGATGTTGTGAGTTCCATACACCAACCGCCCTTGATGCTGCCACAGTGACATGGTTTTCTGTTTAGGGTTTGCACCCTTAGCCTTCGGTTCTGACAAGAACCTATACCACAAGGCAGTGGTTTACAACTCTGCATGGCAGGGGCGTCAAACTCCCTGAGGTATTGCAATACCTGAGGTACTGCAATACCTGCATACATACCTAGAGACGCCAATAGCCTAATAGGACGTGTTTACCAACACGTGACGTCACTTTCGCACATGCGCACTGCACTGGTTGGCAAAACACGCCGTGCTGCCAACCAGTCAAGCCAACAAAGGCTGGTTTAACGCTACAATTGTGAATAGCCAGTATTCGTTGTACGTTCCCAGATAGGCACACGATATTGGCCCAATATCGGCCCGATCTCGGCCAACTCGGCACCGACATCGGCCCGATCTCTGCATACGACATCGGCCCGATCTCGGGCATCTCGGCCCTATGTCGAACCGAGATAGACGACATCGGCCCGAAACAGACAGAGCATTGCGTTGGCAATACATAAGTATTACAATATAGCATCAAGGTTTTGAGATCCGCTTTGTCATGATTGTTACGCAAAGCTAACATAGTATACATCCTGCAAATCCTGCTTTTTCAGGATATTTACGCAAAGCTAACATAGTATACATTCTGCAAATCCTACTTTTTCAGGATTTTTACGCAAAGCTAACACAGTATACAAGAAAACAATAAATCCTCTGCAGTTCAGCTTGGTAGCAAGTGAGGAGCGCTCACGTACCTGTTACATGACGTAATTTGTTATTGTAATAATAATAAGTCGGTCTAATCTTAAGAACTGGGCACGCTATCAGACTACTGCCCACTGAAGAGAAATCACACTAGGTTTCCCTGAAAACTAAACCCAAGTATAAACAATACTGCAAGCAAATGACAAGGTGTCAAGGAGTTGCCAAAGTGCACAACTTGAGAATACGTGTAGGCCCTACAAGTGTACGTGCGTCAAAGTACAATAACGTATGTACCCGAACGTAAAACATCACCGTCTCTTATTCACCCAGAGAGAATGACATAACATCCTAGTCGTCAGAATCGTCTACCACACGTATAATATATGCTTATCCCAATATAGAACAACTGGTGAAACTGGGCGACGCGCGCATGATCGTCCAGCCAATAAACATTGTCTACTTGAGTGTCTAAACATACACGTGTAAGATCATGTAGCAACCTGAACCGTGTTTGCTACAATAAGTCCTGGCAATATAATTATGCTCAGTCAAGTGTCGGTCTATAAGTAGGTTCGTCAACAAAAATATATCCTTGGAATCGATCCTGGATTCCTTTTTCCGGAGGACTAGTCTGCTTGATTTAAACATGGCGTCCCCTGTGTTTAACTTGCTAGACTACCTCTGATCCGGAAAAAACCAACGTCTTGTGTTTATCGAATCCCTGTAACTACCGTGACCTAGGTATACAGTTTCAATCCAACACCTTTTTGATGCTAACTCGTCACGGCGCTCAAAACAAAATTAATAGACCCATCCGACTTGAATGGAAATAGGTAAAACAGTAACGTCTAACATTATAGAATACCAACAATTGGCAATTCGGAAACCATGGCAATTCGGAAACCATGCCTGACAGGATGCACTGCGATTGTACGTGATATTTAAATATAGCTACGAAGTCAAACTAAACTGTCCATAACCTCGCAGTCAGCTTGTAAATCCTAGTACGTGCTGCACGAGTCATACAGTATGTTACAGTAAATATTACAATACAGAAAACATCGTTTGTCATAGCCGCCAGACGTAACAATTTTATCAGGTAACACACTTAAACGTACGATTTGAATTTGGAAGACAAAGCAATTAAATGTGAGGAAAACTGTAAGTCAAAATAAGTTTTTGTCCTTCCTCCTGCAATCAGACCCAAATAATCCCTCAATTAAAATACAAAAATCCGTGCCCAGACTATCAATGGTGTCAATTGTAATTGCCACGCCTCGTTCACTACGGAGAATTAAACATAACTCGATCCTAAGCTGTGGTCTTGCATATAACAGGTCGGTGCCTGCTCACAGTGCGCAATCACCTCAACCCGCAATTAGGCGACTGAGACACTCACAACTAAACCGTTGATAAAATAGCATATATGCGAGTTACTTATGTAGCATTAAAATACATAACATAACAGTGAAATAACAAAATGTAACTTACCAACTGGCGGATACTAATAAAAAGTATACCAAATCAATTGTTAATTGCAATTACTAAAAGTAATGTCTGAGACAATGCTTCGCGGTCGGCGACGGGGTTGGGCTGGCTGTCAGCTGGTGTGAGACATCAGTAGTATAGTAGGATCCTATCGTGAGGCACTTCACGCGGCGCGCGGCGGGTGGAAGGTGGAATTCCACTGGTGGAAGGTCATAGGTCAAAGGTCACGTGTCAAGACCAAGGTCAAAGGTCAAGTGGTGCCCCTGGCGGATAAGTCGTGTACTAGTGGCGCCACCTGGCGGACAGATCATACACCAGTGGCGCCGCTTGGTGGACAAGTCACCAACAATACTGTCAAAAATCGTGCGTCTTATGTTTAAAGTGGCGCCCTCTGGTGGATAGGCTTTGTATTAGTGTCACCCCTTACGGACAATTCACGAACTAATACTGTCCAAATTTGTGTGTCTTATTTTTTAAATGACGTCAAAATTGTGTTAGGGGTTATGTAGCGTCCCCTCGCGGATAGGTGACGAATTATAGACTTGGTGAAAGAACAGGTGGAGTCGTCTGCCGGATACGTATTCGGCTAAAAATAAGTGAAATTGACAAAGTGATGGCGGTGAAACGCTGAAAAAGTTGTGAAATGATACAAAGTTGGTGCACCGGTTTGGTAAAATATGAAAAACTTGACAAAGTTATGGGATGTAAACACTAAAAACACGTAAAATTGACAAAGTGATGGCGGTGAAACGATGAAAAAAGTTGTAAAGTGGTACAACGTTGGCACACCGAGTTAGTAAAATATGAAAAAACATGACAAAGTTATGGTGTTGAAACAGAAAAATATTCCATTTTACTACAAGTTGCAAGAATAAGTTAGTTAAATTAGTAAAAACACTACCTGTGTAACACAATGACACGGTGAAACGTGACGAAATGGAACGTGGTTAGCAAACCGACTTAGCAGAATATGAGAAACTTGCCAAAGTTATAGCACGTAAACACTAAAAATACGTGAAAATGCCAAAGTCATCGCGGTGATGCGTTGAACAATTGTGAAATCGTACAAAAGTCGGCACACCGAGTTAGTAAAATATGAAATAACTTGACAAAGTTATGACGTATAATAGAAAAATATTCTATTTACTACAAATTACAAAACTAACTTAGTTAAATTTGTTAAAACACCACATGTCTATGACACGGTGAAATGACACGGTGAAACGTTACGAAATGCTATGTAGATAGCACACTGACTCAGGCAAATAAGAAAACTTGTCAAGGTTATCGCGATGAAACTTTAAATGGAACCAATTTTAACGTTATGACTATGGTCGAAGGTCTAATTTTACAAGAAATTGTGTTGTGGTGCTGGTCTGCCCCACTATTTTTACGGAAGTTGTGTTTTGCACGTGGTAGGAAACGTCATTTTAGCGGAAGTTATGGTGTGCGCATGACATAAAACTGTCCTAGCCTCGTGTGTATAAGTGCAAATGTCATGTTTTATTTTAGGAGAAATAATATAACATAACATAAAGCAACATAATAAAATAACATAATAAAAATTAAAGTAAAATTAAATAACATGAACAGAAATAAATTAATATAACAAAACATAAAATAAAATAAGACGAAATAAAATAAATTAATATAACATAACATAATGTAATATAACACAACATAAAATGAAATAAGGCGAAATAAAATAAAGTAAACTAATATAACAAAAGAACATAACATAATATAATATAACAACATAAAGTAAAATAAAGCAGCATAATGTAATAAAATAACATAAAATAATATAACACAACATAATAATATAAAATAACACAATAAAAATTAGTAAAATAAGTAAATTAAAATAACATGAACAACAATAAATTAATATAACAAAACATAAAATGAAATAAGACGAAATGAAATAAAGTAATACAACAAAACAGAACATAACATAATGTAGTATAACATAACATAAAAAACATAATAAAATAAAATAATATAAAATATAGAACATAACATACAGCAACATAATGAAATAAAATATGTAACAGAACAGAACATAACATAACATAATATGATGCAACATAACATAAGTTAAAATAAGGCAATATAACAATATTAAATAACATAAAGATTACAAACACGTTATATTTACAAAACAAAGATTTACAGACAAGTTATGGTTACAAAACAAAATTAAGGTTTACCAACACGTTATGTTTACAAAACAAAATACAAAACAGAAAGTTTACAAACACGTTATGTTTATAAACAAAAACAAAAACAAGTTATGTTTATAAAACAAAACTAAAGTTTACAAATACGATATGTTTTCAAAACAAAAGACGAAACATATTTTACTAAGTCGGCGTGTCAACTTTGAACCATTTCACAACTTTTCAGTGTTTCACAGCGATGACTTTGTCAATTTCACGTAGTTTTAGTGTTTACATGCTATAACTTTGTCAAGTTTTTTCGTATTTTAATTAGTAGGTGTGCTAACCTCGTTCCGTTTCGTAACGTTTCATCGTACATTGCGTTAGACAGGTGGTGTTTTCACAAATTTAACTAAGTTATTCTTGTAACTTGCAGTAAAACAGAATATTTTTCTGTTTCGACGTGATAAACTTGTCGTCGAGCTTTCATATTTTACTAAGTCGGCGTGCCAACTTAGTACCATTTCACAACTGTTCAGCGTTTCACCGCGATGACTTTGGTGGCAATTTGACGTAGTTTTAGTGATTACATGAGATAACTTTGTCAAGTTTTTTCGTATTTTAATTAGTAGGTGTGCTAACCTCGTTCCGTTTCGTAACGTTTCACCGTACATTGCGTTAGACAGGTGACGTTTTCGCAAATTTAACTAAGTTATTCTTGTAACTTGTAGTAAAATGAAATATGTTTCTGTTTCCACGCGATAAACTTGTCAAGTTTTCATATTTTACTATGTCTGCGTGCCAACTTTGCACCATTTCACTACTTTTCAGCGTTTCACCACGATGACTTTGTCAATTTGACGTATTTTTCTAAGTCATCTTGGTACTTTCATAACCTTCTGTGGAAAATCTTTGGCACTTTCTATCATACACCGTGAACAATCTAGAAATATCTTGGGTTGCGACGTCACTTCTTTAAAAACGTATGCCACCTAGCAGATAATTCTGACACTACGTTAGACGCGAGCCCCATCTAGCGCACAAAACAGCCACTAATTTGGGTTTGACATAGAAAACTATGGCTTCGACTATATCCATAACATAAATTCTTGTAAAATGGTGGCTTCGGTCACAGTCATAACGTAACTTTTAGAGTTTTGGGATGAAAACCTTATTAAATATTCGTGTTTTACTAAGTCTGTGTGCTAACTTCGTAGCATTTCGTAACGTTTTACCGTTTCATTGCGTGGACAGGTGGTGTTTTCACAATTTTAACTAAGTTACTCTTGTAACCTGTAGTAAAATAGAATATTTATTCTGTTTCCACGTGATAACTTAGTCAAGTTTTTCATATTTTACTTAGTCGGTATCCCAACTTTGTACCATTTCACAACCTTTCTCAGTTTCACCGCCATGACTTTGTCACTTTGACGTATTTTTCTTTTCTAAGTCATCTTGTTACTTTCATAACCTTATGTGGGAAAACTTTGACACTTTCTATAATAAACCGAGAACCTTGTTGGCTTTTCTTACGACACACATCATTTTACTAACCAAATCTAAAACAATCCAGAAAAAATATTGTGTGGCCACGTCACTTCTTAAAAAAACTGGTACCATCTAGCGTATAACTCTGACACTACGTTAGACGCGAGCCCCATCTAGCGGACAAAACTGTCACTAATTAGGGTTTGACATAGAAAACGATGGCTTCGACTACTTCCGTAACATAATTTCTTGTAAAATGGCGGCTTCGGTCACAGTCATGACATGCCTTTTTGTATTTCGAGGCCATAACCTTGGCAAATATTCGTATTTTACTAAAGCCAACGTGGTAATTTCATAACATTTGGCGAGTTAACGAGATAGAAAGAGGAATCTTTCCACTTCATACCATATTCGTATCATAACTTCTACAAAAACTGGGCTCCTACCACGTGTAAAACGTAACGTCCGTAAACAACGAAGTTTCCGGTCACGTGCAAAACCATAACTTCCATAAACAGGATGATTCCTCTCACGTGTAAGACAAAACGTCCTGGAAAATGGTGGTCTCGACCACAGCCATAACATAGCTTAACGTTTTGATGTGATAATTATGTCAAGTTTTCGTATTTTACTAAGTCATTATCGTAAATTCCCAACCAAATCGAGAACAAATGTTGGTTTGCTGTGTTTTTCTCCAGGCCCGGACAAAAACATAGCAATTTTTGATCAGTTAACTCCAACTTTTTTCTGTGTCTAACCCTAGTTAGTTGTTATTTTGTTCGCTAGATGGCGCTGGCGTCTAATTTAGTGTTAGGGTTATCCGCTAGATGGCGCTGGTGTCTAATGTAGCGTTACGGTTATCCGCTACATGGTGCTGGCGTGTAATGTAGCGTTAGAGTTATCAGCTAGATGGTGCTGGTGTCTAATGTAGCGTTACGGTTATCCGGTAGATGGTGCTGGCGTGTAATGTAGCGTGCGTTAAGGTTATCCGCTAGATTGGGGTTAGCGTGTAATGTAGCGTGCGTTAAGGGTATCCGCTATATGGGGTTAGCGTCTAGCTCATTGAGGTGGCAACCGAATATTTTGTCACAAACCAACATTTGTTATCGATTTGGTTGAGAATTTACGATAATGACTTAGTAAAATACGAATACTTGACATAATTATCACATCAAAACGTTATGTTATGGCTGTGGTCGAGACCACCATTTTCCAGGACGTTTGTCTTATAGTGAAGAAAATAAGTGCCATTTTTTGGCCGAATCGTTCAAATTGTGATACAAGCATGACATTTTGTAAGAACGTTCCTTTAGGATCACTCTGCAAGAAAAAAGTGCTAGCCACGTGGATTTTCAACATGGCGGCCATTTTTTTCAAGACGGCCGCCAGGGTATGAAAAAAACCTTTTAACCATAGAGCCAGAGCCTCAGTCTCCGTCCGAGTTGTGTTGGTTCAAAGAAGATTACTGGTGGAAGCTCTTCTGGACTGCGCTTGCTGCGAGGAGTTAACGAAATGTGGATGCAAGACACAATGTAGTGGAAGGTGCAAATGCTTCCGTTTGGGACTAAGTTGTACTCCACTATGCAGTTGTTTCGGTTTCGCCAGTGTTGAAAACATATAAATCGCCACCATGACCTACTGAATTGGACATATCTATCCAAAGTTATCAGGAAATGTCACCTATTGGGTGGTCATCTGGCGGCCATCTTGGAAAATGGCCGCCATCTTGGAATTTCAAGTGGCTAGCACTTTTTTCTCATAAAGTTACATAAAATAAACATGCCTGGCAAGTTTCATGCTTGTATCATAATTTGAACGATTGACCCTGTTATCTGCTGCACTACTACACGTGAGAGGAATCATCCTGTTTATGGAAAAAATAATATAACATAACATAAAGCAACATAATAAAATAAAATAACATAATAAAAATTAAAGTAAAATAAAATAACATGAACAGAAATAAATTAATATAACAAAACATAAAATGAAATAAGACGAAATAAAATAAATTAATATAACATAATATAACATAATGTAATATAACACAACATAAAATGAAATAAGGCGAAATAAAATAAAGTAAAATAATATAACAAAAGAACATAACATAATATAATATAACAACATAAAGTAAAATAAAGCAATATAATGTAATAAAATAACATAAAATAATATAACACAACCTAATAACATAAAATAACATAATACAAATTAAAGTAAAATAAAATAACATGAACAACAATAAATTAATATAACAAAACATAAAATGAAATAAGACGAAATGAAATAAAGTAATACAACATAACAGAACATAACATAATGTAATATAACATAACATAAAGAAACATAATAAAATAACATAAAATATAGAACATAACATACAGCAACATAATGAAATAAAATATGTAACAGAACAGAACATAACATAACATAATATGATACAACATAACATAAGTTAAAATAAGGCAATATAACAATATTAAATCACATAAAGATTACAAACACGTTATATTTACAAAACAAAAATTTACAGAGAAGTCATGGTTACAAAACAAAATTAAGGTTTACCAACACGTTATGTTTACAAAACAAAATACAAAACAGAAAGTTTACAAACACGTTATGTTTTTAAACAAATACAAAAACAAGTTATGTTTATAAAACAAAACTAAAGTTTACAAACACGATATGTTTTCAAAACAAAAGACGAAACATATTTTACTAAGTCGGCGTGTCAACTTTGAACCATTTCACAACTTTTCAGTGTTTCACAGCGATGACTTTGTCATTTTCACGTAGTTTTAGTGTTTACATGCGATAACTTTGTCAAGTTTTTTTTTCATATTTACTAAATCGGTATGCTAACCTCGTTCCGTTTCGTATCTTTTTCACCGTACATTGCGTTAGACCGGTGGTGTTTCTACAAATTTAACTAAGTTATTCTTGTAACTTGTAGTAAAATGGAATATGTTTCTGTTTCGACGCGATAAACTTGTCGAGTTTTCTTATTTTACTATGTCTGCGTGCCAACTTTGCACCATTTCACTACTTTTCAGCGTTTCACCACGATGACTTTGTCAATTTGACATATTTTTCTAAGTCATCTTGGTACTTTCATAACCTTCTGTGGAAAATCTTTGGCACTTTCTTTCATACACCGTGAACAATCTAGAAATATCTTGGGTTGCGACGTCACTTCTTTAAAAACGTATGCCACCTAGCAGATAATTCTGACACTACGTTAGACGCGAGCCCCATCTAGCGCACAAAACAGCCACTAATTTGGGTTTGACATAGAAAACTATGGCTTCGACTATATCCATAACAGAAATTCTTGTAAAATGGTGGCTTCGGTCACAGTCATAACGTAACTTTTAGAGTTTTGGGATGAAAACCTTATTAAATATTCGTGTTTTACTAAGTCTGTGTGCTAACTTCGTAGCATTTCGTAACGTTTTACCGTTTCATTGCGTAGACAGGTGGTGTTTTCACAATTTTAACTAAGTTACTCTTGTAACCTGTAGTAAAATAGAATATTTATTCTGTTTCCACGTGATAACTTAGTCAAGTTTTTCATATTTTACTTAGTCGGTATCCCAACTTTGTACCATTTCACAACCTTTCTCAGTTTCACCGCCATGACTTTGTCACTTTGACGTATTTTTCTTTTCTAAGTCATCTTGTTACTTTCATAACCTTCTGTGGGAAAACTTTGACACTTTCTATAATAAACCGAGAACCTTGTTGGCTTTTCTTACGACACACATCATTTTACTAACCAAATCTAAAACAATCTAGAAAAAATGTTGTGTGGCCACGTCACTTCTTAAAAAACTGGTACCATCTAGCGTATAACTCTGACACTACGTTAGACGCGAGCCCCATCTAGCGGACAAAACTGTCACTAATTAGGGTTTGACATAGAAAACGATGGCTTCGACTACTTCCGTAACAGAATTTCTTGTAAAATGGCGGCTTCGGTCACAGTCATGACATGCCTTTTTGTATTTCGAGGCTATAACCTTGGCAAATATTCGTATTTTACTAAAGCCAACGTGGTAATTTCATAACATTTGGCGAGTTAACGAGATAGAAAGAGGAATCTTTCCACTTCATACCATATTCGTATCATAACTTCTACAAAAACTGGGCTCCTACCACGTGTAAAACGTAACGTCCGTAAACAACGAAGTTTCCGGTCACGTGCAAAACCATAACTTCCATAAACAGGATGATTCCTCTCACGTGTAAGACAAAACGTCCTGGAAAATGGTGGTCTCGACCACAGCCATAACATAGCTTAACGTTTTGATGTGATAATTATGTCAAGTTTTCGTATTTTACTAAGTCATTATCGTAAATTCCCAACCAAATCGAGAACAAATGTTGGTTTGCTGTGTTTTTCTCCAGGCCCGGACAAAAACATAGCAATTTTTGATCAGTTAACTCCAACTTTTTTCTGTGTCTAACCCTAGTTAGTTGTTGTTTTGTTCGCTAGATGGCGCTGGCGTCTAATTTAGTGTTAGGGTTATCCGCTAGATGGCGCTGGTGTCTAATGTAGCGTTACGGTTATCCGCTACATGGTGCTGGCGTGTAATGTAGCGTTAGAGTTATCAGCTAGATGGTGCTGGTGTCCAATGTAGCGTTACGGTTATCCGGTAGATGGTGCTGGCGTGTAATGTAGCGTTAAGGTTATCCGCTAGATGGTGCTGGTGTCTAATGTAGCGTTACGGTTATCCGCTAGATGGTGCTGGCGTGTAATGTAGCGTGCGTTAAGGTTATCCGCTAGATTGGGGTTAGCGTGTAATGTAGCGTGCGTTAAGGGTATCCGCTATATGGGGTTAGCGTCTAGCTCATTGAGGTGGCAACCGAATATTTTGTCACAAACCAACATTTGTTATCGATTTGGTTGAGAATTTACGATAATGACTTAGTAAAATACGAATACTTGACATAATTATCACATCAAAACGTTATGTTATGGCTGTGGTCGAGACCACCATTTTCCAGGACGTTTGTCTTATAGTGAAGAAAATAAGTGCCATTTTTTGGCCGAATCGTTCAAATTGTGATACAAGCATGACATTTTGTAAGAACGTTCCTTTAGGATCACTCTGCAAGAAAAAAGTGCTAGCCACGTGGATTTTCAACATGGCGGCCATTTTTTCCAAGACGGCCGCCAGGGTATGAAAAAAACCTTTTAACCATAGAGCCAGAGCCTCAGTGTCCGTCCGAGTTGTGTTGGTTCAAAGAAGATTACTGGTGGAAGCTCTTCTGGACTGCGCTTGCTGCGAGGAGTTAACGAAATGTGGATGCAAGACACAATGTAGTGGAAGGTGCAAATGCTTCCGTTTGGGACTAAGTTGTACTCCACTATGCAGTTGTTTCGGTTTCGCCAGTGTTGAAAACATATAAATCGCCACCATGACCTACTGAATTGGACATATCTATCCAAAGTTATCAGGAAATGTCACCTATTGGGTGGTCATCTGGCGGCCATCTTGGAAAATGGCCGCCATCTTGGAATTTCAAGTGGCTAGCACTTTTTCTCATAAAGTTACATAAAATAAACATGCCTGGCAAGTTTCATGCTTGTATCATAATTTGAACGATTGACCCTGTTATCTGCTGCACTACTACACGTGAGAGGAATCATCCTGTGTATGGAAAAAATAATATAACATAACATAAAGCAACATAATAAAATAAAATAACATAATAAAAATTAAAGTAAAATAAAATAACATGAACAGAAATAAATTAATATAACAAAACATAAAATGAAATAAGACGAAATATAATAAATTAATATAACATAATATAACATAATGTAATATAACACAACATAAAATGAAATAAGGCGAAATAAAATAAAGTAAAATAATATAACAAAAGAACATAACATAACATAATATAATATAATATAACAACATAAAGTAAAATAAAGCAATATAATGTAATAAAATAACATAAAATAATATAACACAACCTAATAACATAAAATAACATAATAAAAATTAAAGTAAAATAAAATAACATGAACAACAATAAATTAATATAACAAAACATAAAATGAAATAAGACGAAATGAAATAAAGTAATACAACATAACAGAACATAACATAATGTAATATAACATAACATAAAGAAACATAATAAAATAACATAAAATATAGAACATAACATACAGCAACATAATGAAATAAAATATGTAACAGAACAGAACATAACATAACATAATATGATGCAACATAACATAAGTTAAAATAAGGCAATATAACAATATTAAATAACATAAAGATTACAAACACGTTATATTTACAAAACAAAAATTTACAGAGAAGTCATGGTTACAAAACAAAATTAAGGTTTACCAACACGTTATGTTTACAAAACAAAATACAAAACAGAAAGTTTACAAACACGTTATGTTTTTAAACAAATACAAAAACAAGTTATGTTTATAAAACAAAACTAAAGTTTACAAACACGATATGTTTTCAAAACAAAAGACGAAACATATTTTACTAAGTCGGCGTGTCAACTTTGAACCATTTCACAACTTTTCAGTGTTTCACAGCGATGACTTTGTCAATTTCACGTAGTTTTAGTGTTTACATGCGATAACTTTGTCAAGTTTTTTTTTCATATTTACTAAATCGGTATGCTAACCTCGTTCCGTTTCGTATCTTTTTCACCGTACATTGCGTTAGACCGGTGGTGTTTCTACAAATTTAACTAAGTTATTCTTGTAACTTGTAGTAAAATGGAATATGTTTCTGTTTCGACGCGATAAACTTGTCGAGTTTTCTTATTTTACTAAGTCGAACTGCCAACTTTGTACCATTTCACATCTGCTCAGCGTTTCACCGCGATGACTTTGGCAATTTGACGTAGTTTTGTCAAGTTGTTCCATATTTTACTTAGTTGGTGTGCTAACCTCGTTCCATTTCGTAACGTTTCACCGTACATTGCGTTAGACAGGTGACGTTTTCGCAAATTTAACTAAGTTATTCTTGTAACTTGTAGTAAAATGAAATATGTTTCTGTTTCCACGCGATAAACTTGTCAAGTTTTCATATTTTACTATGTCTGCGTGCCAACTTTGCTCCATTTCACTACTTTTCAGCGTTTCACCACGATGACTTTGTCAATTTGACGTATTTTTCTAAGTCATCTTGGTACTTTCATAACCTTCTGTGGAAAATCTTTGGCACTTTCTATCATACACCGTGAACAATCTAGAAAAATCTTGGGTTGCGACGTCACTTCTTTAAAAACGTATGCCACCTAGCAGATAATTCTGACACTACGTTAGACGCGAGCCCCATCTAGCGCACAAAACAGCCACTAACTTGGGTTTGACATAGAAAACTATGGCTTCGACTATATCCATAACAGAAATTCTTGTAAAATGGTGGCTTCGGTCACAGTCATAACGTAACTTTTAGAGTTTTGGGATGAAAACCTTATTAAATATTCGTGTCTTACTAAGTGTGTGTGCTAACTTCGTAGCATTTCGTAACGTTTTACCGTTTCATTGCGTAGACAGGTGGTGTTTTCACAATTTTAACTAAGTTACTCTTGTAACCTGTATGTAGTAAAATAGAATATTTATTCTGTTTCCACGTGATAACTTAGTCAAGTTTTTCATATTTTACTTAGTCGGTGTCCCAACTTTGTACCATTTCACAACCTTTCTCAGTTTCACCGCCATGACTTTGTCACTTTGACGTATTTTTCTTTTCTAAGTCATCTTGTTACTTTCATAACCTTCTGTGGAAAAACTTTGACACTTTCTATAATAAACCGAGAACCTTGGTGGGTTTTCTTACGACACACATCATTTTCCTAACCAAATCTAAAACAATCTAGAAAAAATGTTGTGTGGCCACGTCACTTCTTAAAAAACTGGTACCATCTAGCGTATAACTCTGACACTACGTTAGACGCGAGCCCCATCTAGCGGACAAAACTGTCACTAATTAGGGTTTGACATAGAAAACGATGGCTTCGACTACTTCCGTAACAGAATTTCCTGTAAAATGGCGGCTTCGGTCACAGTCATGACATGCCTTTTTGTGTTTCGAGACCATAACCTTGGCAAATATTCGTATTTTACTAAAGCCAACGTGGTAATTTCGTAACATTTGGCGAGTTAACGAGATAGAAAGAGGAATCTTTCCACTTCATACCATATTCGTATCATAACTTCTACAAAAACTGGTCTCCTACCACGTGTAAAACGTAACGTCCGTAAACAACGAAGTTTCCGGTCACGTGCAAAACCATAACTTCCATAAACAGGATGATTCCTCTCACGTGTAAGACAAAACGTCCTGGAAAATGGTGGTCTCGACCACAGCCATAACATAGCTTAACGTTTTGATGTGATAATTATGTCAAGTTTTCGTATTTTACTAAGTCATTATCGTAAATTCCCAACCAAATCGAGAACAAATGTTGGTTTGCTGTGTTTTTCTCCAGGCCCGGACAAAAACATAGCAATTTTTGATCAGTTAACTCCAACTTTTTTCTGTGTCTAACCCTAGTTAGTTGTTGTTTTGTTCGCTAGATGGCGCTGGCGTCTAATTTAGTGTTAGGGTTATCCGCTAGATGGCGCTGGTGTCTAATGTAGCGTTACGGTTATCCGCTACATGGTGCTGGCGTGTAATGTAGCGTTAGAGTTATCAGCTAGATGGTGCTGGTGTCTAATGTAGCGTTACGGTTATCCGGTAGATGGTGCTGGCGTGTAATGTAGCGTTAAGGTTATCCGCTAGATGGTGCTGGTGTCTAATGTAGCGTTACGGTTATCCGCTAGATGGTGCTGGCGTGTAATGTAGCGTGCGTTAAGGTTATCCGCTAGATTGGGGTTAGCGTGTAATGTAGCGTGCGTTAAGGGTATCCGCTATATGGGGTTAGCGTCTAGCTCATTGAGGTGGCAACCGAATATTTTGTCACAAACCAACATTTGTTATCGATTTGGTTGAGAATTTACGATAATGACTTAGTAAAATACGAATACTTGACATAATTATCACATCAAAACGTTATGTTATGGCTGTGGTCGAGACCACCATTTTCCAGGACGTTTGTCTTATAGTGAAGAAAATAAGTGCCATTTTTTGGCCGAATCGTTCAAATTGTGATACAAGCATGACATTTTGTAAGAACGTTCCTTTAGGATCACTCTGCAAGAAAAAAGTGCTAGCCACGTGGATTTTCAACATGGCGGCCATTTTTTCCAAGACGGCCGCCAGGGTATGAAAAAAACCTTTTAACCATAGAGCCAGAGCCTCAGTGTCCGTCCGAGTTGTGTTGGTTCAAAGAAGATTACTGGTGGAAGCTCTTCTGGACTGCGCTTGCTGCGAGGAGTTAACGAAATGTGGATGCAAGACACAATGTAGTGGAAGGTGCAAATGCTTCCGTTTGGGACTAAGTTGTACTCCACTATGCAGTTGTTTCGGTTTCGCCAGTGTTGAAAACATATAAATCGCCACCATGACCTACTGAATTGGACATATCTATCCAAAGTTATCAGGAAATGTCACCTATTGGGTGGTCATCTGGCGGCCATCTTGGAAAATGGCCGCCATCTTGGAATTTCAAGTGGCTAGCACTTTTTTCTCATAAAGTTACATAAAATAAACATGCCTGGCAAGTTTCATGCTTGTATCATAATTTGAACGATTGACCCTGTTATCTGCTGCACTACTACACGTGAGAGGAATCATCCTGTGTATGGAAAAAATAATATAACATAACATAAAGCAACATAACAAAATAAAATAACATAATAAAAATTAAAGTAAAATAAAATAACATGAACAGAAATAAATTAATATAACAAAACATAAAATGAAATAAGACGAAATATAATAAATTAATATAACATAATATAACATAATGTAATATAACACAACATAAAATGAAATAAGGCGAAATAAAATAAAGTAAAATAATATAACAAAAGAACATAACATAACATAATATAATATAACAACATAAAGTAAAATAAAGCAATATAATGTAATAAAATAACATAAAATAATATAACACAACCTAATAACATAAAATAACATAATAAAAATTAAAGTAAAATAAAATAACATGAACAACAATAAATTAATATAACAAAACATAAAATGAAATAAGACGAAATGAAATAAAGTAATACAACATAACAGAACATAACATAATGTAATATAACATAACATAAAGAAACATAATAAAATAACATAAAATATAGAACATAACATACAGCAACATAATGAAATAAAATATGTAACAGAACAGAACATAACATAACATAATATGATGCAACATAACATAAGTTAAAATAAGGCAATATAACAATATTAAATAACATAAAGATTACAAACACGTTATATTTACAAAACAAAAATTTACAGAGAAGTCATGGTTACAAAACTAAATTAAGGTTTACCAACACGTTATGTTTACAAAACAAAATACAAAACAGAAAGTTTACAAACACGTTATGTTTTTAAACAAATACAAAAACAAGTTATGTTTATAAAACAAAACTAAAGTTTACAAACACGATATGTTTTCAAAACAAAAGACGAAACATATTTTACTAAGTCGGCGTGTCAACTTTGAACCATTTCACAACTTTTCAGTGTTTCACAGCGATGACTTTGTCAATTTCACGTAGTTTTAGTGTTTACATGCGATAACTTTGTCAAGTTTTTTTTTCATATTTACTAAATCGGTATGCTAACCTCGTTCCGTTTCGTATCTTTTTCACCGTACATTGCGTTAGACCGGTGGTGTTTCTACAAATTTAACTAAGTTATTCTTGTAACTTGTAGTAAAATGGAATATGTTTCTGTTTCGACGCGATAAACTTGTCGAGTTTTCTTATTTTACTAAGTCGAACTGCCAACTTTGTACCATTTCACATCTGCTCAGCGTTTCACCGCGATGACTTTGGCAATTTGACGTAGTTTTGTCAAGTTGTTCCATATTTTACTTAGTTGGTGTGCTAACCTCGTTCCATTTCGTAACGTTTCACCGTACATTGCGTTAGACAGGTGACGTTTTCGCAAATTTAACTAAGTTATTCTTGTAACTTGTAGTAAAATGAAATATGTTTCTGTTTCCACGCGATAAACTTGTCAAGTTTTCATATTTTACTATGTCTGCGTGCCAACTTTGCTCCATTTCACTACTTTTCAGCGTTTCACCACGATGACTTTGTCAATTTGACGTATTTTTCTAAGTCATCTTGGTACTTTCATAACCTTCTGTGGAAAATCTTTGGCACTTTCTATCATACACCGTGAACAATCTAGAAAAATCTTGGGTTGCGACGTCACTTCTTTAAAAACGTATGCCACCTAGCAGATAATTCTGACACTACGTTAGACGCGAGCCCCATCTAGCGCACAAAACAGCCACTAACTTGGGTTTGACATAGAAAACTATGGCTTCGACTATATCCATAACAGAAATTCTTGTAAAATGGTGGCTTCGGTCACAGTCATAACGTAACTTTTAGAGTTTTGGGATGAAAACCTTATTAAATATTCGTGTCTTACTAAGTGTGTGTGCTAACTTCGTAGCATTTCGTAACGTTTTACCGTTTCATTGCGTAGACAGGTGGTGTTTTCACAATTTTAACTAAGTTACTCTTGTAACCTGTATGTAGTAAAATAGAATATTTATTCTGTTTCCACGTGATAACTTAGTCAAGTTTTTCATATTTTACTTAGTCGGTGTCCCAACTTTGTACCATTTCACAACCTTTCTCAGTTTCACCGCCATGACTTTGTCACTTTGACGTATTTTTCTTTTCTAAGTCATCTTGTTACTTTCATAACCTTCTGTGGAAAAACTTTGACACTTTCTATAATAAACCGAGAACCTTGGTGGGTTTTCTTACGACACACATCATTTTCCTAACCAAATCTAAAACAATCTAGAAAAAATGTTGTGTGGCCACGTCACTTCTTAAAAAACTGGTACCATCTAGCGTATAACTCTGACACTACGTTAGACGCGAGCCCCATCTAGCGGACAAAACTGTCACTAATTAGGGTTTGACATAGAAAACGATGGCTTCGACTACTTCCGTAACAGAATTTCCTGTAAAATGGCGGCTTCGGTCACAGTCATGACATGCCTTTTTGTGTTTCGAGACCATAACCTTGGCAAATATTCGTATTTTACTAAAGCCAACGTGGTCATTTCGTAACATTTGGCGAGTTAACGAGATAGAAAGAGGAATCTTTCCACTTCATACCATATTCGTATCATAACTTCTACAAAAACTGGTCTCCTACCACGTGTAAAACGTAACGTCCGTAAACAACGAAGTTTCCGGTCACGTGCAAAACCATAACTTCCATAAACAGGATGATTCCTCTCACGTGTAAGACAAAACGTCCTGGAAAATGGTGGTCTCGACCACAGCCATAACATAGCTTAACGTTTTGATGTGATAATTATGTCAAGTTTTCGTATTTTACTAAGTCATTATCGTAAATTCCCAACCAAATCGAGAACAAATGTTGGTTTGCTGTGTTTTTCTCCAGGCCCGGACAAAAACATAGCAATTTTTGATCAGTTAACTCCAACTTTTTTCTGTGTCTAACCCTAGTTAGTTGTTGTTTTGTTCGCTAGATGGCGCTGGCGTCTAATTTAGTGTTAGGGTTATCCGCTAGATGGCGCTGGTGTCTAATGTAGCGTTACGGTTATCCGCTACATGGTGCTGGCGTGTAATGTAGCGTTAGAGTTATCAGCTAGATGGTGCTGGTGTCTAATGTAGCGTTACGGTTATCCGGTAGATGGTGCTGGCGTGTAATGTAGCGTTAAGGTTATCCGCTAGATGGTGCTGGTGTCTAATGTAGCGTTACGGTTATCCGCTAGATGGTGCTGGCGTGTAATGTAGCGTGCGTTAAGGTTATCCGCTAGATTGGGGTTAGCGTGTAATGTAGCGTGCGTTAAGGGTATCCGCTATATGGTGGGGTTAGCGTCTAGCTCATTGAGGTGGCAACCGAATATTTTGTCACAAACCAACATTTGTTATCGATTTGGTTGAGAATTTACGATAATGACTTAGTAAAATACGAATACTTGACATAATTATCACATCAAAACGTTATGTTATGGCTGTGGTCGAGACCACCATTTTCCAGGACGTTTGTCTTATAGTGAAGAAAATAAGTGCCATTTTTTGGCCGAATCGTTCAAATTGTGATACAAGCATGACATTTTGTAAGAACGTTCCTTTAGGATCACTCTGCAAGAAAAAAGTGCTAGCCACGTGGATTTTCAACATGGCGGCCATTTTTTCCAAGACGGCCGCCAGGGTATGAAAAAAACCTTTTAACCATAGAGCCAGAGCCTCAGTGTCCGTCCGAGTTGTGTTGGTTCAAAGAAGATTACTGGTGGAAGCTCTTCTGGACTGCGCTTGCTGCGAGGAGTTAACGAAATGTGGATGCAAGACACAATGTAGTGGAAGGTGCAAATGCTTCCGTTTGGGACTAAGTTGTACTCCACTATGCAGTTGTTTCGGTTTCGCCAGTGTTGAAAACATATAAATCGCCACCATGACCTACTGAATTGGACATATCTATCCAAAGTTATCAGGAAATGTCACCTATTGGGTGGTCATCTGGCGGCCATCTTGGAAAATGGCCGCCATCTTGGAATTTCAAGTGGCTAGCACTTTTTTCTCATAAAGTTACATAAAATAAACATGCCTGGCAAGTTTCATGCTTGTATCATAATTTGAACGATTGACCCTGTTATCTGCTGCACTACTACACGTGAGAGGAATCATCCTGTGTATGGAAAAAATAATATAACATAACATAAAGCAACATAACAAAATAAAATAACATAATAAAAATTAAAGTAAAATAAAATAACATGAACAGAAATAAATTAATATAACAAAACATAAAATGAAATAAGACGAAATATAATAAATTAATATAACATAATATAACATAATGTAATATAACACAACATAAAATGAAATAAGGCGAAATAAAATAAAGTAAAATAATATAACAAAAGAACATAACATAACATAATATAATATAACAACATAAAGTAAAATAAAGCAATATAATGTAATAAAATAACATAAAATAATATAACACAACCTAATAACATAAAATAACATAATAAAAATTAAAGTAAAATAAAATAACATGAACAACAATAAATTAATATAACAAAACATAAAATGAAATAAGACGAAATGAAATAAAGTAATACAACATAACAGAACATAACATAATGTAATATAACATAACATAAAGAAACATAATAAAATAACATAAAATATAGAACATAACATACAGCAACATAATGAAATAAAATATGTAACAGAACAGAACATAACATAACATAATATGATGCAACATAACATAAGTTAAAATAAGGCAATATAACAATATTAAATAACATAAAGATTACAAACACGTTATATTTACAAAACAAAAATTTACAGAGAAGTCATGGTTACAAAACTAAATTAAGGTTTACCAACACGTTATGTTTACAAAACAAAATACAAAACAGAAAGTTTACAAACACGTTATGTTTTTAAACAAATACAAAAACAAGTTATGTTTATAAAACAAAACTAAAGTTTACAAACACGATATGTTTTCAAAACAAAAGACGAAACATATTTTACTAAGTCGGCGTGTCAACTTTGAACCATTTCACAACTTTTCAGTGTTTCACAGCGATGACTTTGTCAATTTCACGTAGTTTTAGTGTTTACATGCGATAACTTTGTCAAGTTTTTTTTTCATATTTACTAAATCGGTATGCTAACCTCGTTCCGTTTCGTATCTTTTTCACCGTACATTGCGTTAGACCGGTGGTGTTTCTACAAATTTAACTAAGTTATTCTTGTAACTTGTAGTAAAATGGAATATGTTTCTGTTTCGACGCGATAAACTTGTCGAGTTTTCTTATTTTACTAAGTCGAACTGCCAACTTTGTACCATTTCACATCTGCTCAGCGTTTCACCGCGATGACTTTGGCAATTTGACGTAGTTTTGTCAAGTTGTTCCATATTTTACTTAGTTGGTGTGCTAACCTCGTTCCATTTCGTAACGTTTCACCGTACATTGCGTTAGACAGGTGACGTTTTCGCAAATTTAACTAAGTTATTCTTGTAACTTGTAGTAAAATGAAATATGTTTCTGTTTCCACGCGATAAACTTGTCAAGTTTTCATATTTTACTATGTCTGCGTGCCAACTTTGCTCCATTTCACTACTTTTCAGCGTTTCACGACGATGACTTTGTCAATTTGACGTATTTTTCTAAGTCATCTTGGTACTTTCATAACCTTCTGTGGAAAATCTTTGGCACTTTCTATCATACACCGTGAACAATCTAGAAAAATCTTGGGTTGCGACGTCACTTCTTTAAAAACGTATGCCACCTAGCAGATAATTCTGACACTACGTTAGACGCGAGCCCCATCTAGCGCACAAAACAGCCACTAACTTGGGTTTGACATAGAAAACTATGGCTTCGACTATATCCATAACAGAAATTCTTGTAAAATTGTGGCTTCGGTCACAGTCATAACGTAACTTTTAGAGTTTTGGGATGAAAACCTTATTAAATATTCGTGTCTTACTAAGTGTGTGTGCTAACTTCGTAGCATTTCGTAACGTTTTACCGTTTCATTGCGTAGACAGGTGGTGTTTTCACAATTTTAACTAAGTTACTCTTGTAACCTGTATGTAGTAAAATAGAATATTTATTCTGTTTCCACGTGATAACTTAGTCAAGTTTTTCATATTTTACTTAGTCGGTGTCCCAACTTTGTACCATTTCACAACCTTTCTCAGTTTCACCGCCATGACTTTGTCACTTTGACGTATTTTTCTTTTCTAAGTCATCTTGTTACTTTCATAACCTTCTGTGGAAAAACTTTGACACTTTCTATAATAAACCGAGAACCTTGGTGGGTTTTCTTACGACACACATCATTTTCCTAACCAAATCTAAAACAATCTAGAAAAAATGTTGTGTGGCCACGTCACTTCTTAAAAAACTGGTACCATCTAGCGTATAACTCTGACACTACGTTAGACGCGAGCCCCATCTAGCGGACAAAACTGTCACTAATTAGGGTTTGACATAGAAAACGATGGCTTCGACTACTTCCGTAACAGAATTTCCTGTAAAATGGCGGCTTCGGTCACAGTCATGACATGCCTTTTTGTGTTTCGAGACCATAACCTTGGCAAATATTCGTATTTTACTAAAGCCAACGTGGTAATTTCATAACATTTGGCGAGTTAACGAGATAGAAAGAGGAATCTTTCCACTTCATACCATATTCGTATCATAACTTCTACAAAAACTGGGCTCCTACCACGTGTAAAACGTAACGTCCGTAAACAACGAAGTTTCCGGTCACGTGCAAAACCATAACTTCCATAAACAGGATGATTCCTCTCACGTGTAAGACAAAACGTCCTGGAAAATGGTGGTCTCGACCACAGCCATAACATAGCTTAACGTTTTGATGTGATAATTATGTCAAGTTTTCGTATTTTACTAAGTCATTATCGTAAATTCCCAACCAAATCGAGAACAAATGTTGGTTTGCTGTGTTTTTCTCCAGGCCCGGACAAAAACATAGCAATTTTTGATCAGTTAACTCCAACTTTTTTCTGTGTCTAACCCTAGTTAGTTGTTGTTTTGTTCGCTAGATGGCGCTGGCGTCTAATTTAGTGTTAGGGTTATCCGCTAGATGGCGCTGGTGTCTAATGTAGCGTTACGGTTATCCGCTACATGGTGCTGGCGTGTAATGTAGCGTTAGAGTTATCAGCTAGATGGTGCTGGTGTCTAATGTAGCGTTACGGTTATCCGGTAGATGGTGCTGGCGTGTAATGTAGCGTTAAGGTTATCCGCTAGATGGTGCTGGTGTCTAATGTAGCGTTACGGTTATCCGCTAGATGGTGCTGGCGTGTAATGTAGCGTGCGTTAAGGTTATCCGCTAGATTGGGGTTAGCGTGTAATGTAGCGTGCGTTAAGGGTATCCGCTATATGGGGTTAGCGTCTAGCTCATTGAGGTGGCAACCGAATATTTTGTCACAAACCAACATTTGTTATCGATTTGGTTGAGAATTTACGATAATGACTTAGTAAAATACGAATACTTGACATAATTATCACATCAAAACGTTATGTTATGGCTGTGGTCGAGACCACCATTTTCCAGGACGTTTGTCTTATAGTGAAGAAAATAAGTGCCATTTTTTGGCCGAATCGTTCAAATTGTGATACAAGCATGACATTTTGTAAGAACGTTCCTTTAGGATCACTCTGCAAGAAAAAAGTGCTAGCCACGTGGATTTTCAACATGGCGGCCATTTTTTCCAAGACGGCCGCCAGGGTATGAAAAAAACCTTTTAACCATAGAGCCAGAGCCTCAGTGTCCGTCCGAGTTGTGTTGGTTCAAAGAAGATTACTGGTGGAAGCTCTTCTGGACTGCGCTTGCTGCGAGGAGTTAACGAAATGTGGATGCAAGACACAATGTAGTGGAAGGTGCAAATGCTTCCGTTTGGGACTAAGTTGTACTCCACTATGCAGTTGTTTCGGTTTCGCCAGTGTTGAAAACATATAAATCGCCACCATGACCTACTGAATTGGACATATCTATCCAAAGTTATCAGGAAATGTCACCTATTGGGTGGTCATCTGGCGGCCATCTTGGAAAATGGCCGCCATCTTGGAATTTCAAGTGGCTAGCACTTTTTTCTCATAAAGTTACATAAAATAAACATGCCTGGCAAGTTTCATGCTTGTATCATAATTTGAACGATTGACCCTGTTATCTGCTGCACTACTACACGTGAGAGGAATCATCCTGTGTATGGAAAAAATAATATAACATAACATAAAGCAACATAACAAAATAAAATAACATAATAAAAATTAAAGTAAAATAAAATAACATGAACAGAAATAAATTAATATAACAAAACATAAAATGAAATAAGACGAAATATAATAAATTAATATAACATAATATAACATAATGTAATATAACACAACATAAAATGAAATAAGGCGAAATAAAATAAAGTAAAATAATATAACAAAAGAACATAACATAACATAATATAATATAACAACATAAAGTAAAATAAAGCAATATAATGTAATAAAATAACATAAAATAATATAACACAACCTAATAACATAAAATAACATAATAAAAATTAAAGTAAAATAAAATAACATGAACAACAATAAATTAATATAACAAAACATAAAATGAAATAAGACGAAATGAAATAAAGTAATACAACATAACAGAACATAACATAATGTAATATAACATAACATAAAGAAACATAATAAAATAACATAAAATATAGAACATAACATACAGCAACATAATGAAATAAAATATGTAACAGAACAGAACATAACATAACATAATATGATGCAACATAACATAAGTTAAAATAAGGCAATATAACAATATTAAATAACATAAAGATTACAAACACGTTATATTTACAAAACAAAAATTTACAGAGAAGTCATGGTTACAAAACTAAATTAAGGTTTACCAACACGTTATGTTTACAAAACAAAATACAAAACAGAAAGTTTACAAACACGTTATGTTTTTAAACAAATACAAAAACAAGTTATGTTTATAAAACAAAACTAAAGTTTACAAACACGATATGTTTTCAAAACAAAAGACGAAACATATTTTACTAAGTCGGCGTGTCAACTTTGAACCATTTCACAACTTTTCAGTGTTTCACAGCGATGACTTTGTCAATTTCACGTAGTTTTAGTGTTTACATGCGATAACTTTGTCAAGTTTTTTTTTCATATTTACTAAATCGGTATGCTAACCTCGTTCCGTTTCGTATCTTTTTCACCGTACATTGCGTTAGACCGGTGGTGTTTCTACAAATTTAACTAAGTTATTCTTGTAACTTGTAGTAAAATGGAATATGTTTCTGTTTCGACGCGATAAACTTGTCGAGTTTTCTTATTTTACTAAGTCGAACTGCCAACTTTGTACCATTTCACATCTGCTCAGCGTTTCACCGCGATGACTTTGGCAATTTGACGTAGTTTTGTCAAGTTGTTCCATATTTTACTTAGTTGGTGTGCTAACCTCGTTCCATTTCGTAACGTTTCACCGTACATTGCGTTAGACAGGTGACGTTTTCGCAAATTTAACTAAGTTATTCTTGTAACTTGTAGTAAAATGAAATATGTTTCTGTTTCCACGCGATAAACTTGTCAAGTTTTCATATTTTACTATGTCTGCGTGCCAACTTTGCTCCATTTCACTACTTTTCAGCGTTTCACCACGATGACTTTGTCAATTTGACGTATTTTTCTAAGTCATCTTGGTACTTTCATAACCTTCTGTGGAAAATCTTTGGCACTTTCTATCATACACCGTGAACAATCTAGAAAAATCTTGGGTTGCGACGTCACTTCTTTAAAAACGTATGCCACCTAGCAGATAATTCTGACACTACGTTAGACGCGAGCCCCATCTAGCGCACAAAACAGCCACTAACTTGGGTTTGACATAGAAAACTATGGCTTCGACTATATCCATAACAGAAATTCTTGTAAAATGGTGGCTTCGGTCACAGTCATAACGTAACTTTTAGAGTTTTGGGATGAAAACCTTATTAAATATTCGTGTCTTACTAAGTGTGTGTGCTAACTTCGTAGCATTTCGTAACGTTTTACCGTTTCATTGCGTAGACAGGTGGTGTTTTCACAATTTTAACTAAGTTACTCTTGTAACCTGTATGTAGTAAAATAGAATATTTATTCTGTTTCCACGTGATAACTTAGTCAAGTTTTTCATATTTTACTTAGTCGGTGTCCCAACTTTGTACCATTTCACAACCTTTCTCAGTTTCACCGCCATGACTTTGTCACTTTGACGTATTTTTCTTTTCTAAGTCATCTTGTTACTTTCATAACCTTCTGTGGAAAAACTTTGACACTTTCTATAATAAACCGAGAACCTTGGTGGGTTTTCTTACGACACACATCATTTTCCTAACCAAATCTAAAACAATCTAGAAAAAATGTTGTGTGGCCACGTCACTTCTTAAAAAACTGGTACCATCTAGCGTATAACTCTGACACTACGTTAGACGCGAGCCCCATCTAGCGGACAAAACTGTCACTAATTAGGGTTTGACATAGAAAACGATGGCTTCGACTACTTCCGTAACATAATTTCCTGTAAAATGGCGGCTTCGGTCACAGTCATGACATGCCTTTTTGTGTTTCGAGACCATAACCTTGGCAAATATTCGTATTTTACTAAAGCCAACGTGGTCATTTCGTAACATTTGGCGAGTTAACGAGATAGAAAGAGGAATCTTTCCACTTCATACCATATTCGTATCATAACTTCTACAAAAACTGGTCTCCTACCACGTGTAAAACGTAACGTCCGTAAACAACGAAGTTTCCGGTCACGTGCAAAACCATAACTTCCATAAACAGGATGATTCCTCTCACGTGTAAGACAAAACGTCCTGGAAAATGGTGGTCTCGACCACAGCCATAACATAGCTTAACGTTTTGATGTGATAATTATGTCAAGTTTTCGTATTTTACTAAGTCATTATCGTAAATTCCCAACCAAATCGAGAACAAATGTTGGTTTGCTGTGTTTTTCTCCAGGCCCGGACAAAAACATAGCAATTTTTGATCAGTTAACTCCAACTTTTTTCTGTGTCTAACCCTAGTTAGTTGTTGTTTTGTTCGCTAGATGGCGCTGGCGTCTAATTTAGTGTTAGGGTTATCCGCTAGATGGCGCTGGTGTCTAATGTAGCGTTACGGTTATCCGCTACATGGTGCTGGCGTGTAATGTAGCGTTAGAGTTATCAGCTAGATGGTGCTGGTGTCTAATGTAGCGTTACGGTTATCCGGTAGATGGTGCTGGCGTGTAATGTAGCGTTAAGGTTATCCGCTAGATGGTGCTGGTGTCTAATGTAGCGTTACGGTTATCCGCTAGATGGTGCTGGCGTGTAATGTAGCGTGCGTTAAGGTTATCCGCTAGATTGGGGTTAGCGTGTAATGTAGCGTGCGTTAAGGGTATCCGCTATATGGTGGGGTTAGCGTCTAGCTCATTGAGGTGGCAACCGAATATTTTGTCACAAACCAACATTTGTTATCGATTTGGTTGAGAATTTACGATAATGACTTAGTAAAATACGAATACTTGACATAATTATCACATCAAAACGTTATGTTATGGCTGTGGTCGAGACCACCATTTTCCAGGACGTTTGTCTTATAGTGAAGAAAATAAGTGCCATTTTTTGGCCGAATCGTTCAAATTGTGATACAAGCATGACATTTTGTAAGAACGTTCCTTTAGGATCACTCTGCAAGAAAAAAGTGCTAGCCACGTGGATTTTCAACATGGCGGCCATTTTTTCCAAGACGGCCGCCAGGGTATGAAAAAAACCTTTTAACCATAGAGCCAGAGCCTCAGTGTCCGTCCGAGTTGTGTTGGTTCAAAGAAGATTACTGGTGGAAGCTCTTCTGGACTGCGCTTGCTGCGAGGAGTTAACGAAATGTGGATGCAAGACACAATGTAGTGGAAGGTGCAAATGCTTCCGTTTGGGACTAAGTTGTACTCCACTATGCAGTTGTTTCGGTTTCGCCAGTGTTGAAAACATATAAATCGCCACCATGACCTACTGAATTGGACATATCTATCCAAAGTTATCAGGAAATGTCACCTATTGGGTGGTCATCTGGCGGCCATCTTGGAAAATGGCCGCCATCTTGGAATTTCAAGTGGCTAGCACTTTTTTCTCATAAAGTTACATAAAATAAACATGCCTGGCAAGTTTCATGCTTGTATCATAATTTGAACGATTGACCCTGTTATCTGCTGCACTACTACACGTGAGAGGAATCATCCTGTGTATGGAAAAAATAATATAACATAACATAAAGCAACATAACAAAATAAAATAACATAATAAAAATTAAAGTAAAATAAAATAACATGAACAGAAATAAATTAATATAACAAAACATAAAATGAAATAAGACGAAATATAATAAATTAATATAACATAATATAACATAATGTAATATAACACAACATAAAATGAAATAAGGCGAAATAAAATAAAGTAAAATAATATAACAAAAGAACATAACATAACATAATATAATATAACAACATAAAGTAAAATAAAGCAATATAATGTAATAAAATAACATAAAATAATATAACACAACCTAATAACATAAAATAACATAATAAAAATTAAAGTAAAATAAAATAACATGAACAACAATAAATTAATATAACAAAACATAAAATGAAATAAGACGAAATGAAATAAAGTAATACAACATAACAGAACATAACATAATGTAATATAACATAACATAAAGAAACATAATAAAATAACATAAAATATAGAACATAACATACAGCAACATAATGAAATAAAATATGTAACAGAACAGAACATAACATAACATAATATGATGCAACATAACATAAGTTAAAATAAGGCAATATAACAATATTAAATAACATAAAGATTACAAACACGTTATATTTACAAAACAAAAATTTACAGAGAAGTCATGGTTACAAAACTAAATTAAGGTTTACCAACACGTTATGTTTACAAAACAAAATACAAAACAGAAAGTTTACAAACACGTTATGTTTTTAAACAAATACAAAAACAAGTTATGTTTATAAAACAAAACTAAAGTTTACAAACACGATATGTTTTCAAAACAAAAGACGAAACATATTTTACTAAGTCGGCGTGTCAACTTTGAACCATTTCACAACTTTTCAGTGTTTCACAGCGATGACTTTGTCAATTTCACGTAGTTTTAGTGTTTACATGCGATAACTTTGTCAAGTTTTTTTTTCATATTTACTAAATCGGTATGCTAACCTCGTTCCGTTTCGTATCTTTTTCACCGTACATTGCGTTAGACCGGTGGTGTTTCTACAAATTTAACTAAGTTATTCTTGTAACTTGTAGTAAAATGGAATATGTTTCTGTTTCGACGCGATAAACTTGTCGAGTTTTCTTATTTTACTAAGTCGAACTGCCAACTTTGTACCATTTCACATCTGCTCAGCGTTTCACCGCGATGACTTTGGCAATTTGACGTAGTTTTGTCAAGTTGTTCCATATTTTACTTAGTTGGTGTGCTAACCTCGTTCCATTTCGTAACGTTTCACCGTACATTGCGTTAGACAGGTGACGTTTTCGCAAATTTAACTAAGTTATTCTTGTAACTTGTAGTAAAATGAAATATGTTTCTGTTTCCACGCGATAAACTTGTCAAGTTTTCATATTTTACTATGTCTGCGTGCCAACTTTGCTCCATTTCACTACTTTTCAGCGTTTCACGACGATGACTTTGTCAATTTGACGTATTTTTCTAAGTCATCTTGGTACTTTCATAACCTTCTGTGGAAAATCTTTGGCACTTTCTATCATACACCGTGAACAATCTAGAAAAATCTTGGGTTGCGACGTCACTTCTTTAAAAACGTATGCCACCTAGCAGATAATTCTGACACTACGTTAGACGCGAGCCCCATCTAGCGCACAAAACAGCCACTAACTTGGGTTTGACATAGAAAACTATGGCTTCGACTATATCCATAACAGAAATTCTTGTAAAATGGTGGCTTCGGTCACAGTCATAACGTAACTTTTAGAGTTTTGGGATGAAAACCTTATTAAATATTCGTGTCTTACTAAGTGTGTGTGCTAACTTCGTAGCATTTCGTAACGTTTTACCGTTTCATTGCGTAGACAGGTGGTGTTTTCACAATTTTAACTAAGTTACTCTTGTAACCTGTATGTAGTAAAATAGAATATTTATTCTGTTTCCACGTGATAACTTAGTCAAGTTTTTCATATTTTACTTAGTCGGTGTCCCAACTTTGTACCATTTCACAACCTTTCCCAGTTTCACCGCCATGACTTTGTCACTTTGACGTATTTTTCTTTTCTAAGTCATCTTGTTACTTTCATAACCTTCTGTGGAAAAACTTTGACACTTTCTATAATAAACCGAGAACCTTGGTGGGTTTTCTTACGACACACATCATTTTCCTAACCAAATCTAAAACAATCTAGAAAAAATGTTGTGTGGCCACGTCACTTCTTAAAAAACTGGTACCATCTAGCGTATAACTCTGACACTACGTTAGACGCGAGCCCCATCTAGCGGACAAAACTGTCACTAATTAGGGTTTGACATAGAAAACGATGGCTTCGACTACTTCCGTAACAGAATTTCCTGTAAAATGGCGGCTTCGGTCACAGTCATGACATGCCTTTTTGTGTTTCGAGACCATAACCTTGGCAAATATTCGTATTTTACTAAAGCCAACGTGGTAATTTCGTAACATTTGGCGAGTTAACGAGATAGAAAGAGGAATTTTTCCACTTCATACCATATTCGTATCATAACTTCTACAAAAACTGGTCTCCTACCACGTGTAAAACGTAACGTCCGTAAACAATGAAGCTTCCGGTCACGTGGAAAACCATAACTTCCATAAACAGGATGATTCCTCTCACGTGTAAGACAAAACGTCCTGGAAAATGGTGGTCTCGACCACAGCCATAACATAGCTTAACGTTTTGATGTGATAATTATGTCAAATTTTAGTATTTTACTAAGTCATTATCGTAAATTCCCAACCAAATCGAGAACAAGTGTTGGTTTGCTGTGTTTTTGTCCAGGCCCGGACAAAAACATAGCAATTTTTGATCAGTTAACGCCAACTTTTTTCTGTGTCTAACCCTAGTTAGTTGTTATTTTGTTCGCTAGATGGCGCTGGCGTCTAATGTAGTGTTAGGGTTATCCGCTAGATGGCGCTGGTGTATAATGTAGCGTTACGGTTATCCGCTAGATGGTGATGGCGTGTAATGTAGCGTTAGAGTTATCCGCTAGATGGTGCTGGTGTCTAATGTAGCGTTACGGTTATCCGGTAGATGGTGCTGACGTGTAATGTAGCGTTAAGGTTATCCGCTAGATGGTGCTGGTGTCTAATGTAGCGTGCGTTAAGGTTATCCGCTAGATTGGGGTTAGCGTGTAATGTAGCGTGCGTTAAGGGTATCCGCTAGATGGGGTTAGCGTCTAGCTCATTGAGGTGGCAACCGAATATTTTGTCATAAACCAACATTTGTTCTCGATTTGGTTGAGAATTTACGATAATGACTTAGTAAAATACGAATACTTGACATAATTATCACATCAAAACGTTATGTTATGGCTGTGGTCGAGACGACCATTTTCCAGGACGTTTGTCTCATAGTGAAGAAAATAAGTGCAATTTTTTGGCCGAATCGTTCAAATTGTGATACAAGCATGACATTTTGTAAGAACGTTCCTTTAGGATCACTCTGCAAGAAAAAAGTGCTAGCCACGTGGATTTTCATCTTGGCGGCCATTTTTTCCAAGACGGCCGCCAGGGTATGAAAAAAACCTGTTAACCATAGAGCCAGAGCCTAAGTGTCCGTCCGAGTTGGGTTGGTTCAAAGAAGACTACTGGTGGAAGCTCTTCTGGACGGCCCTTGCTGCGAGGAGTTAACGAAATGTGGATGCAAGACACAATGTAGTGGAAGGTGCAAATGCTTCCGTTTGGGACTAAGTTGTACTCCACTATGCAGTTGTTTCGGTTTCGCCAGTGTTGAAAACATATAAATCGCCACCATGACCTACTGAATTGGACATATCTATCCAAAGTTATCAGGAAATGTCACCTATTGGGTGGTCATCTGGCGGCCATCTTGGAAAATGGCCGCCATCTTGGAATTTCAAGTGGCTAGCACTTTTTTCTCATAAAGTTACATAAAATAAACATGCCTGGCAAGTTTCATGCTTGTATCACAATTTGAACGATTGACCCTGTTATCTGCTCCACTATTACACGTGAGAGGAATCATCCTATTTATGGAAAAAATAATATAACATAACATAAAGCAACATAATAAAATAAAATAACATAATAAAAATTAAAGTAAAATAAAATAACATGAACAGAAATAAATTAATATAACAAAACATAAAATGAAATAAGACGAAATAAAATAAATTAATATAACATAATATAACATAATGTAATATAACACAACATAAAATGAAATAAGGCGAAATAAAATAAAGTAAAATAATATAACAAAAGAACATAACATAACATAATATAATATAACAACATAAAGTAAAATAAAGCAACATAATGTAATAAAATAACATAAAATAATATAACACAACATAATAACATAAAATAACATAATAAAAATTAAAGTAAAATAAAATAACATGAACAACAATAAATTAATATAACAAAACATAAAATGAAATAAGACGAAATGAAATAAAGTAATACAACATAACATAAAGAAACATAATAAAATAAAATAACATAAAATATAGAACATAACATACAGCAACATAATGAAATAAAATATGTAACAGAACAGAACATAACATAACATAATATGATGCAACATAACATAAGTTAAAATAAGGCAATATAACAATATTAAATAACATAAAGATTACAAACACGTTATATTTACAAAACAAAAATTTACAGACAAGTTATGGTTACAAAACAAAATTAAGGTTTACCAACACGTTATGTTTACAAAACAAAATACAAAACAGAAAGTATACAAACACGTTATGTCTATAAACAAAAACAAAAACAAGTTATGTTTATAAAACAAAAGTAAAGTTTACAAACACGATATGTTTTCAAAACAAAATACGAAACATATTTTACTAAGTCGGCGTGTCAACTTTGAACCATTTCACAACTTTTCAGTGTTTCACAGCGATGACTTTGTCAATTTCACGTAGTTTTAGTGTTTACATGCTATAACTTTGTCAAGTTTTTTCGTATTTTAATTAGTAGGTGTCCTAACCTCGTTCCGTTTCGTAACGTTTCACCGTACATTGCGTTAGACAGGTGTTGTTTTCACAAATTTAACTAAGTTATTCTTGTAACTTGCACTAAAATAGAATATTTTTCTGTTTTGACGTGATAAACTTGTCGTCGAGTTTTCATATTTTACTAAGTCGGCGTGCCAACTTTGTACCATTTCACAACTTTTCAGCGTTTCACCGCTATGACTTTGTCACTTTGACGTAGTTTTAGTGTTTACATGCGATAACATTGTCAAGTTTTTTTTTCATATTTACTAAATCGGTATGCTAACCTCGTTCCGTTTCGTAACTTTTTCACCGTACATTGCGTTAGACAGGTGACGTTTTCGCAAATTTAACTAAGTTATTCTTGTAACTTGTAGTAAAATGAAATATGTTTCTGTTTCCACGCGATAAACTTGTCAAGTTTTCATATTTTACTATGTCTGCGTGCCAACTTTGCACCATTTCACTACTTTTCAGCGTTTCACCACGATGACTTTGTCAATTTGACGTATTTTTCTAAGTCATCTTGGTACTTTCATAACCTTCTGTGGAAAATCTTTGGCACTTTCTATCATACACCGTGAACAATCTAGAAAAATCTTGGGTTGCGACGTCACTTCTTTAAAAATGCATGCCACCTAGCAGATAATTCTGACACTACGTTAGACGCGAGCCCCATCTAGCGCACAAAACAGCCACTAATTTGGGTTTGACATAGAAAACTATGGCTTCGACTATATCCATAACAGAAATTCTTGTAAAATGGTGGCTTCGGTCACAGTCATAACGTAACTTTTAGAGTTTTGGGATGAAAACCTTATTAAATATTCGTGTTTTACTAAGTCTGTGTGCTAACTTCGTAGCATTTCGTAACGTTTTACCGTTTCATTGCGTAGACAGGTGGTGTTTTCACAATTTTAACTAAGTTACTCTTGTAACCTGTAGTAAAATAGAATATTTATTCTGTTTCCACGTGATAACTTAGTCAAGTTTTTCATATTTTACTTAGTCGGTGTCCCAACTTTGTACCATTTCACAACCTTTCTCAGTTTCACCGCCATGACTTTGTCACTTTGGCGTATTTTTCTTTTCTAAGTCATCTTGTTACTTTCATAACCTTCTGTGGGAAAACTTATACAAGCATGACATTTTGTAAGAACGTTCCTTTAGGATCACTCTGCAAGAAAAAAGTGCTAGCCACGTGGATTTTCATCTTGGCGGCCATTTTTTCCAAGACGGCCGCCAGGGTATGAAAAAAACCTGTTAACCATAGAGCCAGAGCCTAAGTGTCCGTCCGAGTTGGGTTGGTTCAAAGAAGACTACTGGTGGAAGCTCTTCTGGACGGCCCTTGCTGCGAGGAGTTAACGAAATGTGGATGCAAGACACAATGTAGTGGAAGGTGCAAATGCTTCCGTTTGGGACTAAGTTGTACTCCACTATGCAGTTGTTTCGGTTTCGCCAGTGTTGAAAACATATAAATCGCCACCATGACCTACTGAATTGGACATATCTATCCAAAGTTATCAGGAAATGTCACCTATTGGGTGGTCATCTGGCGGCCATCTTGGAAAATGGCCGCCATCTTGGAATTTCAAGTGGCTAGCACTTTTTTCTCATAAAGTTACATAAAATAAACATGCCTGGCAAGTTTCATGCTTGTATCATAATTTGAACGATTGACCCTGTTATCTGCTCCACTATTACACGTGAGAGGAATCATCCTGTTTATGGAAGTGATGTTTTTGCACGTGACCGGAAGCTTCATTGTTTACGGACGTTACGTTTTACACGTGGTAGGAGCCCAGTTTTTGTAGAAGTTGTGATACGAATATGGTATGAAGTGGAAAGATTCCTCTTTCTATCTCGTTAACTTATGAATATTTGCCAAGGTTATGGTCTCGAAACACGAAGTTATCACGCGGAAACAGAATAAATATTCTATTTTACTACAGGTTACAAGAGTAACTTAGTTAAAATTGTGAAAACACCACCAGTCTACGCAATGAAACGGTAAAACGTTACGAAATGCTACGAAGTTAGCACACAGACTTAGTAAAACACGAATATTTACTAAAGTTTTCATCCCAAAACTCTAAAAGTTACGTCATGACTGTGACCGAAGCCGCCATTTTACAAGAAATTCTGTTACGGAAGTAGTCGAAGCCATCGTTTTCTATGTCAAACCCTAATTAGAGACAGTTTTGTCCGCTAGATGGGGCTCGCGTCTAACGTAGTGTCAGAGTTATACGCTAGATGGTACCAGTTTAAAAAGAAGTGACGTGGCCACCCAACATTTTTTCTATATTGTTTTAGATTTGGTTAGAAAAATGATGTGTGTCGTAAGAAAACCCACCAAGGTTCTCGGTTTATGATAGAAACTGTCAAAGTTTTCCCACAGAAGGTTATGAAAGTCACAAGATGACTTAGAAAAGAAAAATACGTCAAAGTGACAAAGTCATGGCGATGAAACGGAGAAAGGTTGTGATATGGTACAAAGTTGGGACACCGACTAAGTAAAATATGAAAAACTTGACTAAGTTATCACATGGAAACAGAATAAATATTCTATTTTACTACAGGTTACAAGAGTAACTTAGTTAAAATTGTGAAAACACCACCTGTCTACGCAATGAAACGGTAAAACGTTACGAAATGCTACGAAGTTAGCACACAGACTTAGTAAAACACGAATATTTAATAAGGTTTTCATCCCAAAACTCTAAAAGTTACGTTATGACTGTGACCGAAGCCACCTTTTTACAAGAATTTCTGTTACGGATATAGTCGAAGCCATAGTTTTCTATGTCAAACCAAAATTAGTGGCTGTTTTGTGCGCTAGATGGGGCTCGCGTCTAACGTAGTGTCAGAATTATCTGCTAGGTGGCATACGTTTTTAAAGAAGTGACGTCGCAACCCATGATTTTTCTAGACTGTTCACGGTGTATGATAGAAAGTGCCAAAGATTTTCCACAGAAGGTTATGAAAGTACCAAGATGACTTAGAAAAATACGTCAAATTGACAAAGTCATCGTGGTGAAACGCTGAAAAGTAGTGAAATGGTGCAAAGTTGGCACGCAGACATAGTAAAATATGAAAACTTGACAAGTTTATCGTGTGGAAACAGAAAAATATTTCATTTTACTACAAGTTACAAGAATAACTTAGTTAAATTTGCGGAAACGTCACCTGCAATGTACGGTGAAACGTTACGAAATGGAGCGAGGTTAGCACACCGACTAAGTAAAATATGGAACAACTTGACAAAGTTATCTCATGTAATCACTACAACTACGTCAAATTGCCAAAGTCATCGCGGTGAAACGCTGAACAGTTGTGAAATGGTACAAAGTTGGCACGCCGACTTAGTAAACTATGAAAACTCGACAAGTTTATCGCGTCGAAACAGAAACATATTCCATTTTACTAGAAGTTACAAGAATAACTTAGTTAAATTTGTAGAAACACCACCTGTCTAACGCAATGTACGGTGAAAAAGTTACGAAACGGAACGAGGTTAGTATACCGATTTAGTAAATATGAAACAAAAACTTGACAAAGTTATCGCATGTAAACACTAAAACTACGTCAAAGTGACAAAGTCATAGCGGTGAAACGCTGAAAAGTTGTGAAATGGTACAAAGTTGGCACGCCGACTTAGTAAAATATGAAAACTCGACAAGTTTATCACGTCGAAACAGAAAAATATTACATTTTACTACAAGTTACAAGAATAACTTAGTTAAATTTGTGGAAACACCACCTGTCTAACGCAATGTACGGTAAACCGTTACGAAACGGAACGAGGTTAGCACACTTACTAAGTAAAATACGAAAAAACTTGACTAAAACTACGTGAAATTGACAAAGTCATCGCTGTGAAACACTGAAAAGTTGTGAAATGGTTCAAAGTTGACACGCCGACTTAGTAAAATATGTTTCGTATTTTGTTTTGAAAACATATCGTGTTTGTAAACTTTAGTTTTGTTTTATAAACATAACTTGTTTTTGTTTTATAAACATAACGTGTTTGTAAACTTTCTGTTTTGTATTTTGTTTTGTAAACATAACGTGTTGGTAACCCTTAATTTTGTTTTGTAACCATAACTTGTCTGTACATTTTTGTTTTGTAAATACAACGTGTTTGTAATCTTTATGTTATTTAATATTGTTATATTGCCTTATTTTAACTTATGTTATGTTGCATCATATTATGTTATGTTATGTTCTGTTCTGTTACATATTTTATTTCATTATGTTGCTGTATGTTATGTTCTATATTTTATGTTATTTTATTATGTTTCTTTATGTTATGTTATATTACATTATGTTATGTTCTGTTATGTTGTATTACTTTATTTCATTTCGTCTTATTTCATTTTATGTTTTGTTATATTAATTTATTGTTGTTCATGTTATTTTATTTTACTTTAATTTTTATTATGTTATTTTATGTTATTATGTTGTGTTATATTATTTTATGTTATTTTATTACATTATGTTGCTTTATTTTACTTTATGTTGTTATATTATATTATGTTATGTTATGTTATTTTGTTATATTATTTTGCTTTATTTTATTTCGCCTTATTTCATTTTATGTTGTGTTATATTACATTATGTTATGTTATGTTATGTTATATTAATTTATTTTATTTCGTCTTATTTCATTTTATGTTTTGCTATATTAATTTATTTCTGTTCATGTTATTTTATTTTACTTTAATTTGTATTATGTTATTTTATTTTATTATGTTGCTTTATGTTATGTTATATTATTTTATTTTATTTTATTTTACTATCCTTGTAAGGAATGCTTTATTTTCTAAGTCTCCTAAAATAAAACATGACATTTGCACTTATTCACACGATGCCAGGACAGTTTTATGTCATGCGCACACCATAACTTCCGCTAATATGACGTTTCCTACCACGTGCAAAACACAACTTCCGTAAAAATGGTGGGGCAGACCAGCACCACAACACAATTTCTTGTAAAATTAGACCTTCGACCATAGTCATAACGTTAAAACTGGTTCCATTTAAAGTTTCATCGCGATAACCTTGACAAGTTTTCTTATTTGCCTGAGTCAGTGTGCTATCTACATAGCATTTCGTAACGTTTCACCGTGTCATTGCGTTAGACATGTGGTGTTTTAACAAATTTAACTAAGTTAGTTTTGTAATTTGTAGTAAATAGAATATTTTTCTATTATACGTCATAACTTTGTCAAGTTATTAAGTTATTTCATATTTTGCTAACTCGGTGTGCCGACTTTTGTACCATTTCACAATTGTTCAACGCATCACCGCGATGACTTTGTCATTTTGACGTATTTTTAGTGTTTACATGCTTTAACTTTGGCAAGTTTCTCATATTCTGCTAAGTCGGTTTGCTAACCACGTTCCATTTCGTAACGTTTCACCGTGTCATTGTGTTACACAGGTAGTGGTTTTACTAATTTAACTAACTTATTCTTGTAACTTGTAGTAAAATGGAATATTTTTTTGTTTCAACACCATAACTTTGTCATGTTTTTTCATATTTTACTAACTCGGTGTGCCAACGTTGTACCACTTGTACCACAATTTTTTTCTTCGTTTCACCGCCATCACTTTGTCAATTTTACGTGTTTTTAGTATTTACATCCCATAACTTTGTCAAGTTTTTCATATTTTACCAAACCGGTGCACCAACTTTGTATCATTTCACAACTTTTTCAGCGTTTCACCGCCATCACTTTGTCAATTTCACTTATTTTTAGCCGAATACGTATCCGGCAGACGACTCCACCTGTTCTTTCACCAGGTCTATAATTCGCGACCTATCCGCGAGGGGTCGCTATATAACCCCTAACACCATTTTGACGTCATTTAAAAAAATAAGACACACGAATTTGGACAGTATTAGTTCGTTAATTGTCCGTAATGGGTGACACTAATACAATACCTATCCACCAGAGGGCGCCACTTTAAAAATAAGACGCACGAATTTTGACAGTACTAGTTTGTGACTTGTCCACCACGCGGCGCCGCTAGTGTATGATCTGTCCGCCAGATGGCGCCACTAGTACAATACTTATCCGCCAGGGGCACCACTTGACCTTTGACCTTGGTCTTGACACGTGACCTTTGACCTATGACCTTCCACCAGTGGAATTCCACCTTCCACCCGCCGCGCGCCGCGTCAAGTGCCTCACGATAGGATCCTACTAAACTACTGACATCGGCTCTGCTCTCCAGGCGGCTGCAGCGTTTGTTGTCGTCTGGGTTGGCATGTGCTACCTGCGTCGGACGGGCGACGGTACGCCGACGGGTGACGTTTCTCGTTCATGTCAAGGGGGTGTCGTGTTTCGCTCGGTCAAGGCGTCGCTGGACGCGGGCAACGGTGATCGAACGTTGCGAGCCTCGATCCAGCCTGGCCACCCATGCATGGTGGATGTTTGCGATTCAACGGCGCGGCCGACCTCGATGGCTAGTCAGCATACGCGGCGCCAACCTAGCGCCCGACATCTCGTCGAACGTAGAGAAGGGTATAGTGTTAAATTCTGACGCAAACGTTCGTGACCGTTCATAACGCAGCCCTCGCGACAGTCGATCTGATGACTGAACCCTGCTTGATTACACGATTCGAACTGGCGCGTTAATTACGCCAAAGTAAGAATTGGACATACCGTCTGTATTACATCAAGTTCAATTGGCGCGTCTCGTTAGTGTAAGCCAGCGCTCGTCAATGTAAATTAGCAGCCTCCTTGTTGAGACGATTCGAACTGGCGCGTTACGTCAATGTAATTGTAAAGTTGCACACGTCTGATGACTGAACCCTCATTGATGAGTCGATTCGAACTGGTGCGCTCTCCAATGTAAATTGGCACCCTTTCGACCTGGCGCGCTCGACCAATGTAAATTGGCACCCTCATTGATGAGTCGATTCGACCTGGCGCGCTCAGCCAATAAAGGTGACACCCCATTTGGATCGCGTGCGCTGGGGTGGCCATCTTCACGGTATATTATTGATGCGGTTACGTTATGTCGCGCTCGCCAGAATCAGAAAATACGCCTGATTCAATTATGAAGTAATAAACGCTCGATTCCAGATACGATTTCGAATGTATTCATCGCTACGAGTTCAGTATCATACAAGCGACTAAACAGACAGAGCATTGCGTTGGCAATACATATGTATTACAATATAGTATCAAGGCTTTGAGATCCCTACTTCGGGTCTCCTGCAAAACCTCTACAATTTTACATGTTCGTGACCGTTCATTACGTAGCTTTCCATCCCCGAACGCCTCTCTCCTAAAAACATCGATCCCTTTTCAATCCCCCAGTCTACCCCAAGTCTCCCTGCCTCCTTCTCACTCCACATGCGTAGCCCTGACCGCTGGTAACGATAATTCACGTATTGTCCTTCACAGGTTATCAGTTTTCCCAGATTGCTCTGCTTCCCGCAGATCCGTAGTTAAACTGTTCACGTATAACCGTGACCGTTTATAAACGTCGGCCCTACGTATTCGTCCTCCCAGGGTGCTCCAGGGTGGGGTAGACCACTTAATCATAATACAAGGTTGCTCGAATTGCGTACCAGTCGCTATTTTCTCCGTTTTATAAACAATTCTGTGCCACTGCTGTGAAACTTGTTTTCTTAGTACACGGGCGTCAACCCGTGCCCTGTTTGTCTGAGTAAAGTGTTTCCTCGTGTCTAACGCGCTAGTCTACGATGATATAAGGTGTCTTTCTACATGTCTAGTAGCCAGTACAAGTAGCCAGTACATTGATTATATAATTAACATGATTAAATATTAAAAGCTAAGCAGTGCATTATGATTGATTATGATTAAATATTAAAAGCTAAGAAGTGATTCTTTACAGTGTGTCTGCTTTCACAGCGGCAAGTCAAGTCGGTATCATTCCCGCGCGAACAACTCCCGCACAACTAACCAAACAACAGCGCCCTTTACCGCCGAGCACTGCTATTTATTTCACCAATAGGTGGCGTTACCATTCTCTAAATAAGCTAAAATACCCAAACAGCGTCCATGACACTAATAATTAAAACGTTTCAAAACGAAATGAAATGCCATCCACAAACTCGGTCGATGCTGGTCGGAGGCGGAGCCCAATGGCAATGTAAATGTTTGCGCTTGATCGCATTCAGCTAAAGTTGTCGTCGTTTCTCTTCCTTGCCAATTTAGGTATTGAATTATGTCAATTTCTGGTGACCCGAAGCTGGAGCACTGTACGTGTTTGAATATATAGGAACATGGTAACATCATTGCTTCTACTGAAGATATTGGGATGAAAAAGTTATGTGATCTAGAAAAACATGTGGATATGAGTTGACCATGACCTAATTAGTTGACCTTCACTGCATAATTGACCTTTTCAGAATAACAACATAAATTGAATATAATTAATTAAAAAATGGCTTCTATGCCACACTATTACATCAGTAATTTAGGTGGCAAAATTTAGTTGACCTATTATTAACATTTGACCTAATTACTAGGATTAATTACATAAAACGGGGAATAATTAGTAAAAAGGTCAATTATACACGGGGTTGACTACATTAAGTTATAATTATATATTATGAATGAATATACTTATTCTCATCTTGTAAAATATGACCTAATTAGTTGACCTGTATTTAGCATTTGACCTATTTATTAGGATACAGGTAAATAAATTAGGCAATGGATAAAATATTATAATTGTGTCAATGATAAGAACATTTATTATTTATCATGTTCCAGCATGAATAATAATCATTTCATAAAATACTGGATACATATACGAGATAACTCCTTGCAGATACACTGTGCAAATGTTCATATCACTGACCTATATATAACTGGATGGCTAATGCCGCACCCCCGTGTGTGCTGTCACTTGACGCCACGCTCCCCCGCAGTCGCCATGTTTTTGTATGCCACCTGCCACGGGCCGGCTATTGAGTTGTGGGTGTTTCAGATCTATGTGTTAACGCACAACCACCGTGTAGTTAATTAGTGTGGTTTAATTAGTAGTAATAATTAGTGTAGTTTAATTAGTACTTAGTAATAATTATTGACGTTTAATTAGTATATTTTTATTAACGGTCCTCGCTTCGACATTAGTGAGGATGCTAATACACGATGGTCATAGTGTTCTTACTCTTATCACAGTAATTGAGTTTGACGTATATAGTGTACATACAGTCTAAGAACTGCTACTGCAAAGATCAGTTCAAAATTACTCTAGCTGTGATAACTGAGGAAGTGGAACAATAGTGTTTAATCATCAGTGAGAGAGTTTTTATGATAGTGATAGAACCACACTCTCACTTCTCTTAACTGCTTACTGAAACAATATTACTTTGGATGTCGTGTATTGTAATATAATAGACACTGGTTACATAGACACCCGTGGGTTACTGATTCAAATAACATACTTGTTACACAACAAGTACCTGGTATATTGTTTAATTTATATTGCATTGAGGTCATGTTCTGCTTTGTTCGCATTGCAAGTTATGAATCAATGAACGAATGAATTAATTAATGAATGATGTTTTTTATTTGAACAGTCAAGTAAAGACAACTCAGAATCAAATACAAATATAACGATCATAATAAACATGGTAATAGTATTTAATAATGTGTAATACAGTAATACAACATACGGTCAGGAGACTCCTCTAAGACCATGCTGGTCGCTATCGAGGAGCCACCTTTCAAAACAAATTCATATACAAAATCATTCCATTTTCTAAAACAAGTTCTTCGAGAGAAAATCAAAAACCTTCAAGTAAAGATCCATGTGCACCGCTGACGTGGCTATTTTACCATAAGGCACTATTTAATTATTAAGTCTAAGTAAATATAGATATAAGTAAATAGATATATAAGTAAGTACACATACAGCATAACATTGACAGGTAATTTTTGATTCTTAATGTTGCATTATATCTTGTATAGTACATGCTACTTGATAACTTTGTAAACAATACAGTTTAACATACTTGGCAAATTATGTGTCTTGTTAATGGCTCACCATCATGTTTAATAAAAATACAGTTTAACATACTTGGCAAATTATGTGTCTTGTTTATGGTTCACCATCGTGTTATATGTGTGTTTAAAAAGTTTAAGTTTGTGCATGTTGTGCTTTGCCAGTTTTTTTTATCTTGTTATGAATGCTCATGTTTATGTTGATATTTGTGTCACTGTTCACATTTCAAATTTGTATTCGCAAGTAATTAATTAAGCAAATAACGAAATAAGCCTATACATAATATTTACCGAGTATATACACATTAAAGCACACAATAGCACACTTGTTTCCAATGTGGTCCTCCAAAAAATACTAAGAATAAATGTAAGAAAATATAAAAAATAAATACATAAATAACTAAACACAGTAATATAATAAGTAAAATGTAAATATTTTTAAATACAGGTAAAGAAATGATAGAACGTAGTAAGATGAAATTTACGAAAAAAGTATTTAAAATGCCACTTTTAGATGATAATTCGGCAGCCATCAATCTGCTGTATAGTAGGGTCGGTTTTTTTTTCTAAAATTGTTTTTAACTTAACATTTGTGCAACCTAGCAAGTGTTAAGCTGATGTATGCGTAGGCTATACCTTTATCACAAGGCACAACATAATAACAAGGCCAACAACAGGCGGCTGCTGGGATCATGTTTGGACCCAAACCACTATTCCAAAATGGGGGTGTGGGCGTGCGTTTGGGCTAGGGTTTTGGATTTGGAGTAGGGTTAAGGCAATGATCTATTATATAGAGATCAGTTGTAATATGTTTTATACAAGTAAATTCTGGCTCGATCCCCAAAGTTGGGTTTCCAGTGTGACTGCCATGCCTCGCACTCCATTTTGGAATAGTGGTTTGGTCCAAATCCTGCTGCCCCTGTCTTCACTTAAAAAATAATAATAATACATTTTTAGCGTAACTGGTTTGATTCTAAACATCATATTTGCCATTATGACTAATTAGTAGTACCATAAAAAAATGACACAAATAATACTAGCCTAATGTTACAAAATTGGTAGCTGAAGTTGAGCCATTTAACATTGAAAAGGTGGCCGCTTGCCAGGGGATGGGAGCTCGTGGCCGCGGCTCGGTGGCGTCAAGATAACACGGCCGCGCGCTTTCCAGTTATATAGGTCAGTGGTTCATATTCACTCCATGTAGAGAGCGCGGGTGGTGTAGTGGTTACCACACCCGCCTGCCACGCCGGCCGCACGGGTTCAATCCCTGGTACCGGCAGTTATGATATAAAAATCTGGCTCTCAACATTGGGGACTGTGTATCCCTCGTGAATCGGAGAATCACGTTAATGTCGGTCCCGTCTCAACTTGGGACGTAAAAGAACCACTGAGGACGACAAGCACCCTGGCAGTGGCCAACCTCAGTAGAGGTTGGGCTGTTTGGAGTTAATAAACTGAGAACTGAGAATGTATTGTATGTTCAAGGAATTAATAACATTGTTTGAAAAGTTCTGCATAGCGATACTACATATATAACACAACATATATAATATAATCGTGCGTTGTGTACATTCACCAGCGCAGCAATGTGTGTTCTGCAGGTTCAACAATAGTTGTAAGTCCGATGTAGTTCAACAATGTTTGTAGTTGTATAAGTATACCAATTAATCTATATGATACTGAGCATGTCATTACGTGTAGCCAACAGAGTGTTACAGGTAAAAGAACACCTGAAAATATTCACAGTGTGGTGATGAATGTCCAAGTCTTTCATGGTCGGGAACACGCTAAGTTCTGTTTTACTGTAGAGTGATAGTATATAGCAACGTTTTGGTAGCATTACATATAGCCAAGGCAATGCAGCAAAGTTTGTAGTCCTACAGGCTGAAACATCTGCAACTCCGAGGCAAGGTCACAATGTTCATAAAGTAAGCAGGCAGAGTTGTATTATTTATGTATGTAGCATTCGGTTGAACACCCGATGTGTAGTAGTAACCTGTAACCAGGCAGAATCATGAGTGGTCGCAACAGAACTGAAACAGCAGAGAGAGAGGATCCATTCAAGGAATCAAGCTTCACACAATATTCGATTGTTTGGTGTTTTGATAGCAACACTGATTGCTAATTCAGAACTTGTTATGAGCTGTCATGTCCACAACGTTGATCAGTGTATCTTTGAAGAAAAACCTATCTAACCTTTTGTCTATTTTTTCTTAGACGTATCTTATTGAAGTATCACAGGCTGTCACGTGATTGCGCCTAGCCGGGTGGCACGTTTTGGCTCACCACATAGGCTAAGCGACAGGGCGTTTTTCGACCAATGAGTAACGACCGTGTGCCCACGTGGATAGCCTCTGTTTACACGGTCCATGTTGTTCTGCTAGTTTTTACATTGTAACTATTTTGCTAGACCTGTTTCCACGTGTTCAACCAGCAGGAAATTTCACTTCGTTGGCGGTGTGGTGGTCCCAGATTCGTCCAGTCCAGGATTCGTCTAAACGCATCGCGCTTGCGCAGTGACCGCTTTTATCTGCTCTGACGCGCTCTGACTAGTGTCAACGGCATACGTCACGGCCGGGCCGAGATTCGCCTACACGCACATTGCGCATGCGCGTGTAAATGTCAGCGCCCGTTAGGATCCAAGCTTATGTTGATGATAGCCGAGCCAACAGGCGCAGCGTTTATAGCTATCAACGAATTGTTCCACGAGAAGCGTGTCATTTTGATGGGGATGGAGGACGAATATACAGAGTACATGTCATGCGTGAAGGACTGTTTGATTCACGGATCGTATCGACGTGGATTTTTTTTTTAGCAGACGACTGAGTGACGCAGTCGGCAAGGGATCACAACTTCACAAATGAAGTATGAGGTAGACGCTAAGACGGTAAGTAAAATACATGTTTCAGTCATTACTAATGACATTAGCCTAATTTTGCCAGCATAGACTATATATACTAAGGTAATTCATTTGATGATCTAGTACAACTAAACCTTTTTATGTAAATTTAATTTAACTTGGAATTTAAAATTAGGCCTTCGTTAAAATTACGTGCAATGACACTTCCCGAAACCAGAAAAATCGTTTACAGTATATCAGTGTGCTACATCTGTAACTCCATGATTGTTGTTCATAAACATATTTAAAACATTCTTTGGAGTGATGTACTTTTACGAATATAAACCAGTAAAAATGCAGATGTTGCAAAATTAAATATGCTTGCTCTCTAAAATCGTGTATCTTGTTTACACTGTGTAACCAGGAAAAGTCATGTTTGGGGCTATATGTGACATGTATATGAATAATGAGTATTTCATCCAAGATAGTTTACTAACAAGTATGAGTACTTTTGAAAGTAGTCGTATTTTTGATTGACGTTTAAGGCTTATGCAATGAGGATATTATAATTTAAATAAAACAACACTTTTGGACTCAAGCCCTTAATATAAGATTGTTTTCCATTTTATTTATATACCTACCTTGATAATAATTGTATTGTCGGAACATACTTTCCAGTTTACCAGAAAGGTACTTATTTGCATAACGTAGTCATCCTCATAACGTTAGTGAATGAAAGTGACAGGGAGTATTTGGCCATCACACGGTTGCAGTACACAATGGTCATGTGAGATGCTCTTATATATGTCTATGTTGCTTTGAAAGTTTGATGTGACTTGAGCAAGACACCTACCTTATCATACATCACACACAAACCAAATTTATGTTCTTGTTATCGTCTTAGTATGTTATGTCCTACAAAGGAATTGGATATCACTGGATAGTGTTAACATTCTGACATCTAACAATAGTGTTAGTTAATATTTAGTATTATGACAAGTTTTATTTTCATTATCTGCTCAGGAATAGGTATAACTTTATATGTAACCACTAATTAATTGTAGTTTAAATATTCACGATATACCATGTTAGCACAACATTACATTGACATTGAATAAGTTGTTAACTTAGACATAAGTATGAAACGGATGTATCCACTATCTAGTGCATGCCCCATTGGGGCCAGATAGACCAAATAATATTAAATCATCTGGCCTGCTGGGTTTCACTTGGGTAATAGAAAACAGATGTCCACTATAGGGAAGTAATAGAGATGCACAGCCATGTTAATTACCTAGATATACTGTACCAACATAGCATGGCTAAAATAAGACATGTTACAATGTTTATAATTGCTAGCTGTGTCTTATTTGCTGTAGTTCATATTATCACTAATAGTCGGGGCGCACGGTGGTCGAAGTGGACACCTCGTGCTATTTTTGGTTGCCCTGTTGTTTTCTAAACTTCAAACCTTCCTTAACAATAATCCAGAGGGCAACCCTCTGAAATCTGTGTACCTCACTCCGAAAATCGCATTTAAATTCAGACGTAAAGGGTGCCGGAATGGCCGTTTAGTCACAATTGCAATTTGTTTTTCTCATAGTTTGTTTAGGGCTACAAAGCTAGTTTTTATGTCAAACTATTCGTATTGCAGAGGAGCATAAACACAATAAATATCTTATTGAAATGTACATTTTAAGGCAACAGATTCAGCAATATGTTAAAATAAACACTTCCGTTTCGTCATCGACATCATGTAACGTTTACCGTAGTTCTCTTAATATATATTTAAAATATATGGTTAGCATATCAAAATGATCCCCATTCATTCCTCTGTTAATATATACCACGACATTGTAAAATGTATCAGCACATCACATGTTTTTGAACTAACATATACGTCACCCCTCATTTTTGATTGACGTAATGTTTTGACACAAAATGAGAATAACTAGTAAAATAGGGAGCCTACATGATCGATAGGGGCGGTGATATGCAACTCAGGCATGTGATGTAATCGGGCTAATTACGTGCACGCGCTGTTTGTTTACTTTTTCAGTTTATCTTTGAATTCTTTAGGCTCCAACTGTTATTCGTGCATAGTCGGGGCGCACGGGGGTCGAAGTGGATACCTCGTGGTATTTTTGGTTGCCCTGTCGTTTTCTAAACTTCAAACCTTCCTTAATAATATTCCGGAGGGCAACCCTCTGAAATAAGTGTACCTCACTCCGAAAATTGCATTTACATTCAGGCTTATGTGGTCTCTTAATGGCCGCGCTGCATATATTTCTCTTTCCACATTTTCACAGTAAATGTGTGACAACAAACTTAAGTGTAGTATCAAATAATCAGGAATGACGAGAACTAATATGTATGGCAATATCGTATTGATATGTTTATTTATTAGGAAGCCAGCTACAAAACATTGGACAATATATCGAAAAATCAGTTCGGTTTCACAGTTGACATCACACAACAGGAGTCATAATTACCTTAATATGTAATCAAGATATTTATGTAATATATCACAATGATGTACATTCATTTACCTACTGGATTATGCAAAGCAGTGGTAAAATAGTGCTATATTATACGCAATCACGAGACGAACATGTACCCCCACCCCCTAAGTGTTGCGCAATCGTGACGTGACGCAAATCGGAGTGGATTTCATTGATTGTATTAATTTCGCGTTTCTTAGTGTAATAATACACTAGTAAAGACAGTCCTGATGCATACCCTACTGCTGGTTATTAATGCAATGTTTGCTAAGGCAATATAAAATTATGATAACACGCATTATTCGAAATAAAAAACACATCAAGGTGGTACTCAATCACATCTTATACATTGTTCTGAGTCATCTGTGTCACTCTTGTCATAGCCATTTTTTTTCAACAAGAATTCAAACAGGTATTACTCGCCCATATTTGATATCTTTCCCATCGTATGGCCAAGCAACACACTACGGCACTTGAAAATTAAACTTCAATTCAGGCCTGAAGGTGTCTGAATGGCTGTTAAGTCACAATGGCTAATTATGAAATGTTCATGGTTTATTTAATGAAATTAGCTAGTCTCTGTACCAAAATATATCCGGAATGGTGAGAGGAATACAGACGACAAATATATTATAAAAATGTATATATTTTAAGGCAACGAGAAACAAACAATTGAAGAATAAGTAGAAAAACATTTCCGTTTTGTCGTCGATTTCATATAAATGTACCGTAGTCACCTTACTACATATTCAAGCTATATAATGAGTGAACATATCAAAGGTATCCCCATTCATTTATCGGTTGATTTATACCATACAATTGTAAAATACATTTGAACATCACTTATTCTAGAATCAACATACAGTGTATAATTCTCCACCTCATTTTGGTTTGACGTTAGATTTTAACATCATCTCTGGAATAACTTGAATATATAAATACGTTGCGTCTAATAAGTAAATTAAATATAACGTATTCTTGTTTTCAAATACATGAGGTATGTTATCATGTTTGAATGACATGTTTTGCAGCGTATCAGTCATTTTAACCTAGTTTGGTGTCTACGGTGTTTTACCGACAACAAATACGAAACTAAGAAAATAAACACAACGGACACTTATGATTACCAATTATATGGTATGTGACATCACTATATTTGACAATGTCTAAAAAACGGTAACTTCTCGTCTGTATAAGCTATTTTGATTGTTGAAGATAACAATTTGGTGACGGCAAGGACGAAGGATTTCGCACTGTTGTCATCATAACACATTGAATCTTTTTGTTGTCGAGCGCCACACCTTCTCAAATTGAACCACACTACATTTCTTTGTGCGAAAAGCTTAAAGCCAGATTACTTGTAAAGATGAGGACTATATATTTGCAACCTATATGTGATCAATAGTTTCAGTTGATGATTGTGGCATGGCAATTTTGCAGTTCGTCAACAATAAAGAAAGTAGAGCTCGGAAGCAACCACTATCAATGTTAGAATGCTTTCTACACAACACTGGCTTCAACAGTGCCAGCCACATGCTTTATGTATGGTTTTATGATCCATTCTGTTCAAATAGATCCGCTTAGAATATGCAGCAAAGCTGGCCAATAAGTTTGGGGTGAAACACACAGTAGTTATGGCTGATCAGGCTTTGCACGATATTTCATATGGGCTACGGGAGCCAGCTTCCCCTGATGATGACATTGGCACCTTATTGTAATGTGTGTAGTTTCATCTCACTGTAAACGCTATGGGCGCAGTTGGAAAAATTATGTGGAGTCTTATCCTTATAGAAACTGGTTTGTGTAAGCAAGGAACGGCTAACAAATGTTTTTAACACAAATGACTACGGGAGGCACGGGTGCATTTGAACCATGGGAAAATTGGCAATTGGAAAAATTTGGTTTAGTATAATAACATGCTCCCATTTGTTGTTGCTGCTGGTCACCACAACTACATTTATTCGCTGCCAATGTGCCTAAAGGAAATGAACAACCTGAAGAACCCAGCACCATATGTATATCAGTACTTCACGAATGGTCAATATGATGTGCGAAAAAAGCTGAGTCATTCAAATATATCACTTCTGAAATAGCTCATGGGCAGACATAAAGCATAGATGTGAAGGAAAGTGCGAGTTGGCTTACATAAATACCCCTGGATGCTAAAGTACGAACCAAGTAGCATTACACAAAGCCTGTGTATCTGAGGTATCATTCCATTTCAAAGAAGTGATGAACCATCTGTAGTCTAACAATCCCACGAAGATGGAAACCAGCAAATGATCAAGCAAGCATGCATAAAACAGCGCATGATCAATCCCGTCACGGTAGACTCCAGCAACATACTAAATATTGCCACGAAACAGTGAGCCACTGTAACTATCATGATCACTCTGGAAACTGTGAAAAATATTTGCAAAACTGAGCTCCAGGAATATTTGAATGACAACGCAAAGTCCAAAAGGTACGTGACAGCATATTTGAAGAACTGCATCCTCAATAACATCTTACTGTATTGCAGAAGCAGACGTAGCAGCTGATCAATGAAGTTTTCATGCTGATACGCCTTCTTCATCAAAAAGGTATTGGGGTAAATGTCAATCTTGAGGAAACCATCGGAGAATATAAAAGTGTTAAGGTACCGCAAGCTTTGTTTGAGTCAAATGGATCGATGCGTCAAGGCTGTAAGGCTTGAGGTTGACAGCTGTGCTGAATGAGACACACTTGAAGATGGAGGAGAAATTATTAGATATCGGTTGGAAGACGGGTTCCACACATTTAGAACCAGTATCTTTGACGGTGCCGCCTTTACCAGAACTTTCACAATGGTATACAAGTTACGTGTCGCCAGCAAATGCCCTTGTAATTGTTCTTGCGCTAAATGCCAAGTGCCGCGTTGTGCTACTTGCAAGTGCAAACGGAACGATACCAAATGTAGGCGAGTAATACCTGTTCGGACTCTTGTTGAAAACAATGGCTGTGACAAGAGTGACACAGGTGACTCAGAACAACCGTTAAGATGTGATTGAATACCACCTTGGTATGTTTTTATTTTCGAATAATGTTATCATAATTTTATGTTGTCTTAACAAACATCGCATTAATAACCAGCAGTAGATTCTGCATCCGTACTCTGTCTTTAATAGTGTATATTACCCTAAGGAACGCGAAAATGATATAATCA
>OZ024859.1:32822881-32830381 GCA_964017155.1 Oasisia sp. SBJ-2009
AAAAAGCTAATCATGCCGTTAAACAAAGCAATAGCTAGGCCACATTAAGAATATTGCATACAAGAAAGAGTACAACGCAGGGCAGTAAAGGTTATTCCTGAATATAAACATTTCTATTATGAAAGACGCCTGTTAGAACGAGGATTAAATACATTGGAGACTAGAAAATTAAGAGGTGACCAAAAAGATGTTTTAAAGATATTGAATGGGTATTAGGATATAGATAGCAACATTTTCTTTAAACTAAAAGACAAGAGGCCACAAGGCAGCATTAGTCACGCCATAGTGTAGGTTAGATACGAGAAAGTATTCCTTCTCCCAGAGAAAAATAAATAACTGCAATAAATTAAGACACGATTGTGTCAATGTAGCATTGTAAATTAAATTGATAGTTATCTGGCAAGGGCGGAAATAGTATAGTAGGGTCAAATCATTTATAACTTTTTACGTTTGCCGCGTTGGAATTCCGCGGTAGAAGGTGGAAGGTCAAGTGGCGCCATCGGGCGGATAGGGCGTGTACTAGTGGCGCCACCTGGTGGACAGGTCGTGTACCAGTGGAACCCCCTTACGGACAAGTAACGAACCAGTACTGTCCAAATTCGTGCGTATTCTTTTTTAAAGGCGCCCCCTGGCGGATAGGTTATGAATTAGTGGCGCCCCCTTACGGACAAGCCACGAACTAGTACTGTCCAAATTCGTGCGTGTTATTTATTAAAATAACGTCAAAATGGCGATAGGGTTCATGTAACGCCCATCGCGGATAGATGACGAACTACAAACTAGGTGAAAGAACAGGTGGAGTCATCTGACGGATACGTATTCGGCTAATCGATCACGTGACTTAATATTATAGCCGTCAATTGTGTGTGTGTGTGTGTGTGTGTGTGTGTGGTGTGTGTGTGTGAGTGTGTGTATGTGTATGTGTGTATGTGTGTGAGAGAGAGAGTGTGTGTGTGTCCCTGTGTATTCGCGTGTGTCCGTATATGTTCGCATGTGTTCGCACGTTTCTGTAAGTGTTCGTGTGTGTTCGCGTGTGTCCGTGTGTGCTAACTTCGTTCCATTTCACCGCTATGACTTTGTCAAGTATTTTTTCATATTTTACTAAGCCGGTGCACCAACTTTGTATCATTTCACAAGTTTTTTAGCGTTTCACCGCCATCACTTTGTCAATTTCACTTATTTTTAGGGTTTGCATGCCATAACTTTGTCAAGTTTGTCATATTTTACTCACACGGTGCGTCAACTTTGTACCATTTCACATTTTGTTAGCGTTTCACCGATATGACTTTGTCAATTTCATGTATTTTTAGTGTTTACATGCTATAACTTGTCGTTGCGCAATCCATACACACGAGACTAGGACAGTTTTATGTCATGCGCATACCTTAACTTCCGTTAAAATGACGCTTCCTACCACGTACAAAACACAACTTCAGTATAAAATGTCGGGTCACATCAGGACCATAACACAAGTCCTTGCAAAATTCCACAATCAATCATAGTGATAACGTTAAAAACTAGTGCCATTTAAAGTTTCCACGCAATAACCCTGCCAACTTTTCTTATTTCACTGAGCCAGTGTGCTCACCTCGTTCCATTTCGTAACGTTTCACCGTTTCATTGCGTTACACAGGTGGTGTTTTCAGTTATTCTTGTCACTTGTAGTAAAATAGTATATTTTTCTATTCTACGCCATAACTTTGTCATGTTTTTTCATATTTTACTAACTCGGTGTGCCAACTTTGTACCATTTTACAACTTTTTTCATCGTTTCACCGCCATCACTTTGTCAATTTTACGTGTCTTTAGTGTTTACATCCCATAACTTTGTCAAGTTTTTTATATTATACTTACTCCATGCGCTAACCTTGTACCATTTCGCAACTTTTTCAGCGTTTCACCGCCATCACTTTGTCAATTTTACGTGTTTTTAGTGTTTACATGCCATAACGTTATGTTAATAAAACAACTTATGTTACAAAACAAAATACAAAACAAAAGTTTACAAATACTTTATGTTTACAAAACAAAACAAATGTTTACAAAACAAAAGTTTACAAACACGTTATGTTTACAAAAACAACATACAAAACAGAAAGTTTACAAAACAAAACTAAAGTTTACAAACACGTTATATTTACAAAAGAAAAATTTAAGACAAGTTATGTTTGCAAAACAAACAAATGTTTACAGAACAAAAATGTACAGACAAGTTAAGTTTACAAAACAAAACTAAATTTTACAAACACGTTATGTTTATAAAACAAAACTAAAGTTTACAAATACGTTATGTTTACAAATAAAATAAAAAACAAAGGTTTACAAACACGTTATGTTCAACACAAATGTTTACGAAACAAAAGTTTACAAACACGCCATGTTTACAAAACAAGACAAAACAAATGTTTACAAAACAAAAGTTTACACACACGTTATGTTCATAAAACAAAAACAAAAAGTTTACATACAAGTTATGTTTACAAAACAAAAACAAAATGTTTACAGCAAGTTATGTTTACAAAACAAAAACATAACAAAACAAAAGTTTACAAACACGTTACGTTTACAAAACAAACATTTACAGTCAAGTTATGTTTACAAAGCAAAACAGAAATTTTACAAACACGTTATGTTTACAAAAAAAGACAAAACAATTATTTTCAAAACAAAACTTTACAAACACGTTATGTTTGTAAAACAAAACAATACAAAACAGAACATTTGCACACAAGTTATGTTTACAAAACAAAACAATACAAACAGTTTACAAAACACGTTATGTTAATAAAAAACAAAACGTTTTTCATACAAGTTATGTTTACTTTTAAAGGTTTTGTGTCATTTCACAACTTTTCAGCGTTTCACAGCCACGACTTTGTCAATTTCACGTATTTTTAGTGTTTACTTGTGATAACTTTGTCACGTTTTTCATATTTGACTAAGTCGGTGTGCTAACCTCGTTCCATTTCGTAGCGCTTCACCGTTTCAGTGCGTTAGACAGGTGGCGTTTTCACAAATTTAACTAAGTTATTCTTGTGACTTGTAGTAAAATGGAATATTTTTCTGTTTCGACGCGATAAACTTGTCAAGTTTTCTTTTTTTACTAAGTCCGCGTTCCAACTTTGCACCATTTCTCAACTTTCCAGCGTTTCACCTCGATGACTTTGTCAATTTGACGTATTTTTTCTAAGTCATCTTGGTACATTCATATCCTTCTGTGGTAAAAAGTTGTCACTTTATATCATAAACCGACAACCTTGGTGGTTTTTCTTACCACTCACACACTTTTCCTAATGAAATCTAAAACAATGTGGACAACTCTTCGATTGTGACGTCACTTCTTTACAAACTGGTGCCATGTAGCGGATAACTCTGACACTACGTTAGACGCGAGTCCCATCTGGCGGACAGAACAGCCACTAATTAGGGATTGACATAGAAAACAATGGCTTCGACTACTTCCATAACAGAATTTCTTGAAAAATGGCGGCTTCGTCACAATCATGGCTTCATCATATCTTTTGTGTTTCGAGCCCATAACCTTGGCAAATATTCGTATTTTGTTGCCTCGTCGCTCTCGTCACTTATGTCTTGCATGCCAACGACGGGGTTATGGTAGCAGCGGTGCTCTCGGTGGTTCAGCGTTACGTTAGCCATGCCGGTGTCGGAGAATGAATGACAACCTCGAAAAACATGCGTGTCATATACGTTCACAAGTGGAAACTTGGGTCACGTGAGCGTACCGAAAATGAACCAATAATGGAACTAGGTGAGCACACTGGCTCAGTGAAATAAGAAAAGTTGGCAGGGTTACTGCGTGCAAACTTTAAATGGCACCAGTTTTTAACGTTATCACTATGATTGAATGTGTAATTTTGCAAGGACTTGTGTTGTGGTCCTGATGTGTCCCGACATTTTTACGGAAGTTGTGTTTTGCACGTGGTAGGAAGCGACATTTTAACGGAAGTTATGGTATGCGCATGACATAAAACTGTCCTAGTCTCGCATGTAAACACTAAAAATGCAAGGAATTGACAAAATCATGGCGGTGAAACGCCAACAATTTGTGAAATTGTACAAATTTGGCGCACCGTGTAAGTAAAATATGACAAACTTGACAAAGTTATGGCATGTAAGCCCTAAAAATAAGTGAAATTGACAAAGTGATGGCGGTGAAACGCTGAAAAACTTGTGAAATGATACAAAATTGGTGCACCGGCTTAGTAAAACATGAAAAACACTTGACAAAGTCATGGCGGTGAAATGGAACGGAGTTAGTACACACGGACACACGCGAACACACAGGAACACTTACGGAAACATGCGAACACATGCGAACATATACGGACACACGCGAATACACACGGACAAACACACTCTCTCTCTCACGCAAACACATATACACATACACACTCCCTCTCACACCCACACCCCCCACACACACACAGTTGACGGCTATAATATTAAGTCACGTGATCGATTAGCCGAATACGTATCCGTCAGATGACTCCACCTGTTCTTTCACCTAGTTTGTAGTTCGTCATCTATCCGCGAGGGGCGCTACATGACCCCTAACGCCATTTGGACATAATAAAAAAATAACACGCACGAATTTGGACAGTACTAGTTCGTGACTTGTCCGTAAGGGGGCGCCACTAATTCATGACATATCCGCCAGGGGGCGCCTTTTAAAAATAAGACGCACGAATTTGGACAGTACTAGTTCGTGACTTGTCCGTAAGGGGGCGCCTATCCTTACACGTACACGACCTATCCGCCAGATGGCGCCACTGGTACACGACCTGTCCGCCAGATGGCGCCACTTGACCTTCCACCGCGGAATTCCACCGCGCAAACACGAAAAGGTATCATTGATTTGACCCTACTATACTACTGGCGGGTTATAGAATAATTGTTTATATTATTTTTAGAAATGATTTTAAATACCAAATAAATAATATATTCATATATTTATTTTAATTTAGTTATTATTATAACGAATTTATATTATTGTAGGATATTAAAGTAATTTTAATTTTACTTATATATTTATAGAGACGCATTTAGTGACATTTTTTTAATCTTTTTTTATTTTATGTACAATACTAATTTATGTATCATTTTATTAGAACTATTATTATAGTTTGTTCTGGAGCTTAGGTCTAGGCGGCTACCTTTTTATGGAAGCATGCATATAGAAAGCGAAAACATGTCTCTGTGACAACGTACTTGTGATGAATGACAACAATTTGCAAGCCACTGCCATCCGCTCGTCTAGTCTACGACCATATTGCCTATCGTTAATTCGCGTGAATATTATGGCCAGTTCGTGGACACTTCCCCCTTTATACGAGATCTTAAGTTCATCATTGACACCGGATCCATCTATGACGTCACAAGTAGCCAACGTGTGTCCACTGCCTACTACGAATTGCACAGCTACGAGACTCTGTTACCAACACTCTTTGTAAAATAGTTTAATTCACGGACTAGTGACATCGCGACTCGATTATTGCAAGTAGAGAAACGCAATGCTATTCGGAACAAATGATCGTCACCGGCACCGTCTGGAAATAGTACAGTGGTATTGTCATTCACATATGGCGGAGCAATCAGCAGTCCACGACGTACTGGTGTACATACGACGGTTCGCCAGAGTATCTTACGGCACTGTTACTCAAACACACTTAACCGTTCGCTACGCTCAGCATGTGGACCGTACGTTACTCTTTGAAGTGTCAAGAGTGAACCTAGAATGTTATGATCGCCGTGCATTTGCTTGTACAGGAACCATTTTGTGGATCAAACTTCCTGCGAACATGCGCAAGAACGGCAGTCTCTCAATCTAAGAAACAACTAACGACATTATTATTTTATATGTAAGAAGTTTTACACAATTGAAATTACAGTTTTGCTGACTTTTGATATACTATTTATCTTATTTATTTGTATTAATATTAGTGTGGTATAGCTGGCAAGGTCGGGTCCAAATATACATTTTGTTTTCAAATACAAAGCAGCCAAATCAAATTCAAATAGGGGAAAGTCCGGTTATATATGAGCCACTTTTTACACTGATATTATGGAGCCGTATGACTAGTTATGTGATCTGAGTAACCAATACGTTAAAATACTAATACTAATTGTTATTTATAAAGCGCCGTGTATCCAGAAAACTTTCTGCTCAGAGGCGCGTACATACAACATTTGTAACATATAAATGTATAAAATATGATTAATCAATTAAAAAGTCAAATTGTTTAAATGATAATAAATAATTAATTAAATATAATTTCTAAAACTCATAGTGTATACGCTAAACTTATCAGCAATAAATAAATATATAAAATAAATAAGTAATTAAAAATGCATATATATATTATATATATTAATAAGATATTAAAACAATACACTAAAATAGTTTTGAAAACTATAATTACGGTTAAAATAAATTCATTGTACAAAACAAACCTACAAGTAATTTATAAATGCCGCCTTAAAAAGATGTGTGTTTAAATTTGACTTAAAAGTTCAAATGAGTCTATATGACGCAGGCTGTCTGGCAGGTCGTTCCACAGGCGCGGCGCCGTCACAGAAAAGCCACGCCGGCCATAATTTTGAGCGAAGGTGGCGACTCGGCGTGTATTCCACGATCATGTCAGCGATGTATACGCGCCGCCGAGTTCTGCACTCGTTGTAGTTTCTGCAGCAATCGCCCATTTATGCCAAACAACACAGCATTACCGTAGTCTAGCTTCGATGTCACTAGACCGTGAACGATAGTTTTGCATGCAGCAATGGTCAGGCAGTGATGTATCTTGGCGATGTTATGCAGTTGGAAGTAGACCGCCTTGTTACAACCGATAATGTAATAATCGCCCGGTAATGTAATAACTACCCGATAATGTAATAAAATCAACCGATAATGTAATAACCACCCTATAATGTAATAACATCAACCGATAATGTAATAAACTTGCTAACCGATAATGTAATAATTTTCAACCGATAATGTAATAAACTCCTCTTGCCTGATAATGTAATAACTTTCGCCTGATAATGTAATAACGTACACATTTCTCGTAGGACTTAGTCGTTTTCGTGGATTTCATGTTGGTTTCTTGTACTTAGTCGATTTCGTCGATTTCGTCGACTTCTTCTATTTCGCAATACCACAACCTTTGCTAGCGGAATCAATTTAGATTACATCCAATATGCTGGTTCCAATTCGGAAGTCATATTTATCCCAGCAGGTCAGGATTTTGAGTTATACATTCTCTTTCCATTTATTAATGACGGGTTGGTGTAATACAACTGTGGGCTTCATTGATAACGAAATTGTCGGCCCAAATCCTGGTATCGATGATCTCACAAGTGTTCCCTTTCCATGCTATAATGTCAGGGTATCGAATGCCCACAGGCGTGGGGTTTGCTGGTTCAATCCTAGTGTGAAACCCAGATGAAGAAATGGTTTCTTAAAGAATGTGGTATGTATACGAT